>VXBI01001219.1:374241-833607 GCA_013397375.1 Toxostoma redivivum
TCTAGCCATTTGCTTATGAAGTTTTTTAGAAGATGAAAATGGATTGTTCCCAGTTGATGTTAACTTCATTTTATAGAACAGATAATTTCCAAGTTGGTTCTTCCATAGCCCTCATGTATGCAGCAGGGTTAGTGCAAAGTGGTTTTATAAGCCTGAGGAGTTTCAGAAAGTTGAAACATCAGATTTCTGTGCAAAGGCTTTAGGAAAACTTGAGTTTTGTGTTCATTTAGCAAACACTGTGAAATCAATTCAGCTTTACTGCAGTAAGTAAAAAACCAAAAGTGGGATGAGGATGGAGGACAAGGAAGGTGGGAATCTACTCGAGAGTGAAGAAAATTGCTTGTAAATTGGTTGCAACATCTGGTTGCTAACATCAAGTCAATACAATCCTTCCTTCAAAATTTATTTTACATATTAAAACTGTCCTATGCACTTTATTGCGACGTCTTGGCTTCCTCTGCTCCTCAGTGGCCTCTGTAGACATGTTACACTCTGTGGTGGTGCTAGGAATGACTAGAGTTGGTGAAACTGGATGCTTTTTACATTAAAAAAACAAAACCCTGAACAGCAACAAAAAGAAAAACCCCAAACATAAACAGAGATCTCACTTACCTTTCCAGGAAAAGATCTGGGAAGGGTTTCTAGTCTGTGCATGTCTGAAAGTGAGCAGGGTGATGAAATCAAGGCTTGATTTTCATGCCAGGCTTCACTAAAATAATTTGTTTGTTCATAGAATGTCTTTCCAAGTTACCAAGAATTTATAGCAGTCAGGAGCAGGTGTGAAATATTGCAAGGCTGAAATATCAGGTTGTCTGTATTAGTGAAGAGCACCCAATACTGCAGTTTCTTCACTGTGATCTATTCAGTCATACACCACACTCTTAAATGAAATACAAAATTAAAGCAGTGTGTGTTTTGCTGAAGTTTGCAGCAATGCTTTTTGCCCAGATGAGTTCAGAAGTGTTAAACATCGAAGCACAGGCACATCTCTGTTCACTGATAAAATTGTCCATGTGGTAGCTGAGTGGAAATATGGCCCAGAGAATGCTGGACATGGTCTGAATCCTGCCTTAGTGGCAGTCTGAGCTTTGGAATAGCACTGGGCTGGTGTGACCACCTGAAATCCGTGTAACCAGCTGGCCCTGCTGACATGAAGGAAGAGCTACAGTTGTAGGAGTTAAGTAAGAATAGCTAAACAATATCAAGAATTGGAAAGAAGTTTAAAAAGTGACCTTCTGTATGTGCAGTTGTTAACCTTGGGTTTTGTTTTTCTAGGATTAATTAAAATGATGCTTGAGCTAATCTGACACAGAACTGTACTTGCTACTCTGGATGATGTGCACATCCTGCCTTCATATTAAACCAGGTTTCTGTAGCAGCTGTATTTTAAAGTATTTTCTGTTTTTTTAAATGCTTCATATTTAAAGTTTTCTACTATTCCCTGAAATCCCCCCTGAAACAAAAGACAACAAATACTTGTTTTACCCTTTCCCTTTGCAGAAGAAAATGTAGAATCATGGAATCATTAAGGTTGGAAGGGACTTCATGAGGTGTCTGGGTTCAGCCTTTGCTCAAAGCAGAACATAGAATTCAGACAGGAAATGTCCCTTTGGGCCCTGAAAACCAGAATTTGCCTCCTGTAGTGTTTTCAGTGACCTTTCCAGTACCAAACTGAGGCTGCTGCTGACCAGCCTGCACTTTGCCATATTGTGCTTTTAAACCTTTCCAAGGCAGAGGTGATATTTGCCTGTGTTGGAGGTGTCAGGGCGAGGCTGAGCTGGCTCAGCCTGATCTCTGCCCCAGCAGATGTGTCCTGTCTTCCTGCAGGCTTGTTCAGGTCAGGAGCTCTCAAGTGATGCTTGACTTCATCCTCTGCCACTCCTGGCTGTTCCTCTCCTCCTTGAACACAAGAACATGGGAGATTCTGCTGGGGAAGGCTCTGAGCACCTCAGTCTGTCACTGAACCATCACATCTTGTTTATTATTTTATAGCTAATGCACTGCTAGGAGCTTTCCTTATTGACCCTTGCCAGCTTGAGCTCCAGGGGAGCTTTCACTTTGCTCAGACCATCACTTGAGGTTTGGGCAGTGTTTCTGCACCCCTGGGTGCTGTTTGTCCTCTCCCTCCTGTGCTGCAGCTCCATCTCCAGGTGCCTCTTCAGCCCAGGTGTGCACTGACACATGAGGAAGTGCCAGGACAGCCTCCACCCCTTCTGTTCTTCCTACAGTGTGTGTCTGTCTTCACCAGGGCACAGGTGACACTGCCAGAGGAGATCTGGAACACATCAAGAGCAAGTACAGGACTCTGGGGACAGAGGTGAAGGACACAGGAGTGTAAAATGTACTGTTCAACATTATGCTGTCAGCATAACAATTCCTTTAGGTGGATAATAAAACAGTTACACTCTAATAATTAGACAGGAATTCCTGCAGGCTGAGACAAACATGTATTTCCTTGGAAGAAGCAGAATACTTGAATTACTCAATCCATTATGCTGCTTTCTATGGGCCCTGGTATGACTTCCACTGCTGTCTGCTGTAGGGAATTCAGCCACTGCACAAGTTGAAAAAGTTTGGTTTTTTTTTTTTTAATTTTTTTTCCTGGGTATTTCTTAACATTTGTGGTTTGCCAAATATTTTTTTTCTTATTTTTATAAGGATGAGGGCAGAAGTGTGTTGTCTGCAAGCAGTTCCAGATCATTTGGACATTTAATGTGTGTTATTAACCAAGCACTGCTGTAATGGGTTGAAGAATGGACAGCTTATTCACAAAATGAGGGCACTTAACCTCGAAGGTCCGTTTTCCTCATTGTTCAGACAGAAAGAAAACAGTCTGACTCATACCTGAAAGCCTTCTGTAATCAGAACAGAGGATCTAACCTTTTTTGAATTAAAAGCTGTCGTGTAGGTGTGTTACAAAAACGTGATGGACTGCAGCATGGGATTTGCACACTCCAACTATTGTGTGGCTGTTTAATTGCTGTTTAAATTTTCCTGAGGACTGAAAATATCCAGTGTCACACACGTGGTATCCAACATCTACAGCAAAAATGATGAAATGTTGAATTGTTACTCTTGTATAAGATGTCCTCACTGCTGGATCCCAGTATTGCTGTGTGGATCCATGCAGTTCTTGTTGTTGAAACTATGCAGAATATTCAGAAAGAACTGGTGGTTGTGGCAGGGCTTGTTTTTTTCTTGGTGTTTCTCCACCTGTGGCTTGTTCTTACTGCAGATCAGGCAAGGGGGTCTGTAATCTCTGAGCTGCTGGTTATAGTTTGCAGTAGGATCTCCCCTTAACCTTTCTTTAATTTAAGTTCAACAAACACAGGTGTCTCAGCCTCTGTTCAAATGTCATCACACAGCTTCCTGGTAGTCTCTTCCCTGTCCTGGAGAGCTGCACTGACCCAGTATTGCAGCTGGACTGTCAAAACACCCACAGGATAAGACAGCAGTGAATTCTTTCAAATTCTCAGACCCCTCTGTCTGTGGTTCAGGTGCCACTGCTGCAGTTTTGGGGCACAATGGGACTCCAGGAGACTTTGCTGCAAAGCATCTTCCTGCTCATGCAGTACCTCACCTGTGATTGTTGCATGGCTTTATTTCCTCTCAGACGGAGGGCTTTGGATATTTTTCTTCTATTGAACTAAATGATGTGAAATGTTCAGAAAGGGCCAGTCTTTCTAGAGCTCAGTAGAAATAAAAATAAATTCTCATGCTCCTTTGCAAAGTCAGCTGTTCAGAAGAAAAAAATAACTTGAGTCTTATAGAGATGAAATGTACTGGTTTTTAAAAAAAAAAAACAAGTGGAATTGCCTCAGCTGAATATGATTTTGAAATTTTTGTCTTTCTTTAGAAGTGATGTTCATACTTGCCTATGTGATTTGGAAACTAGTGGAATTTGTGTATTTCATAAAATCCAGTCCCAGGAATTCATTTCCTGCATTGCAAAACTTGAGATGAAAATATGTTCAATCTGAAGATATGCAGATTTGTTGCCAGAGGGCTTCAGGATAGTGTTATAATTGAGTAGTTTATCACAGTAACTTTGAAGTTCTTGGATTGAAGGCAAAAGAGAGAATTGCCAAGTGCTTTCTGGTGGGAATTATGGTCATTTAAGGTTAAGAGGCTGGTGGCAGTTCATACCCATTACAGAAAATTAGCTGCACAGCAGAAGTCCTGGAAAATGGTTAAAATAATAAAACAGATACTGGGTGTGTGAGGACTGGAAAGGGCAGCCAGAATCTGCTGTATGGGTACATTCACACATGGGAGTGGATTTTTGTCCCTTTCCCTGTCCTGGTTTTAGCACGTTCCCAAACCAAGAACTGGAGCACTCCTTAAGAGGAGAGGCTTTACTGAACAGTTTTGCCTCCAACACTGCAGGTAGCTTTCCTAAAAATCAAGAAGGTTTTCATCATGGCTTTAAGTTTCTGGAAGGCAAAGGCTAGTCAGGTCAAGGGTGAAAAAATGCATTACTGGAAAATGCAGGATTCTTCCAGCTCAGGTGCTGCGTGTTTGGGATCGTGGTGACTGGAGATGGAGAAAACAAAGGACAGAAAAACTTCCAGGGGATGACTCAGCTGCCACTCAGGATGCTTTGGGCTGACAAAGTCCTTTAGCAGTGCAGTGGCACAGAAAAACCTTGTGTCTCAGCTCTCAGGGCTGCTTTAGTTACTTGGAGGAATTGGGCTAATGAAAAACATCAGTAACTCTAAGGTCCAGGAATCTGGATTAATTCATTATCACTTGAATTTTAGCTCCCATGTTTTCAATGTTAGCTCCATGTTTTCAAATAAACCCTTTGGAATGTGGTACAAATTAATCATAGTAAAGGATGTGTGCTATCACTTTAATACAGGTGCTCTTAAGTTTCTTGGAAAGTTATTTTTCTTCTGTTCTTCATGAACATTTGGAAGTTGTGTCTCAGGTGAGGTTTGTTTTGATGGGAATTCTAGATGGTGTGTTAGATCCTGACCTGTTTTTAGGGAGAACAAGAGAGGTTTTTATTAGTTCCTAAGCTTTGTTCTGTGACACACAAATTTTAGGCATTCCTTCTTGGAAAATACCAAAAATAAGGTGAAGAGAAATGCATCTTCCCTGTAGATTGTGAGGTGTTGGTTGAATCAAGATTCCTTTCAGAGTGTTGGGTTCTGGGCTGATTTGTTTGTCCCTACTGTGACAAATGTGTGTAGCTTTGAACTGGTGTGTAGTAATAACCACTTTGAAAACATAACAGGAACAGAAACTAAACTTTGTGTTTGAGGTTCTGTGACTAGAAGTGAATATTTACCTTGCTTAGGAAGCAGCTGGACAGGAAAGAATCCTAGTACTGTTTAACTTGGGTAAGAGCTGTTTTTTGAAGTGTATTTAATTTTTCCTTGAATACAGTTTCCCTACTGCTCTTTTTGAGATGAGCTTTTCTACTGCTCTTACTGAATTCTTTATTGATGTAAATGAAGACTGAGGACTGTAATTAAGTCTGGTGCTCCTTCTCCTTACATAGCAGGGTTTTTTTGTTTTCCATGGATTTTCATTTTGTGTAGTGTTGTCTTAGGTTAAAGACAAATCACATTAGACAATAAATATTTTTCAAAGTACTGCCCATCTAGGACTGTGTTTGTCACTGAAATGCAAAATCAATTACTGTCGTGAAATTATTGAGCATCAAGGATCTTCACTTCTGTTGTTAGGAATGTCACTGTTTGCCAATGGGCACCTGAGAATTCTCTGAAACAGAGACAAATTTGTTGTTCTTGAGCACTTAGTGATAATAAATGGCTTTAACCGAATGCAACAACTGTGTTCCTTCTAGAAAGGGAACTAAATTTAGGCAATTTCTTTTCTATCCAAAGGATAACAGAATAAGGCCTGAAGTCAGGTAGTTTTTCAGATCAGAAAAAAAGAGTTGGTTTTTTGTTTGGTGGTTTTTTTTTTTTATTTCTTTTGTTTTGTTTGTTTTTTGTTTTAAAGTAGAACCTCATCTTAAAGGAAACACAGCATTTGCAGCGAGAACATCAGAGTGATTATGGTTTTTTTGTGCCCATGAACTTGTGCAGTGCCCATGTATCAGAGGCTGCAAAACCAAACCACTACAGAATTGCAGAGAGAGAGCTAATTTGTGCTTTAGTAAGACTCTTCAGTTTGACTTCTGCATGCCTGGAGAAGCACAATTAGGGAACCAGAGCTCTAAAAGGAGCAGCTGATTAAAAGACCCCAAACCTGTCTGGAAGATGTTGAGGAATTAAGTTAGGGATTGACCTGGGTATGTTTAAGATTGACAACTATGATGAGGGCCCAAGCTTTATTACCCAGATTATCGTGGATATTATATAGATATTATATATATAGGGAGAGAGATAGTATATATATGTAGATACTATAATAGAGAGAGGGTCCAGATGGTAGAAAAATGACCTCTGACTGTACTAGGAACTTGCTGCAATCTAGTAGTATTGCTTTGAATTTTTGCATCCTTGTATATAAAAGGATTTGAACATTGTATAAGGTATTTAATTTATACTTATCTGTTGAATTACTGAGCTGAAGATTGTGCAAGACTTCAGCATGTGATTGGTGTTGTTATTGGCCCCTCTGTAAGAGCTGCAGAGCTCCTTGTGGGGGTGCTGGGGTGTCAGACCCAATCCTGGTTTTTGCATCAGAGGAGGGAGGCTCCGAGCTGTCCGGGGTCAGGGGCTGTGTTTGCCAGGCTGTAGAGCCCAGAAGGGCTGCAGCATGAAGTGTGAAGAGACAAGTGGATTTACTTCTCCAGTCATGAACTTGATCCAGTCCAAGAGGAGGGTGGGGCTGAAGCAGTGTCCGGATGTTTTGGAAGAGTTGAGTGGCTGAACAGAATAATTATCAATCGAGATGTAGCAGAGGAAATCTGTGCACTCCTGGCGTGCTCCTGGGAATGTTGACGCTTTAAGACATTGAAAAGTCTGTCTTAAATTCTCTTGATTGTCTTTAGAGAAGAATGAAAGATGAAGCAATTCAGAGGAATTATTGCAATGAAACAGGATTTGCTCCAGTTGCTCCAAGCATCCCTGTTTGTAATAAGTGTGTACATTGTGTGACTCAGACTTCAGCATCTACAAAATATGTGTTGAATTAAATTGTTATTAGAACATAGCAGGACATGTTTATGAGTAAAGCTCCCTTAATAGCTCATCTGAACTCACTTTCATGATGTCTTATACCATTCTAGTCCAATTCATGTTTCTATTCTTGCTGAAATAATTCCTTCCATGTCTGTTTTCTTAAAGCTACCACTGTAGCTGCATTGTTGTTAGGTTACTTTATCCTACAAATTTTTCTAAAATAAATTAATAAATTGACAAGGCAGACCCAATGTCAAGAGGTGTGCCAGAGCTGGTACAAATGTAATTTCTGCTTTCTTTTTAATGGATGATAATCAACTTTGCTGCTGACACTCCAGAAGAGACCTGTATTCCTTAATGGAGTTTTCTTAGGTGGTTTTAATTCATTAGACTGTCTTACTTGAATGTGAAACGACCAAGAGTAGTAGCTGGTCCTGTGAGACAGATAGAAGAGTTAAGCAGGATTCAAGATCTGCTTGGCCCCATATACTACCCAAAATGCAGGAATTCTGCACAATAAGAATATTATGTAGAATTATTTCATCTGGACATAGATACGTGTTGAAGTGAAATATAAATTAAATTTGCCTTCATGGTATTATTTTCTCATATCTTAGATGATTTCTTTTCCAAGAAATTTGTTTGGTTCCAAGAGTCTTTTTGAACACTGATGTGTTTGAAAGCCAACCAAGATTACATGTTAAGGTTTAGCTCTTTGTAGTTGAAACCCACTAGTGAGCCCATAATCAGCTGCCAAACTTTATAAAGGAAACATAAAATATTATGTTGCCCACAAATACCAGCTGTAAACCACTAATGTCTGCATTAGTTCAGTAACTTCAGAGTCACAAAGTTTAATTGACTAATGGGGTAACCTGTGGCAGTCTGCTGCTTTGCAGCAGCGTTAGACCTACTGTGAACAGGAGGAGGAAATTTTACGTAGTTCATCACAGTTTTAGTCTGTTTTTCTTCAAATGGCAGATAAGCCTTGAGGCAGAGCATGCTGGAAAAGGCAAATGTTCAGAAGGTAAACACTGTTTTTTAAAACAGACAGAGGCTGCAGTTATGGTTTGAGCAAAGTGAACTTCATGAGGAATGTTTCTCTTAAGGTTAGGGCATGGTGCAAGTAATTGGAATAACAGAAATGGAAACCTTTCACTTAGACACTAAACTTTGTAAATGATTAATAGGATGATTGATATTGTGTATATAGGATAGGCTGTGCCAATCTGCAGGAGTAGAGGAAAAAGCAATCTCAAGATATGTGTTGATCAAGGAATGTTAAAGTCCTCCAGAACAGAGCTGCAGATTTCCCCAGGGGAAGAATATTTGAGTGTTCCTGGGGCTGAAAGCAGAGAGGAATTGTGCTCATGTGTGGGACTGGTGTCTCAGACTGGGTGTGGTGGAGAGATGGCTCTGTAGATGGCAGGAGTGGTGGTTCTGCATGCACTTGTTGAAGCCAAGTAAAGCTGTGCTGGGATCAAGCCTTACCAAAATACACAAAAACCGGGGCCATGGACACTGTGTTGCTCCATGTCCCTTGGCTGGCTCCTCTCTGCCTTGGGGGATTCCAACCAGCTTAATTCTGTGTTTTGCTAGAGCTTCTCTGAGATAAAGGGAAAGCTTGTGATGGAATGCCATGAAAAGCAGATGGGGAACAACATGCAAGTCGAACACGAGCTATTTACGCGTTGCTTACTCCAGACGTAATTCCTTCCAACGTTTATTGCAATCAGCTCACTGGCACACCAGTGAGTAGTTGATGCACCAGGGTAGAAGAACTGAACTGAAAACAGAAGAGGAAATTAAGCTGGAAAATCTGAAAGATGCAGGCAGTGATTCAAAGGTATTCTTGGGGAAAAGCATGAGTCAATCAAGAGGATAAAGACAAATGGAAGAGAATGGCTGGTGCAGGCAGTGAAAGTGCCCTGGACAGGCTTTGTGGTTTCTTCTCACCAGTGAACCTTTTAAAACACAGCTGACATAAGTCACACAGGGGTACAGGCTGTCTTGCTCATATAGCTGAAACATAGGGACTTTTCCCCTCTCATTTCCTTATCTTTATCCTTACTTTCCTTCATTGCTTTCCTAACAGGAGAATGCTTCTTGTATTATAGAAGTGTCTCGTGCTAAGATGTATGAACTAGCTTGTATAGTTTGTAAAATCTGTTTATAATCCATTTTATGATGTAAGGATTTTATTAGTATTATTTTGATGTCTGTCAATAACCATTAGAAGTAGATTCCAATATTCTTAAACACTTAGTTCTGTGCTCTAGTTCATCACATACTGCTTCAATCCAGTTAAGGTCTTGCTTACTTGTTAGACTCATTGAAAGATTGATGTCAAATGTTTGAAAAAGTTATGCCAAAAATATTAGACATTTTGTGTCTCCATGCCATATTTTTGATGGCATGAAGACCAGATGTTTGTCTTGTCCCTGTTGGATAGCACTAGGCCAGGGAGAACAGTGTGGACAGGACTGAAAACCAAGAAATATCTAAGGTCAAATAACAGGACATGCTCAACTGGCAGAACTTTAGGGGTTCTTGGCAAAGACAGGTCTAGAGGGGAGAAAATGACAAACCAGGTCCTATGGCACCAGTGAATATTTCAGTCATCTGGGTAGGAGCACACTGAGGAGTCACTGGACTCAGCTGTCCTCTTTTCAGGCTCTGTCTGGCCAAAGTTTCTGCAGCAGGTTGGACTCACTTAGGTTTAGAATTATAGTTTTGAGGCCCTGCACGCTTGTTTCAGCTATTTTGTACTAATTGGGTCTTGGATATACACACCCTTTTACAGAATTGTAGTCTGAGGAGGAAAAAAGCATTGAGTGAGCACTGACATTAGAACTAAAAATGGGAGAAACTTAATCTGTGAGAACAGCATAGAGGAGCAAGAGGCAAAATGCATCAGGGTCAATGACTTGCTTTTTGAGATTTTAATGAAAATGTTTGTGTGTACAGTTTGAACAGCTGGTGGGTGATGGAGATACTTTCTGATAATGGAATTGTGGGTGTTACAGTGTCTGAATGCTGCTTTCTTTGTCCTCTGCAGGGATCTAGAAAAAAATAACATCACAAGAATCACAAAGACAGATTTCACGGGGCTGAAGAATCTTCGTGTCTTGTGAGTATAACACAAAACTTGTCCGGTTTTTACGAGACTATTTTAGGGTGCTACTACTTAGAATTCCCATAATTTCAGAGATCAAATTCTGGTTCTTTTGGCACATAATTCAGCTGTTGGTATTCTTTTAAACCAGGCAACCTGAACAGTTTGTTATGTGAAACAGTAAATTTAATTGTACACTAAAGTGACTTTAGTTTCAGAGCTGTTCAGTTGTTTCTTACCAGCTTTGAGTACATCATGTGGAAAAGATTTTGGTCTGCTTTACAATCACTCATGCATAAATCAATGATATTGAGACACTAGCAAATAGGACTTTCAGATTTTGGCCACTCTAAGGTACAGTCCCATTAACATAGTTTTGTGTAGTATTAAGCAGAAGTTGATCAAGACTAGCTGTAGAATCTGAACACGAGGAAACTGGTGAGGTTTTTTTTGTTCTAGTATACAGCCATAAATACAAAGATTTCAGGTGGTGCTGTCTCATGATCTCAGTATCTGTCAAGAGTTTAACCATCCCTGTAGATAGGCCTTGGACATCAGTTTGCAGACTTTGTCATTCCTGGTCTCCTGTTTCCTCACACGAACCTCAAACAACACCACTAACTGATGAAAAGTTTTCCTCTGAGTATCTTCTAAAGCTCTTAAAGCTGCAACTGTTGAACTGTTACAGATCTTCAGTGATAATATAGGTAATATTTAAGTCCTGCTAAGGGAAAGGTGAGTCTTTGCTCCTGCTACCTTAACTCTTGTGAACAAGTTGTCATATACTACAGAAATACCTCAAATCCATGGGAAGACTTTTTGTTCTTGTGGTGTTTCTCTCATCTCTGGCAGAGGAGTTCTTTAGATATCCTTGGCTCCCATCCCAACTGTCAATACCATTTTGGGAGTCTATTAAAATGCATGTTCTATACTATATTAATGCCAGTAGTTGTTTCAGTTTCGTTGGGTTTTCATAGTGCCAGACATTGCCTAATGCTGCTGCAGTCTTTTGTGTCTTTAAGAGTAACTAAAATGTACAACTGCCATCTTTACTTGGAGCTTTTTGTCCTGTGTTCATTCCAGGTTTATGTAACTCATTTGCTCAGACTGAGTAGTGTAGTGTCTGCCACATAAGTCATTGGAATAAAACATCCTTCAGATTTTTCTTAAATTTTCTTTGGTTTCTCTTATAATCTCTTCATAATTATGTTGCTAAACTCCCATTTTTCCTTTTTGTCCTTCCTGCCCTGTTTGCTGGGGGGTATAGTGAGTAGACAGAAATCCCAGGGATTTCCCAGAATCCCAAAATCCCAGTCTGTCCCGGTGTTCCTGGAAAGGTAGCCTAGTCCTGTTTGCACACATCAGAATAAGGACTGGGAACAAGTGGCCTGGAAACCTGTAGCCCTGGACAGCAGAAAAAAATCCTCCAGTCTCAAGCAAACACCACACATTTGAAATACTTCTTTGTGGACCTTCTCCTTTCATCCCTTACAGCTTCATCTTTTCCCTTTTCCTCACACAGTATTTCCTCCCTGTCCTTTAAGCAACACGACTCTCATTCACGTGCTTGAGTTTTGCAGTTTTACATTTCCATCTCCTTGGTGCTATCTGTGGATACTCTCCTGCTGTCTGTGCCCTCGGCTCCTATCCAGTCCAACAGCTCTGAGCATCCTCAGAGGATTGAGGGCAGAGGAGTGACTGCTGAACAGGCAAGAGTTGTGTTTTTCCCTGCTCTTCCCTGGGTCCTGTTCAGAGCTGTTCACACACAATACTCAGAAGTGTTTAGTGTCTGCATGAGTGCTCTCACAGAAGCAGGAATGGGTGTGTGCTGGAGGGAGGGAAAAGGTCACCTCACGTAGGGCTGTTGGAATCTCTCTTGCTTGGCTTCCACTTCACTTGTCAGGAGCATTTCTACTGTGGCACAAATTTTGGCATTTCTGGATGCACTGCACACTGTAAGTCAGAGAGAAGTCAGTCTCCTTTGCTTGTAGTTTATCCCAGTGTGGGTGTCAGGTGGAGGGAAAAGCAGGGTCAGCCACAGTGGAAAGCTGGACCTGTCCCAGGTGTTTGTGCACCCTGTTGCACGGTGGGGCTGTAGAGTTGTCACACTGCTGCTGCCCCTGAGGGGTGGAACCCCTTTGGAGCACGTACAGAGGATTTGTATCATACAAATCCATACGTACAAACATGTATTTGTATTTGAAATCAGTGCAGAACAGAGTCTGGACAAAAAAACACATTGCCATTGAGTGGGTTCCTGCTGTGGGCTGTAGAAGTCAGGTATCTCAATTTTGGCACACAAATGTCCCAGAAAGACTAGGATTGTCCCAGGGATGTCACTGCCAGCCTCCAGACTAACATCTTTCTGAGCAAAATGTGGTCACAGAAGATTAGGCACAAAAATATTTGCCAAATGTGGAGGTCAGGAGGAAAATTTGGAGTCAATTTCCTGTTGGTGACCAAGAGAAACAGTGCTTCTCTGCCCTGATTATTTTAATCATCTCCAATTAACACAGGTATTGGTACTTAGGTAAAAAGCATTTTGATAATGTTTGAAGAGAAATGGAAATGTTTTTATATTTTGTTAAAATTAACTGGTATTTCTGGAATTGCAGACACTTGGAAGAAAATCAGATCAGTGTGATAGAACGTGGAGCTTTTCAGGATCTGAAACAACTTGAACGGCTGTAAGTATCTGTATTTACACCTATGGAAAAGCTACAGGCTTTGTACCTTACTGTTAATGACCATAATGTATAATGATAATAAAATTAACTTTTTTTAAGAAAGAGAGAGATGAGTACCTGCTGAAATTAAAGTATGCTCTTAAACACAGCTGAATTTATATTACATGATAGCTAATACTTGAAATAAAATGTAGAGTGGCTGCCAAGAAAATAGAACTGGCAGTGAAACCAGAGTCTCAATAGCATTATCAAAAAGACATTATCTGGGCAAGTCTTAAAACTGGTATGTGGGGTTAAGATTTTTTTTTTTAATAATAATTTAATACTATTTCATATTTCTGTATTTTATATATGTCTATGCTGATGGAAATTGCAATTTTCTCCTTTGAGAATCACAGTATTTCTGAAACTGCCTTATATTTAGTTTTCTGATTAGCTTCATTTCCTCTGAAGTAGCATAATGCCAGTGCATTCCAGGGTATCATGGAATACTTAGTGGAAGAGGGACTGTAGATTTCTTCTGCTTTTGGTAGCAATTAATTTCTTTTCTTTTTTGGAAAAGGTTTGGATAAGAAGTCTCTTAATCTGGAATCAGTTTATAGGAAACTCCTGGCCCTGCAGGAGTATAACTTTAAATATTTAAAAGGACAAAGTTAATTCTGCATCCAATTGCTGTTCTTAGCTAAGTTTGCTCCTTAGCATCATCATTAATTCTGTCTGCTTATGGTGGGAGCAGGGCAAAATCTCTGTAATGCTGAAATACCTTGGAGAATTATTCTTTGTTAGAGGTAGGTGACCAGAACAATATCACAAGCTGGTTTGGAATGCAGGCTTTTTATGCTTGATTGGTAACTGTTATCTGCAAGGCATTTCTTGTACGACTTGTTATTTTCCCATTGATATTTTCTAAAGCAGCTTTCAAGAGTTAAGTGCCCACTAGTAATTATTCAAGAGAAGTCTGGTGTATTGAGCTAATGCTGTACTAAAGCTGTTTCAGATGATCTCAGGATTAGATTTGCATTTGAGCTGTTTAATGAGGGCACTGAACGTTTAAAATTAATTTACCCAGTACTTTTGTCATGAATCAGAAAAAGCTCCATTTATGGCAGTAAGGGAGATGAGTTTTAAATTCTGATTATAGCATATTTTCACCTATATTCAGTTAGAAAGTACTTTCAGGTGCAGAGTTTTGCCATAACTGATTTATTTCAGAAAAAAAAATACCCCGCCCTAGCTTAATTTTATGAAATTAAACATAGCTCGACACTGTAGAATGTTTTTTTTCACATTGTATATAATCTTGAAGAGTTGGTATCCTAACTACCACGTCCTAGTAATCTCATTTTATATACATTTGTATACATATATAAATAGGTCTTTCTCATACCTATATTTAGATAAAGATTCATACAGTTTTCTCATATCTATATTTAGATAAAGTTTCACATAGTTAAATTTTGAAAGAGTTTTGAGGAACTTCCAGGAGAAGGGCTGGCTGTTGGTAGCCAGAACCCAAATTCAAGTGTCATCTGTGTGCTGTGTTTCTGCAGAGCCTGCTCTGCCAAGAACTGAAAACAATATATATTGTGAAAGCAGAAGGCAGGAAATATGATACCTTTAATAGTGTCTCTTTAAGTCTGTGATGTTTGAAAGTTTCAACTTGTTTTTTCTTCCCTGTACGAGCTCTTAACTTGGCCTGTTAACCATACTGCATCTCTGCTTCTCTTTTAGGATTGCCTGTCATTAAAATATTTCCTAAATTAATGTAGTATGAAAGGGAGGTCTGGAAACTTGCAACTTTTTGGTATTTTAGTTTAAATCACTTTTAGGACAAAACTATAAATCTGGGTTTTTTTTGCTGTGAGTCAGTAGGCTTTGGAGAATGGACTGTGGAAAGTTTGGCATAACTTACAAAGGCTAAATTGCAACATTTTAGGTAATATTAAAGCTATTTTATTAAGTATTGTCAAACATTGCAAAATTTTAATGAAGAAGGTATGTTGGTTGCATTAAAAAAAAATAACCTGGCTTTTTTCCATTTAATTTCTTTCAAATAACAAATAACAAATAAAAAAATGACTTACATTGCTTCGAGTTTTGGAATTGAATGTTCTTTTTTGATCTATTGAAGTGGATGCAAAAGTAATCATTAACTTATTTTTAAACAAAGCAGCTGTACTGGGTCATACTTTAAAGAACAGGAGTAATTTCTATTCCTGGCAAAATACCACATATAAAGGTTTTCATTCAAAGTAACAGTGGAAGTATGGTCCACTCCTCTCCTCATGGTGAGTGTTCAAAGGGCTTAGGCTCAGGTGAATATTGGAGCTCACTTTATTTTTACTTGTAAGGACATTGAAACAGTTCCATGATTATTATCTGAGCAAATTAGCAAACTTCTGTTTTGCATATCCTGTAAAAGTAAAGTTTAATTAAAATGTCTTTAGAGCTGAAACCCACTGCTGCCACATATACCATGGAGGTGGCTCTCCAGTTATTTGGATTTAATCTGATTTTTTTTTTTTTTTGGTGGGACATGAATGCTTAAGATGCAAATAAAGGAGGATATTGTCAGAATTGAATATTGGCTGAATAAAATTTGACCACATCAGTTGAAGAAATAACATTATGCAAAGTATCTTAAAGTGACAGCACAGAGCTGAGAAATGAAACATTGTGGAAGTGAAGGTAGAAGCAGCTTCTTTTTTGGCAAGTTTGTACCCAGCACTTGGAAAATGCAGGAATCTAACCCATTGTCTCATAGCAAAATTCCATGTGTTCAGTGTAAGTTCTGCTGAATCCTAAGATCCAGAAGCCTAAGAAAGACCAGTGGTACTCACCACAGTGGAAAAGTCAAAATGTTTCTAGTGCTTTTATTGCAGCAAGGTTGTATAGCTTGATTCTAGAACATAAAAATTAGTGGTGAGGTAGCTGACCCCCATTTTGGATTTTAGTATTTCAGTTTAATGCTTTGCCATTAACACCGTGTAGGATTTTAGGATAAATGATGATGAAATTTCACATGCCAAGAGAATCAAAAGGTGAATTGGTGGGCCTGAAAGATAAACTGACATTTCTTCCAGAGCCAGATGTATGTCACACATTTCTGTGAAAAATGAGGCAGGATATAAGACACCAACAGATCCTGACTTTTCCACGGCCAACTGCCAGAAATTGTCACGTAGCTCTGTAATCTTCAAAAGAATGGACTTTGGCTGATGGCTGCTTCTTTCTACTCAAATTAGTGTCTTTAGCAAGCATAAAAGGTCTCAACATCTGAAAACACTAAAACTGTGTTTTTGTTGTTTAGAGGAGGGGGGGAAAATGTATAAGCTTGGCCAAATCAAATCTTCTCAAAGTTGGGAAAAATAATTAGGTCTAAGACAAGCAAAAAGCTAGAATCCAGATTTTAACCCTGGTATGGTTTTGGTTTGGTGTGTGTGAAGACAGAGGTCAAAATGTAAATTACATTAGATTTTTAACTGCAGTGATGCTACTGTGCATTGAGTCTTTGTAAGCAGCTTCCCAAATGGTTGATTGAGGTATTACAGTGTATTTATTTGGCACAGTGTACTGTAAAATTGCTACTAGTGACCAAAGATGCTAAGGAAAAGAATAAATTGTTATGTGGTGCTTCACAATCTGGGTTTCATAAATTGAGATTGAACAGGCTTTAAATAAATCATGTAATACAAAAAGCATCTTCCACAATTACCATGCTGAGTGGAGTGGTTGTAGGTGTTTCAGAGTAGCTGGGAAAGTAATAAAAGCGTTGGGCAGCTCTTTGCTGCTGTAAACAAAAGCCAGTCCTTGGCAGCATGGACAGCCCAGAGTGTTTGCTCAGGGTTTGCAGTGTGTGCAGTTCAGATGTTTCTGCTGGAGCTGCATGCACTGCACGTTTCAGAGGCCACATGGATCTCTAAAGATGTCACACAGGTCAAATGCAACCTTTCAGGAAAAAAAGCCTCCTTGTTTTGGGTCCCCGTTTTCCTGTGGCATGGTGGGTAACACATCCCATTGGAAATCCGTGCTCACAAAATGCTTATCTGGAAATGCAGGAGAGCAAAGACACCCTAAAATGGCTTTAGAGCTGTGACTGGGTATTTAGTCACTTTTATCAATTGCCTATTTCCCTCTTGCTGCTCCAGCTACCACAGGTGAATTGGTTGAGTACCAGGTTTGCTCCCAGGGGCTGCTGGAGGTGTCTCTTTGCACATTGGGCTGATGGATTTCTCTGCTTTCACACCAAAGGCAGCAGCATCCCCCTGGCTCCTGAGGAACTGGGTGTGGGATGTGTCAAAACCTGAGCTGCACTTTCCTGCTGGGCAGAATTCCTGCTGCAGCAGCTGCCTTCACGAGGGAAAAACAATCCTGTGGTGTCTAATCCCAGGTCACAGTCTGGGTGTCAGTGGTGCCTTCTTTTGTAAATGGGAAAAAACATTTTCTATGAGAGACCACTTGTAAACTGAACCATTCTTTGTGGGAGCTGGCAAAGAATAAACAAAACTGAAATTCCCTCTGTGACACTTGGAGGTGTGTTCAGGTCTCCTGGTTAGAAGGATAGATCAGTACTTAGTTCTTGTGCTGCCTGCAGCTGTGAGCTAAGCAATGTGAAGTTCCTTCTTGCATTGGCTGATGCCTGCAAATTTAAGTAATATTTTTTTATATTGGTTAATATTTAATTAATATTGCTCGTAACATTTTTCCCCACATCCTCTGAGAAATTATTCCAGTCATAAAGAAAAGGAGTCCTGTAACCAACATCTGACAAAGTCTCTCTTACCTTGCATTTTCAAGCAAATTTAGCATTGCTTTTCACATGAGTGTGTGTGTGACTGTTTACGTTGTGAGAAGTCCAACATGACAAGCCAGAATGTTTTGGGTGGGAGTATCTGACAGGGTGTTACTGGTTTTATTCCTGGATGCTGATGGGACAGTCATGGAGATTGGAGCACTTGGTGCTGCAGAATTTTTCTAGTGTTATTTCAGTCCCTTCCATTCGTTTTTACTCTCAAGTCTGGGGTTTGTTCAGGGCTTCCCTTTCAAACAACATCTCTGAAAAATACATGAATTTATTTGGAGGGACTAATTTTAACTTGCATGGGTAGAGTCTGATTACTTTGTTCAAGAATTGTGTTGCTTTGGAGTGTGGGTCTGCAGTTTGTAAGGGCTGTAATGCAATTTCTACTGTTTTTGGGTGGCCATCATCACTGCTTCACCTGCTGTTTTCTGACCCTGACAGCAATATGGTAGCAGCCACACCCTCATGTAGCAGCTTTCCAGCTTCACAGGTTCTTTCCTGATGTTATTGCCCAGGGTTGCACAGTTTGATCCTGCTGCTGGCTCAGAACCAGGAGGCTCAGGTGTACCTGGTGGGGTGTTCATTTCACTTCACTTCCCCTTCCTACAGAGTACACAGATCAGCCTCACCAAAGGCACCTCCACCCAGGGCTGCTGGAGACACCAACCCCCATCCAGCTGAGAAATCCAGGTGGAAAAGGTGGAAAGCTGGCAGAGGTGTAGAGGAGGATGATCCATCCTTGCCCCGAGTGCAGCTGCAAATTGGCACTGCTGGAACTAGGATGGGCTCTAAGTCAGTCCCAGAAATGGGGACTTGCTAATTTTCACCTGTTGCAAGAAACAGAGCTGCCTCTTTTCCAAATGTAATTCTGCCCCTGCTGAACTAGCTGACCCCCTTTTAATTATCAGGTATGTGCTGTCCTTTCCATGGAGAGGACTGAGGTGCTTTGGCAAGCCCCTGTTTTATCATGCCTGGAGCAGAGGTATTTAATGGACTTCCAGCTGCCCTTCACCCCTGCAAGAGCTCACACAGAATATCTGACTTTAGAGGAGACCTGTCAAATCACCAGTCAGAAATTCCTGACTTGCTTAACAAAACCCAGGCAAATTCAGTAGCTTCCCAGAGGAATGTGAATTATAAAAAGAAGATAAAATAATAAATACAAATTTTATTCATGAGATATGATGGAAACTGCTATGCAAGATGCAAATGGGGGATTGCTGAGCCCACACAGGATAAAACCAGTAACAAGGATGGAGTAGCTCTTGTGGATCTATATGGGGGAGTGTGTGTGTGTGTCTACAAATAAAAGGATAAAATAGTAAAGTAGATACTGACAGATTGAATGTGAGTAGTGCACTTCAGTCAGCCACCACTGGGGAGGAATGCAGGTACCACCTTGTATCCAGTCTCACCTTGGCTCAAGCCAACAGCTCAGCTTCGTTAATTCTTGGAAGGAAACTCATTAATTGTGTATTGCTTTTGATTCAGCATTATGTGCTGCTCTTGGCTCAAACAGCCAAAATAAATATTCCCAGGATCTGGCTCACATGCTTCACTTATCTGTCAATACTGTGCACTAGCTGCTCTGGAAGATTTCACTTAGATGTATTTTTCTTACACTATTTAAGTGCCAGTAATTTAGAGAAATGTCAGTTCTTTATGTAAGTAATGTATCAGATATGATCAGGAATGATTATTGTTCTTTTTTATTTAAAGGAGCTCTCTCATTGCTGTTCCCACACTTCAGAGATACAATCAATAAAAACTGGGAGAGGAGGGGGGTTTGCAGCTCTTAGTACAAAAAGTCATTTTTTCTGCAAGGGAATGTTGCAAGATGTCTGGTACATACATTTCCATATAGAGTCAAGATCCTCACAGCAGTTAAGGATAGGAGAAGATACTTGAGTAAGGCCTGGTTCATGCAGATACCCAGTTCATATGGTGAATAAAGTATTCTATCATTTATATCAATTTTTTTCAGAAAAAATATTCCCTTATTTTGGATAATTTTCCCTTATTGTAGATTTGGCTAATTTTCCCTTATTTTAGGTAATGTTCCCTTATTTTGGTAGTACAACAGAAGTGACCAGGAATGCTAAAATCATTTTCCATTTGTACTGTGAGCAGTAAATGCACATCCCAAAATGAAGCATACTAAAGCTTTAAGACTGTCTTAAGATTTTTATAGTCCAAAATATGTGAATTTCCCTTTGAATTTTGTTGATTCCATGTCTGTAGCAACCAGTTTTGTCAGGAATTATTCTTAGCAACTCGCTGAATTTTCTTCAAAAGATCTACTACAGGGCTGAGGTAACTAGAACCTTGAAACGAGAGAAATAATGTTATTTTTAGAAAAGCCAAATAAAAAATGGATTTATTTTTATTTTACTTAAACTCTAATAATATGAATTCTGTTCATGGTTAAAACTGAATATTGTGTAATATAAATGTGCACCACAATAACCAAGTAGTCTGTATTCATACAGTGACACTTCTGTAATGTCCATGTCTCAGTATCTCAAGATTAATTAGTGTTTACCTTCTCCTGCCAATAGGGGCTTGCAGGTAGAACTTGTTTATTTTTTGGGAGACACAGTGGTTCAAGCGTTAGTATAGATCACTAGTGGGGTACGTGTGTGGTGAAACAAAAAAAAGCTTGAAATGACTTCTAGAAGCAGAACCTGGGTCATTTTCAGATGCCCTCAGTCTGTGTTTTGCTTGTGCAGGAAGTCACTGTCCTGTTCAGTGTCTTAATAAAGCTGTCTGTGGTTCTATTCTGAGTATTTCAGTAGTTTAAACCACATTGTGAAAAGGTCAGTTGATTTTTAGAAGCATCACTGGGAGCATGACTTACAGAAACATAAAGAAAAGCTGAAACATGAAAAAAAAATATATCTGGGGCTTTTTTTGGAGGCAGACTTTGTCATTCTGTGGGTGCTGAGTACTTGAAAAAGAGCAGTGCTCAGCTGTGTCCTGTGCTCTCATCAGGGTGTTACCTCAAATGAGAGGCATCTGTGGCTTGGATCTTGATGTTGGGGGTCTTTTCATTATTGTAAAGTTTAAAACTTTAGTTTTTATTGAAATTAATCAAGCATTACTGCAAGCATTGAAATATGTGTCTTTTCTGCACAGGTGAGCTGGTGTGGTGTGAATACAGGTTATGTACTTGAAAATATTTTGCATTTCTTGCAATCCATTTAGAAAAAACCTAAAGATTGCCTTTTCCTTTTCATATGACCCTGTTGAAATTATGGCAAGCTGTCAATTTGCCAAAAAAATTCTGCACTTGCTGCACTTGGGCTGAAAAAGTAGGTGCAGATGAATTAAGGAAATCAATCCCCCAGTCAGCCTGGCAAAACTTGCTCCACATGTGTCAGCTGTAGGTGTGATAATGTGTGTTCCTGTGCCCTAGAAACTTTTATTGGAGTTGTACTGGATGTGAGGGGCACAAACATTCTGAAATGGTAAAAATTTCATCCTTCTGCTATTGGTGAGTCCCTTGCAAGGGGTAGGGTTTGTCCATGCAATCTGGAGGTAAAATGGAAAGAACAGGTAAAAAAGGAACCAGAGAACCTTAATCAGCTGATGCTTTGTGAGTCTCCTGCACTACCTGCTGGTTTGGGTTTCTACTGGACCATCTTTATTTAGGAAAGAAAAAGAAAAACAACAAAAAAACCCCAAAACCAACCAAATAAACCCCAAAAACCCCCCAAAAAACAAAACCAAAACAAACAAACAAAAAAACCCCCAAACACAACCCCCCCCCGAAAATCCCAACAAAACCAAAAAATTAAGCCAGTGTTAGTTATAAATTAGTTCAAAGATTAATCCCTTCCAATCTTTCTTGTCCATGAGTTTTGTCCAAGATCCCTATTTCTGTGTTTATTTTTATGGGACTCTTGTTGAAATGAATTTTAAAATGGTACAGTAGCTGTCACTTCCTTACCCTTTGAGGACAGTGAATGAAATACTTTTAAGAAACCACTTCTCTGAAGATGTGTGGAGGTGATATTTTCTAATAGGGTAAGTGCAGTTGGAAAAGTGATGGTTCCTAGTTGCTGTGTTTATGTCCTGTGGGCTCCTAGAGGGCACTAATTCCATCAGATTTCCTGGCTTGCTCTGTCTGTAACACATAATTCCATAGTTTTACATTACTCAGCCATTGCTGGGCAGCCAAGCTCTTGGTTATGGCTGGTCCAAGAGCAAGCCTTTTATTTCTTTTGCAAACATCATTTAAAAAAAATAAAAAATTAAAAATTGGCCCCTCTTTTCCAAGGGAAGCCATTAACAGCTCTGTCAGTAGTCCAGCACAGGAGGAGTCCAAACACAGGAAAAGTGCAGGGGAGGCTGAGGGCAGTAGCAAGGAGCAGGATGCAATGCTTCAGTGAGAGGTTTGGTTTGCATTAGTGCTTCTGACCAGGGCCACAAAACAACGAGGTTTATTTTAACAACATGAAAATAAACGAACCTGATTTCATCAAAAACGTTTTTGTAATAGGTCACTGACCCACAAGAACTCATGGAAAAACAAATTTGGGTCTCATTTATGCAGACAAGAGGTTCTGTAACCACAGGATTCTTGAGCTTCCGAAAGCAGTGGTTACAAAGCAAGTGGAATAAGGACACTTCACTGCAGTGCAGCCACAATTCAGCTGGAAGAGCTGATCAGCACTGGACATTACATCAGAGCTTTTAAACATTATTCTTTTCTGTGGCTTTTTTGTTTGATTTTAGCAGTTTTTTTATATACTTGAAGATTTATGAGGATATTTGCTTAAGCAAAACACTTAAGGATTTAGCTGTCATTTCTTCCAGATCTGTAAGGAAATGCTTAAGTGTCTGTTACTGTTGGGTAAGAACTGCTGCATCAGTGGTCTGGAATTATTTGGGTGAACTTTATTTAGCTTAAATAATTTCATCAAAAGGGTTTTGCTTCTTTGAGCTTCCTCATATTAGATGGATTATGCTGCTTGCCATCCCAGGAATACCATAAGTGTTGGCTGAATTTCATGCTGTTGAGCACAGCAATCCTTAAATAATCCTGCTCCTGAGTGAAACGATGCTGAATTCAAAGCACTTAACCTCCTTTTGTTCTTGGAGAATGCATGAATGTGTAGGTCTGGAAGTCTGTCTGCCGTGGATCAGATCAGTACAGTCTTGACTTTGCTTTTCCTGTGGCACAACTCCATTTTAGCTGTGTCTGTTGATCTGGAGCTCCCCTCAAGCTGCTCCTTCCTTCCACACAGAACAGAACAAACCAATCCATAAGAGCTTATATTTAACTTCATGGTAGTGTCATGTTCTCAGTTCCTTGGAGATAATCTCTTCTCTGGATCTTTCTGCTTGTGTGAAGGTGTTCTAGTATGAGGATCCCCCCAAAAAGGAGAGGATTTTAGGGTTCATGCAGATGTTACGGGTGTTCTGTGTACATTTTCATACTGGTATTTGGTAACTCTGAGTGGAATGGATGTCCTGTAGTGTATTAGGAATACAGGAGAGAAATGGGAACTGCTGGGTACTGAAACACTTCAGAGCAGCTGGGCCCTCTGCATTTGAAAACCTTCTGGGAAAGCAGAAGTGGATCAGAGTAATTATCACAGAAACTGGGTGCCCTCAGCTTTTAAGCAAGGTGGATTTTGTGGCTGCTTGCCCTTCCTCAGGAGATGATGTCCTTTGGCTGAGCTGTGATAGGTAATTCCATTGCTGACAGAGCAGTTGAGAACTGTTTCTATTGGGCCTGTTTGAATGGGGCAGTACCTTACTGGTATTGGCTTTTTGGCTGTCAGATTGGACTCAGGTGTGCAGTGTGCCCTTTGTGCCACTTTATCACTTCCTTATAGTCATTCCATTGGCTTGGGAGAAAGAAATCTTTTTGTAAGCATCCAGTTTGATTTCAGCAGGAGATGATCCTGCAAGTCTTCCTTTTTTCCTGGTTCTCCTTGGCACAGATCCCTGGGAGAAGGAGCATCACAGTGCCCTGAGCATTCCTTACTATATATGGGTGGTGTGGGGAGCAGGGCTGGTGTTGCCTTATTCAAACAGGACCAGGGTTCTGGTTCTTCTGCTAAAAATTGCAGTAATAGTTGTACTTAAAAGTTTTCCTGCTAATTGTTCACAGCAATTTCTGACTTCTGGAAATATTTATATAAACTTTTAAGGCTTGTCAACAGGGGCAGCATGGCTCAGAGATGTGAACACTAAAATTTACTTTTTCCTTTCTTCATAGGCTTTCAGCCCTGACCTAGACAGACTACTCACTGGTGTAAAAAAAATTATTTAGTCATGTCTGTGTTACTGTCTTTACAAAAATAGATGAAATACTAAAAGCTACAGGCATTTAGGGGTACTCCAGTAAATGGTGTTCCTTCGATTATGTTCCTGTTCCTTTCACCATAGTCAATGGACTAATGAAAAATTAACCCTGTTTTTATCATTCTGTATGAGTATTTTGAAGTTACAAAGTGTGAGTTCCTAATTTTTTCAGATTTGAGAGGAGAACTTTCTAAAAGCTTTACAGAAACTGAGAAGCAGCTTCAGCAGAGACCATCTCTGCTTAAGGGTTTATGGATCAAGCTCTTTTGGTTTCTTTGGGTGATAGTTAAAATAAATTGTTAATTTTTGTGCATTAAAGTCTTCTGCAGACAGGTATAAGCTCCTATACTGCATGTATGGAGTTCAGTAGTTCTGTAAATTTGTTACTGTGTTAAGAGACTGGGCATACACCTCTGCTTGTCTGTTCTGGATTTAAAGGATTTTCTTGCTGTTGCTGTTGTCATCTGTAAACACTGTGACACTTAAGAGTCTCTATTCTTATCTTCACTTAGGTTGTTACTAAGGTTTCTGTCCATTTCTGTATCACTTTAGGGCATTGATTGCAGTTTTTTATGACCATGGGAAAGTAATTAGGACATTTTTGGTTTTTCATGTTGGCTTTGGGAAAACGTTGAAATTTAAACCTGCTCCTCCTGCTTCCCTTGCCAGTGTTACTAGTTTGTTCCCAGCCAGAGACCATCTGTGTAC
The DNA here is from genome assembly GCA_013397375.1 of Toxostoma redivivum. Taxonomy (NCBI): domain Eukaryota; kingdom Metazoa; phylum Chordata; class Aves; order Passeriformes; family Mimidae; genus Toxostoma; species Toxostoma redivivum. Next base: position 398,968 of record VXBI01001219.1, read on the forward strand.
TTCTGTCCTCCATCCTAATGTCAGATTTTTTCTTATGAGGAGATACTTAGGGAAAAAAAAAGATGGATTTTAATATTGAAAGCTCTGAAGTGTTATGGAGCCACAGTTCCAGTGCTGCTGAAATGCACAGACATGTACTCTGCACTTCTGAGAGAAGGGAGATAATCTTTCTCAGTGTAATGAGAAGTTGGTAATAAAGGTTATTACTTGTGACAGCTTTGAAAATGTGAACCAGGACCACCCAGCCTGCTCAGTTTGTAATAAGGGATCTCAAAGTTATAGCTCCTATAAACAGTTTTCCTTCAAGAAATGGTCCCTTAGCAACTTGCAGTGGTATCTCTCCCAGATTTTTGTAAAAGATTCTGAAATAACCCATCACGTGGATAAAGAAGTTCATTTATCCCACACCATAATCTTGTGATATGGTTGTTCTGGGTTTCCTCATAGTGTCCTTATTGAAATTCCATTATAGATCATCTGGCTTTATTTCCTAGGGCAGTAATATAAAGAGGTGATGACAGAAAGTAATGGATAAGGTTGACTTTTCTTTTACTGGGTGCTGCATCTTGACTGTTTTTCCTTACAAAGAGGAAGTGATACAGAGCAAAGGAGAAGTTACATTAATGATCACAACGGATTTCTTGACTCTAATAGGATTTTCTGGTGAAACCATTGCAGGCAATTGGCTGTGCTCCTGTTCCTGCCTCCCAAGCCAGTGCTTCAAAGAAAAACTGAGTTACTCCTTTGAGTTCAGTAACTCCTGTCTTTCTATTTGAGTCTTTTATGCATTAAGTCATTTTTATTGCTTATTGGTTCTGCCCAAGCTTGTGATGTAACCACTTCTTCCTTAGAGTAACTTGTAGGAGCCTTTCAACTGCATTGTGTTCCCTGAGCCACATCTCCAAGGATGATGCCATAGAGCTCTTGAAGCAAAGGAGAAAGAGGGACCTTGCTTATTGCCAGAAGGGAGACCCAGATGTTTTGAGTGTGAAATAAAATAAATGGGCAAGCTGAGGAGTGAACCCAAAGTTACTTGGATAATTTCTGAATATTGAAGGCTGAAATAGCAGGACTGCTCCTTTAAAGCTACCCATTTAAAATTTTTAAAAGTACTGTTTTGATTTTTCTGTTGGAGAATGAATTGTGTTAACAGGCAGAAATGTGAATATGGATGTTAAACTTGAAAGTTGAACTTGTGTGGAAAGGAACTGAGTGCTACTTACTTCATGAAAAATATGAAGCGCTTTGATTTGGGTCAAAGCTGGCAGTGCTCAGTAGAAAGGCAGATAGGATTTGGAGGCTGAGGGGTATCACACATTTTTGGGGTTAAAACCAGATAATTTCTCTATTTGGAGACAAAAATAAAACTGTCAGGTTTAAGTCAGAGCCTGTGTATCAGCTTAAACTTCTGGGTGGAATGTGTTCAGTAATATTAGTTAGTATAATACTGCAAGATATTTAAAATTATAAACAAAGATGTGCAGAAGAGATTTTTGCTGTGAAATTATCTAGCAGAGCCAGGTCCTTTGCTTTTTTTCTCCACAGCCATGTAACTTTGGTGTTTCTGCTCAGGCCTTGAATATTTGCAGTTTGCCTGAAGTAACTGATGGTATGGTATTAAACATTTTCAAGCCGAGTCAGTTGCATTATGAGAAATCAAATTGCATTGAAAAACTGCACAGTTTGCCAAGTTTGAATAAATAATGCTTGAATTGCTTTTACATTGGGCTTTCATATTGATTCCATAGTCCATGGGAAGCAGGCAAGTCCTCTTTGAAGGGACTTTGAAGGAAGAGATTTCTCACTGAAAAGGGACTTCGGTTTTCTCTGATTTGTTTCTTACTCAGAATAAAACTGTCCTGCGGCTGTGAGAACAAAGCATGAAGCTGAAAATGCTCTGGCTACAATTTATATTTGGGTTGATCTGTTAATGCTGCTTCTCAGACCCCCTCCTTGTACACCTTGTATATAAATGAATGAGATGTCAAAGATTGTGATTGCACGAGCTTTTTCATATTATCCAAATTAATTGTATAAGGAATGCTTAATTTTGATACTTTAGATGCTCCTTTTACCTGTTTATTGGATTTCTGAACCTTCTAGAGCCTTGCCCTGGTGATACTAGCCCTGAGAAGGAGGGGATGTTCTGCATATGAGGGGTGTAACTACAGGACTATTGCAATGTCTCTCCTTCAATTTGCAGGAGCAAAGAATCTGGTTTAGATTCTTTTTGCAGAAAGATTAAAATAGCTGCAAGTTGAGCAATATTCTAGTTCTGCTTCCATGTGCATTTTGTTCTTTTCCATCTATGCTGATCATTCCTTCAGTAGAGATTAAATTTAGCTCCTCTTTGCTCTTACTGTGAGTGGAGCTCCATGAGACAACAGAACCAGAATTGGATGTGACCCTTCCAATGGTGTGAGCATGAGGGATGCAGCTGAAATCAGAAAGTTTCTCCTCCAGGAAAAGATGACCTCTGCCTTAAGAACAAATTGGAAATTTTCCTACCCATATTGAGGGTTTTTTACACACCCAGAAGTTATCCAGAAGAAAAAAGGGAAAGTATAATTAATATTAAGGTAACCTTTGTAAAGTGTAGGTCTTTTGCTCCATTTGTTTTAGAGAATGATTCTGATAAACATCTTCAATCTTCCTCTAGTCTGGTGGCACTGCTTCTTTCCAGGGTTCAATGGTTGTTTTTTGCTCTGTGTTTTAATAATCAGGGGAATCTTAATAGTTAAGTTTCTCTCCTATCCCAGCTTCAGACAGAGGAAGGAATATGATTAGCCTGGTTGGAGCCAGGAAGGCAGGAATTTCACAGTTAATAACTTCTCCATTGTTTTTTTAAGGGCCCTTGATATTCTGTGATTGACACAGAGGTTGTTTCCCTCTCCCCCTTTGCCTTCAGGACACAGGAACCCCCAGTTGGGCAGCAGGGGAGAAACTGGTGCTTGTTTATATATATGAGCAAAATGTTTTTGGGAGGTGAGAGGAAGTGTTTGTCCTGTGTTGGAACAGTGTGTTTGATGCTGTGTGGCACTGCTCTAAAGAAAACATCATGAACCAGAGGGCAGCATGGTATGTATGGACTTAGAAAGGTCACAAATTCTATCAGTCTGCATTTTAGGCCATTTGAGTTATAAAGAAAGAAAATGCAGTTTGTAACATGATAAAGTTGTGAAGTACAGACATTTATGTACTAATTTTATATGAGAATAGAAGTCAACATTCAGTATTAAGAATGTGTCAGTGATATACAATCATTTCAGAAGTAGCAATATTTGACTTTTGCACCGAGTTCCTGCCGACAGAAGAATGAGCTTTTAGCTTTTATCCTTTGCAGCTCCCTAAACATCTCCCAGCAGAACCAGGGTGAATCTGAGCCTCGTGAGAGAGCAGTGTCCTGGTGTGGTGGGCTCCTGGCATGCCCTGGAGCTCCTGGGCTCCTGGAGACCCTTGGCTTGCACATCCAGCACTTTGTGGGCACTTGGTGCCTGGTCAACCCTTTTGGGTCACTTTTGGGGACCTGAGGAGCAGGCTAACAAAACAGAATATGCCAAGTTCTGTTTCCTGTGCATAGCAGGGGTTAAAGGAGTCTGGAAGATGGAGGGAGCTGCAGTGTATGGAGATTGTTGACTGCACAGCCAGCATGTGTCTAATCAGAGTTAATAAATTTGACTCAATGCAGGTATTGCCAGAGCTGATATGACTCCTGGAGAGCCTCTCTGCACAGTTCTTCAGCTTCCAGGAGGTTTTATTAGTCTGGGCTCCATGCTGTGCACATCCAGAGCTGCTTCTGATCCAGCACTGGAGCTAATCTGTTCGTGGCATTGGATGATTATGCATCATTCTGCCCAGTGCTCCGAATTCCCGGAATACTTTGCAGGTCTTATTAGCTGTAAAGCATCCAGTTCAGAACACGCTGGAGACTGAGCAGCTGCATTCCCATCCAGCAGTCCCAGGTCAAATAATGTGGAGCAGATCTGGCCTGGCTCTGTGCCCCAGATCCCTCCCTGCCCCTGGGTGTACCTGGCTGCAGGGCTGGTGTGTTCCCAGCTTGAGGGAAGAGCCCAATTCCAAGGGGTTTTTTTTGTGCTGCATCCCAGCTGGCATTCCTGTGGGAGCAGTCCCAGGGATTTAGTTTGATAATGATATTTTTTTTTAACTTGTAGTTTACTGTTCAGATTCACAAAGCTGACTTGTCATTCCTCCATGATGTAGCCACTTACAGCTGCAAAACTGGCTTGGATTTAAACTAATTTTCCAGGTATATCCTGATGTTATTTCTATTTTGAGTCACTCATTTAAAATTAGGAATGTCCATATTTGTTGATAAAGTACAGTCCCCGGAACATTGTCCACAGTATCATTTTACAAGATTCTGGCTTTTTTTGTTTATGAACGTTTTGCAAACTACTTTTATTTCACTGTTATGTGGCTTCACCATTTTGTTACAAAATCAAAAGTACTGCTGTAATTAAAATTGGAGAGCTGACAGGAATAAGATTTCTGCAGTGATGGGATGGTAATGGGTCTAGGCAAGCACGTGGGAAGGGGCTGCAGCCCAACAGATGCCTCAGTGTGCCCAGGCTGTGCTCTGCACCTCTCCTGAGGCACAGCTCCATCCCTGTGCTGGCAGCCTCATGTTTGCTTCACCTTGCACTGGAAGTTTCCCTCTCTGGCCTAGAACTGGTACTGATTGGTGGGGATAAACTTCAGTTCTTGTCAAATGATGTGTTAGGAACTCTTGTACTGCATCTCATCCATGTTTGGCACTTCTTTGTCAAACCAGAGGAAACAGAGCTTATAAATGACCATTCAGAACATTTGGTCTTTTCATTAAATAATCTTTAAACACATCTCTGTCTCTTTTTTTGGAATTTAAAAACATCCTGTCTGGTACTTTGATACTTCTGTATTGAGGACTTTCTTAATGGCCTTTCTCTCAAGCCCAGGAAGAGAAACAAGAGGTGTAATTGGGATTTTTTCCTAGGTTAGTGGTGACTTTCTGGCACATAATAAATTATGAGCATGTTAAATGTATCTACATCAAGTATGTCTAAGTTTCTACGAGGTGATCTAGTCTTATATTTCAGTAAGTATTGCAGTAGAAGTTATAATACAGTAGGTGATGCTCAACAGAAACAACCCCCTGTTCATTCCCTTAGTTCCCCTGAGAATCAAACTATGAATAAAATGACTTTTGGCAGAAGTTTAAACTGGAAATAAATCTTAGGAAGTGGTGGAGGGTTTGGAGAGTCCCATAGCTTGAAACAAGACATGGATGTACACTTGTCTTCAAGTGTTTGGTGCTACATTAATTTGCTTTTTTACCAATCAGTGACATAACCTGGCATTAGAGAGCTGCAAGCTCTGGTTTGTGGCAGAAATAAAGCTCACCTGAAGCTTCTGGAGGATGGAATCTGTGCAGGAGCACTGACCACTGGTGCTGGGGGAGTTTGAAATCAGGCTTCCATAAGTTAAAGCAAGGGCAGAATTTCACTGAGTTCTTGGCCTTGATGCACAAATTCAGTTTGCTTTCTGCTGCAGCGTGAAAAGAATTTCACTTACAACAATATCATATTGAAAATATTAAGTACATTTATACCCATACAAAATATTTAGTGGTAGTGAAGAGCAGGTCACAGTGTGAGCTTTGCAAGGGTCCTTGTGTGGATGTCACTTCATATAATGTTTCAAAGAAAATCAATAAGGAAGGAACTTCAGGCTGAGATACTAAAATGCTTAAGAGAGTTAAAAAGGGCAGCTTCAAACTTGGTCCTTTTACTACCACAGGTAGGAGAGTGTTGGCCCATACAAATAATAGGAAATAATTTAAAATGGTCAATCTTCTGGATTAACTGGATAGTAAATTAGAGGAAAAACCTTGATGTTAGGTATTTTCCTCCCTCTGGGTTGTTTGTGTCACTGCAAGTTGTAAATGTTTGACTTTTCACGTTGAAGCTTGCTAACCTGGAAATACGATTTCTTGTTACTACATATATTTTCTTGTCTGCTTGTTGGTGTGAAACCTCCTGTTTTAGAAACTTAATCTGATTTTGATTAGTTTTCTTTGGCTTAAAACAATAAGCATAAGCTCAGCATTTATGAAATCCTTGCAAGTAGAGAAAAGAATATTCTTAAAATATATTCCTGGGATGTTGCTTTGAGATGAGTCAGATGATTTTGGGTTGGCAGTGTGTAATTATGTGTACATTGTGAGATCTGAAATGATAATCAGACACAGGAACAAACATTTGACACTGTGTGTAATAGATGCATTTCACTGGCACTCTTGCATTTTGGGTGATAAATAAGTTGATTTTGTTCAGTGTTTCTCAATGATGAATGGTGGCCTTGGTGATGAAGGATGGATGAGGAGTGCTAACCCCTGAATAAGTAATTTTTTTTGTTATATTTCATCCTGTTATTCTAAAAGATAAACAAGATTAACTTAAATAATGACTTTGATGAGGGCTAAGTAGTACATTGCCATCAACCTTGAATTAAATAAGATTGTTTACTTAGGTATAAAATTGTGAAATGTCACATGGGTGTAGGGGAATCCAGTTTAAATTCTTCCCATGTGTTTTCTCAAATGCAAAGCTAGTATCTCTCATATTCTTTAAAAGTTCATTTGCTGTTTTGTTCATTTATCTCAAAAATGCCATTGAGTAGTTGTTAAAAGCTGCAGGAAATAACTTCAGCAGATAGAAATATTGGTTGTCATGTGGTGTGTGTAATGCTCAAGGCTCTGTGAGCTTGCAGACGTAGCCTTTGATCTGTTCTAGGTGTCAGAAAGAGAAGTTAAAATTCCCCTCTCCTCCATCACCCCTTTATCTTCCAAGACATGTTCATATGGTGGCCATGTGAAAACTCTGCCATTTGAAACCCCACAATGTTAGTTTGATCTCAGGAAGGCCTTTCAATTCCAAAATGTCTTCAATTCTGCTAGTGAAATTACTCAGCGTGCAAGAAAACTGGAAAGCAGATATGGGGTGCTAAGTACAGTGGGTTTATAGAAGTTCCAGGTGTCTTTGGAGATCAAAACTTCAGCAAAAATAGATCTGCTATCAAAGTTAACCTGGAAGGTGGATTGGGAACAAAGGGGGCACAAAGACAGCCTGGTATATGAACCTACAGAACTACTCAGCTTCCCCTTTGTGCTCTGGGGTTGTTTGTAAGGTCACCTGATGCAAATAGCATTCATTAGGACTGTGAGAACAGGTGACTGTCTTCATTGAAAAAGAATTGAAGAGCAAGAGTGTGTCTTCCAAACAGAATTGCTTTTAGATTTTGCAGAGCTGTCACACGTTTTATGGAGAGGAGGCTCGTGCTTTTTATAGTTACTGGGCTGGAATAGCTTGGAATGGTTGTTTTCTAAAAACTGGCAAGTTGTCACCAGAGTAAAACTCATGTAGTGAGTGAGTAAAAGGGATTAATGTATAAACACTAATCTGTTCTCTAAAATGTTCCTAGAAGAATCTTCAGGATTAATATTCTATTTCAAATCACCATGTAGTCATCTGGTTACCCATATGTTCATATTTTCTGCTACAGTGCTCAGGTTTTCCAAGTGAAGTTTCAAGAAAATTCTTTTCTAAAAGAAATTATGTCTACTTCAGGAATAATGGCTAATCTGGGAATAATCTTGGTTGGTCAAGTTACTGAATTTACTGTGCCTACATTTTTTTGAAGGAGAATGAAAATCTAGGTTCCTACCAATAGCTGTTCTTGAATCAGAGTGAGCTGAGTGTATGATTCTTAGTAGGCATCCACAGGAAAATTTAAAAGTTATGTTTATGTACTCATCCCTGTTAAAACTTGGTGCTGCCTGTCCCTCAACTCCCCAGCTCGTGGATGTGGGCAGGTGCTCTACAAATGGCACAGTTTGGCTCTTGTATGAATAAAATGCTCAAGGCATCCAATGGCAACTTCACAGCATGAGGTTTAGTGCAATAGGAACTTCATGTGTTTATGCATAATAGAATAAACTTCTTCAATTGGAAGATAATCTAATCTATTTTTTTTATTCTCATTGTAACTGTTTAGGCGTCTGAACAAGAATAAATTGCAAGTTCTTCCCGAGCTGCTTTTTCAGAACACACAGAAGTTAACTAGGCTGTAAGTATAATCTGATTTATTTTTCTGTGGTGTGTTTCTATTTTATGTTCCTTTTGTGCAGATTCACGTGTTTGTGTTTTGACTGTGGTGAGAGGTTTAATTTTTGTGATACTAAACTGCCAGTTAGTGAGGGTTTTTTTAGGGGATGTGTTGTGTTTGCTTGTGTGTAGCTGTAATTTGGTAGAGCATAAATACCAGAGGCAAGAGAAACCACACAATTTTTCTGTTCCTCATATATTCACCAGGATGACGTCAAGGTGACTTATTTTGAACTCTCTCTGTAGAGCTACACAAACCATGGAAAGTGTCAGGGTCATGTATTTGGTTCAGGCTAGATGTCCACAAAGTGAGAGTGCCTATACTTATTTTAAAATAATGGAGGTAGCTACAAATTCTTTAGTTTGGAAAATGATCTTTTCAAGTAAGTCAAGGCTTTGCCTGACAGACCAGCAAAGTTATGGCTCCTGCCTGGCCAGGCAGGAGAAATTATGGAGAAGTAAACGATTTTTTTCCTTGAAATATAAAAACTGTGTTGTGGAATGTTTAGATGGCATCGAGGCCCATTTCATCAGCAAGAGAAGGATATTGTGAACTTGACATTATTTATTTTTTTGGTGGGAGGAGGTAGAGGGTGATGTTAGAGCAATAACTGGATGATTTCTAAAATATATATTTGTTTTAAATGTGTACAAAAATAAAATGAATGAGCAGGTGTCTGCGTAGTTACTATCAAAAAAAAGTCATCTGCCTTTTTAAAGGAGTAGTCACAAACTGTTTGAAATAATTTTCTGGATTCTGCCAAAGTTAAACTCATGATCCAGACTGGCTTTTTGAAATTTGGTAAAACTGTTCTTTTAATGCTTGAGTTTGTTTATGGACAATCAGACACTAAGACTTGTGATTTGGTTAATGAAATTGTGAAGTTGTTACAGGGTGGCTGAAAAAGTTCTCCATTCAAGTGGAGTTTTTATAATTGTTAGTACATTCATGTGCAATTGAACAAACCATTTAGACAGTACAGTAAATTTTTCTTCCTGTGGAAATACAAACCACATGGTGATAGTGCAGATTAATTTTGGAATCAGATGACTTTAAAAAAGTAGAATTTTGGTTTATGTTTGAAAGAGGCAAGCTGAACAGTGCTGTGCAACAAGTTATATTGGCAGTTTGGAGAAATTCTCCAACGAACTTCTGGTGTGGTCCAAACTTGCTCATGAAAAACTGCACAAGTCACTGCCATCATTCTGCAGATGTATGAAAATATAAAAAAAATATAAGCCATAGCCATCTTTCAGTCTTAAAATCTGCTTGGAAAAATCTTTGTTGGACTTGTCTTTTGTCATGAATTTTGAATTCACTAAGGTATATTTGCTGAATGGATTGCTTGACTTGAACAATTTGGTTGCATTTCCTTATGTTCTTTGCATGGTTTTGAAATTTTGCATCTTGCAGCTCTGCTTGAGTATAAAGTGTGAGCTGGGACATAGTTGCAGATGCCTTTATCTGGTCTCTGGAAGCTGCTAGCTGTATTTATTTGTTAGAAGAGTTGCTTTAGGTGGGTTGGTTGTCTAAGGATATGATGATGATTTCAAGAGAAAAGCTTTTATAGAGTTTATCTGGATCTCTCCAAATTCTGGCTTAACATGTTGAAAATTGCTCTGTGAGTGGTATCATTGTACCTGGATATCATGGGAGGAACTCTCTGGTAATTTGTGGTTTCAGAGGAATGCTGTGTATGTTGATAACCTGTGTGCATCTGTCCTCAGGAACCTGGCACAAAGAATTGAAGTGAAAGTAGCTGAGGCTCTTCAGCACCACAGAGTGTGTTTTTCAGTAGGTCCTGTAATGATGCATTATAGCCCTTCACAGCAAGGACAGTAGTTTTGCTTTTAGAATATAAAGATTGTAATGAAGTTACATAGAATGGAATGATTAATCTGAATGCTGTGTTTGGTAATGCCTCCCAATGGAGGCTGTTGGAACATTTGTCTTTATTCACTGACATTCATTCAGGCTTGCTTACTGTTGAACAGTGCATTAGATAGATCACTTCAGCACTGTTTGTCAGAAGAAACTCGCTTTTTCTTTTGAAGATACAAGTATTATATAAATAGAGTGTGTATTATAAGCAAATAAATCCTAGCTCAAGTGAACTGCTACAGTTCCAAGTGTAGTTTGGTTGCGTGTTTTTCTATCATGGGATAAGAATGAAAAATTTACTTCCTATTAGAATCTGTAAAAACACACACACACATATATCTGGTTGCTCTCTATTGTTTCCCACTGCTGGTAGATTCAGAGTTGTTCTTTCTGACTTGTCTGGATCCAGCATTCCCCTCTGCTCTCAGATGCTTGAGTGGAGGGGCAGTGGTGCTGCATTCCTCCCTGCAGCTGCTCTCACCCAGCCTCTCCAGAAGAAAGCAGAGCTGAGAAAGTGATGAAAGGGCATAAAAGCAGTGAAACAAAAATCAGGAAGACAGGCTGATGCAGGGGTGAGGTGGATTCTGTGGAATTTACAAGGAGTGAATTTAAATGAACATTAAAAAGTGTAGACAGTGCTGGTCTTAGTTTTAATTTTCCATGGTACAGCTATAGTACTTCTGCTGCCATATTTTTCAACTCTTCACTCTGAGTTACTCAGATGTTACTCCATTATTTTCTTCTTAATAATTGTAATCCTCATAAAGTAGAAAGTCCAAAAGTCCAGTATTTTAACTGTGTAAGCTTGCTACAAACAAAGCTCAAACAATGCAAAATTTTCAAGCACTCGGTGCAGTATGCCCAGATTGTAAATTTGGGTTTATTCATTGGAATGAAGAGCTCCTAGTCTTGTCCATGGAGGAAATAGAGATGAATTCTGTGATTCTGAAGCTGCCCTCTCCAGCAGGCATGCTGTGAATGTAACAGTCCATGGCTTTGATAATGAAGGTACAAGCTTGACTTTTTTTTAAGATAAAGAAAATAGAAAGATGGCATTCTAAATTTGGTATCTTTATGAGAGTTTGAAAATTGAGCATGTTTATTATCATGAATAAAATGTGGTGGAGATGGAGTTACTGAGCTGCTTAAACATGGAGGAATTTTGTGTGCTGGAGGGTTTGGGGAAGACCTGTTAATGTTTCAGAAGTAGTTAAAGGCTGAAAAAGCAACTGAGGGCTTTTCTCAGTGTTCTGTCATTCAGGCTGAAAGCTGGGGCTTTACAGAAGGAACCAAGTTTGGTTCTGTATGTTGGTATCAGCAGAATCTCTGCAGCCCTGCTGCTGCTGGGAGTCAGAATGCAGGGCAGGGTTTCATGTTGATGATGTGCTCTAAAGCTGCAGGACAGACCTGGGGGTTCTCTTGCTCTGCCACGTGCTCATGGTTTGGGACAGCAGTGCTGCTGTCCCTGCTGGGTTCTGTGTTTGTCACCAGGTCTTGCACAGTGCATCCCCACTGAAATCCACTTTCTGGTAACTACTGAAACTGAGTTTAGAATGCTTCTCAGATTATAACTGTGTCCTCAACCCTCACTTCAGCTCCAGGTACCTTTGGCTTTTTTCTCTGAGCCTCTCCTGAATTCTGAGCTTCAGGATATCCTTGCATCTTTTACAGGGCTTGTTAGGCTTCATTGTCACATCTGGTTGATATTACAGGCAGGAATATATATAGTGAAATAAACCTTAAATGGAATATGAGGCGTCCCACAAAACGAGTTTCTCATAAGGCTTTGAGCTTTTTCTTCTAGAAAGAGTGGCTTTGAGACTCATGCATTTTGTTTGCTTTGGTTTAGATAAGGGTTTTAAGTTTAAGTTGGGTGATGAGTGAGCCCTTGATTAGATTCCCTAGTGGAAATATTTCTCATTGCTCTGTTGCCTTCACTGCCTAGGTTTTAAAGCTCCTCAACTGTTTTATCTGGGATAATTATCCAATAATTCAAAATGCAGGCACTTCTAATGAGAAAACTGAATCAAGGAAAAATATTTTTAATGAATTGAGAAATAAAAGTATGAAATATCTTTTTTTTAATAGTTTCAGATACTTACTAATATCTATCCATAAAGGAACAGGTATTTTTAATACAGGTGATGAAATGCACAGAAAAGGTATAATAAAATGAAACATGCAATTTAACAGCTGTAAAACTAGGTTTTGATTCTAAGGCAGTTATTTTCTTATAGCAGAAACAACTCATGAAATTTATCTGCAAAGGTTGTAAGCAAAGATTTGTGCCTGCTGGAATCCTGTTTTCTTTGTGTGCCAAGCTGGTGTATAAAATGATTGTTGTGCATCTGCTTTTCACTAAAAAACAAATATACTAGGGGGTCCATGAGATACTTATTTATCTTTGAAAACAAAAGGGGAAACAAGCTCATTTTCCCACAAACACCCTGTCATGTACAATATATTTGTTTCATTGTTAAAGCCTCTATACCTCAGGCTAGCTGCTAAGTAGCCATGGTAAAGCTCTTTTGTGTGCGTGAAAAAAACCTCTTAGAAGGGCTCTAAACTCAAGTCTTGCAGAGAGAATTAATGCCTCTTCCTGATTTATAGCCATGGACCATTTGCTAGGTCTATTTATTTTTAATGAACTGTCTTAGTTGTCACTTGGCTGAGCATACCAGGCTCTGGAAACATAGATACTGAAATCTGATACCAGAATATCAGGGTAGTGGAAGCATCCATTAGTCTCTGAAATGAATTAGTTTACTTTTTTGAGTAGTATCAGAATCTAGATTTTATTCCAAAACTGAGTGTCTTAGTGTGGGAGCAGAGCCCTGTGATCCTGAGCTGAGACAATTTGGGTCCATGGCTGAGCATTCCCAATACCTTCCTGTTTAAATTTTCTACTCATGGTGTCCCAATATTTTATCGTATTCATTTATAGTTATTTCTAAAGTAGGCTACATTAGCACAAGTAGCAGAATGGTGACATTGTGGATAAGTTATTTGTTTTAATGAAATGGCATTTCTCTCAGTATCAGGAACAGCCACTCTGTAATGAGTTGTTTGCTGTTGACATGGTGTAAGTATTTGTACGAATCTGTGAGGTTTGTCAGAGCTGGATCAGTGGGATGTTATTTTCTTATCTAGTGGAGTATTTTGAAAGTTGATTGATAGATGGGTAAAATAGTGAGTAAGTACTTGCAGCACAGTGCAAATTCTGTGAGTAGCCTTGAAAAGAAGCAATATTCAGTTTTAGCAGAATCACACAACAGCTGAGGTTGTACTGGGCTGACGCTGGCAGGTCCCCAGAGCTGCTCTGTCACTGCTCTTCTCAGCTGGGCAGGGAGAGAAGATATAATGCAATTATAATTGTGGGGTGAGATAAGAGCAGGGAGAGATCCCTCACCAGTGACTGTCACAGGCAAAACAGGCCTGACTCAGGGATATTAACTTTATTGTCAATGAAATCACAGTAGGGCAGTGTTTTATTTTAGAAATTGCTATTTGCCATCTCTTTCCTTGACTTGGTATCAGTGTGTGTGCAGTGTGTATCTGATTTTGTGTAAGTAGTTTCCTTGGGTAATTCCTGGTAGGAGCAGCTGGAACTATTTAGTTAGTGCTTTGCTAAGAAGCTGCCCTTGTTAGACATACATGTGAAGGTGTTCTCCTGTTCCCTGTGGTGACAGGGACACTGCTGTGCTGCAGGCAGGTGTTGGCCCAGGTGAGCCAGTGCCTCCTGCCTGGGACTGGACAAGTGCAGGGTGTGTCACATTTTCCCAGTGCCTGCTCAGATGTTTATTGCAGCCAGGGGGTTGTTGCACATGGCTGTGATTTGCCCAGGATTTGCTGCTGGAAGCCCTCTGAGCAGTGTCACTTGTAAAACTCCTCTCCAGCCCCATCCCCAGCCAGCTCTGAGCATCAAACCACCACTCCTGGTCAGATTCTGCCTCTTTCATCTCATGGGTGTCATTAGAAGCTGTGCTTGGAAAAGCAACCAGATCATAAATTTTCTGTGTGTCCTCTTTATTTCTCTGTTTGTTCTCTTTCTAGAAAGAAAGCTCTCCCAGATTGCTGCCTCAGAGCTCCATTATCATTTCCATTAAAGCAGGATCCTGACAATTCAATTGTTGCAGGAGTTTGAGTTACGGTGTTGCCATGACAAAAGAGCATGGGCTTGTAACAGGGTGTTTTTGTGGTTCTATCCACATCCAATAATTGTAGTTTTACTGTGTATAGATCACAGCAGGTCTTTTCAGAAGACAGTAAATAATTACAGTAAGTGTTTGGTGGTCTCTGGGGTGCACTTCTGGCTTGGGAAAGATGTGCATTAGGTCAGGGGCTTGTGCTGCAGATAGCTGGATGACATTTGCACCATTTATCAAGCTGAAGTCATTCTAGATCTTCTTTTGAGCTCTGCTTGTAAATAATGTTTTTAACCTTTTTTTTTTTTAAATGCAAGTACACACCAATTTTATTTGAAGAGTCTAAGGATCTTCTTCTGTCTAAATTAGTGCAGAAGAATAATTAAAAATATAAAATATTTTTAAACTTATTGAGAGTAGAAAACAAAGGAAAACATGTTGAAAAGCCAGAAGGCTTCCTCTTCAGTGCTGCTTTTTCCCCTGTGGGAAATTGGTTATTTGAAATGATAGTGTGCAGATGTCTTCTTTCCCCTCTTAAGGGAAATAGGCACGACTGGGGAAGAAAGGGTGTTTTTGTGAAAATTACTGCTGGGTTTTAGTGGCGTCTCCCTTCTAAGGAGGGTTCTACTGCCAACTTCTGTGATCAGGTCGTCTTATTACAAAGCTATTTAAGGGAGTTTGTGGCAAAGGATTATACATTTCCAGAAGAAATGCCACACATGCAGATTAAGCATAAGTCTGCTTAGGAAATAAGTTATTTTACTTTGTTAGCTGAATAACTACTGCCTTGCATTCCCAATATTTTTCCTTTGCTATTGAAGGGTGCTATCTTTTCATTGATATTCAGCTCAAGAAATCAGGAGGCTCCAAAATAGTGGGATTAATTTGCCATTTAATTATTTGATAGCCTTAACCATGCTGCCGGTCCATTTTCCTGAATGTTGGGGTTTTTAAACCACTCTTAGTAAATCCTAGTTTCAAATCACATGGCTTGGAGATAGCACATTAAAAATACTGTTAATATACTGTACTTGGCTGCTCAAAGCAATCCTGAATGGAAAAATGCTAGCACCACCAGCAGCCTTGTGAACTTACAAAGTCCAGTCCATGATTTTGCATCAACAGAGCCCTTGTACATAGTTTTTGATGCTGCTTAAAATTTGCCTTATTCTTAGTATCAAACAAGGAATACTGACAAATTCAGTGTGTGCTCACAATTAGATATTAATTCCCATCAGAGTTCATTCTTTTTGAGAACATCCTGGAGGTGCTTAGCAAAATGAGGCTTTTCTGAACTTGTTCAGAACCTGCTGCTGCTTTGAGTGAGTCCCATCAAGGGCAGCTCCATGGTCAGTCACCACCTGGAGAGCTGCACACGTGGGTTCTGAGTTCTGTGTGTGCTCTGCCAGCTCTGAAATGTGTCCTTATTAACTGCCTTCAACTTCTGTCTTCAGAGTGATGAGTTTAAATGGGGGGAAAAGCAATGACTCAGCTTCTGGTTACCAGGGCTTTCACATCACTGAGCTGTTATGTCTCAAAACACAACAGTTGTGGGTGGGCATTATTGGCTTGCTGTTTTCTTAGGTTAGTCTCCACAATTTGGGCTCTTTTTGCTTCTGTGAGCAGCAGTCCAAGTTCTGTAGCTCCCTGCAATGCTGGCTTCTGGTTCTGGGGCTTGATTTGTGGTGGTGGCAGGGCCAGGGAGCTGCTGCTGGTGGATTTGTCTGTGCCATTCATGGGCTGCTTGCAGGCTCGACGGAGGATTGAGTGGCTGTGGAGCTTGCAGCTGGAGATTAATTAGGTTATATCACAGGTATATTATTACTGGGGGATCTGACCTGATGGTTTATAGGCAGTTTCTTTTCCGGAAACTGGATAACCTTGGTAGTCTGTGCAGCTCCAAGTCTGTCAGGGTCAGATTTACTGCCTTTGCTTTGTTAATGTGGTTTTCTTTGGCCCTGCCATTGGAGCTAGTCAGCAAATGTCAGCACATCATGGTGTACTTGCACTCAGCATTGCTATATGGATATTGCTTTTCTTGTTTGCAAACTTCCTCTTAATCAATTAGTTATTATGTGAATGTTTTTTGCCTTTCCCCTTCGTCTGTGCTCTGAAAGGAGCTGGAAAATATTTTCTGAGTGTTCAGTGCTTCTGAGCTGCTGGAGTCTTTTCTGTGGTTAGAATGAGAAGTGGGAAATTCACTTGTAAATTGTCATTACTGCAACTAGGTGACAATGCAGAGTGAATATAACTCTCTTTTCTTTTTGGTGAACAGGAGATTAGAATACATTTGGCATTATTTTCACACTGAGGCAGTTTCCTCACACAAAGCAAATGTAGGAACAGATTGAACTGATGACCCGAAGTGCAGACATCTCATCTACGCAACAGGAAAAATATCATAATGATAATGTAAATATTTCTGCTGCTTTCCATAATAGACTGTCATCCTGAGGCCAAAGATGAGTTTACATTCATTGTCTTGTAAAAGTCCTTTCAAATACTTTGGAAATATGTTGCAGATAATGAGAATTTCTTTTAGTGTGTGTGGATGGTAGAAGTAGGGGACCTGATCATCGGTGTAGAGATACTAATGAGTGTTAAATTACAAGTGCTGCACACGAAGTCTTGATTTTCACGTGTCTTTAAAAAGAAAAGGCTATTTCCCATCAGCAGTTTTCTGGCTTCAGTTCTTCTGGTTGTTTCATGGCAGCAGAACCCTGATTTACCTACAGAGATTTATTGCCCAGTCAGAATGCCCCATGAGGAAGGGTTTGGTGGGTGAAACAATGCAAGGCCAAATGCTTCCTTGTTTTAATTATCATTTGGTTTTCTTCTTGAAACCTGCAGTGTGTACAACGGGAGCTTAAGTCAGGCTTTGTGGAGCTTTTCCATGTGTTTCACAGGGGTAACAGGCCGTGCCTGTTTAAAGTATTTCAGACACTTAAAGGTCTTGAAAATGAAAGCTGCTATTACTTTTAAACGCACTAGGTTTGCTTTTGAAACACAGTCATAAATGATCCGGGATTTCATTTTGATTCCAGCCCCTGCAGTTGGGAGAGCCATGGGATTGTAGCCTGGGGCGTGTGTGTGCCTGTCAGAAGGGTCAGAAGCTGAACCAGGGGATTTGATCTGGAGCCTGACACAGCTCCACATCCCCAGTGCAGACTGTACTGTAAAACTTACAAGGGTAGAAAATATTCATGAAACAAAATTAAAATAACCCGTGCAAGTCATTAAATGTTACGGTGCTACGAGAATAGATTGGCAGGGGCGGTTTATCATCATCTTGCTCTCATGACTAAGGCAAGGATGTTGTACAAGGTGTGCCTTTGAACTGCTTTTATTTCTTCATTCAGTGTAACACCCTGAAAACAAAAGGTTATGGCACCATGTGTTATACAAAGTCCATGAGCTGATTTTTTTAATGTTTTCCTTATATAATACTTTGGAACTTAGTGAGATATTCAAATATACAGTAATTGCTACTGTTGAATATTGAGATTTTCTACACTGAAAATGCAAATACTATGAGAAAATTGAAGCATATTTGAAATTAAGCACCTGCCTTTTGCTTTGCTCTGTTAAACTCCCTGATGGGCTGTTGCTAAAGACATCTATGAAATGTTTTCTTCAGGAAACAGCTGATATGAATTTACTTCATTTCTATTGATCTATGAAGGAATATTAAGTTTAATGTTTTGAATGGTTTCTGTGCATGGTACAACATCAGTGCTCGGTGAACTGTGAGGGGAAAAAATGCTGACAAGAAAAGCCTCTGATATGAAATCAAATATTATGCTTATACAGTTAGTTTCTTTTATTGAGAGAATAATCTTGTATCCTACCACACAGCAGCAGGAACAGGACTCCCTGTAAGTTCTGATAATCATTGCTGGGTCAGCCCTGCCTTGCTGTCCTTCCTGGGAGCTGGGAGGTTGCTGAGTGCCCTGGGGCATTCACTCTCTGAGCCCAAACTGATTTCTTTACAACGAGCATATGCACAAAGGGACTGTATCCTCAAAAGCACTGGATGGAATTTCTGCTTTTTGCACCTTGAGTTTGTACTTTCCTGCTCTTTTTCCCAATAATTCCCTGATTAACCCTATACCTTAAAAATCCCTTACTGGGAGCAGAGCTGAGGGTATATTGGGCTAGATGTTTTAATAGGACTTTTTCTGCAGAAGTGGCAGTCTTTGCAGTGTCCTGGTGTTATTTGATGCCTGAACTCGCTGGTATAGGAGGGATTTCACTTGAACACCTTCCCTTCCTTGGCTCCAGAGGCCTCTTGTTGCTCCTGCTGTATGAAGAGCTTGCCAAGGGCTGCCCTGGAAGCACCATCCTGGGGCAGTGCACTGCCATTGGGCTGGCTATGAAACCCCTAAATCTGTGTCCTTGCCGGGGTCTGTGGGGAGGACACGATGGCACATCCCTGTGTGAGCGAGGCAGTCTCAGTTTTGGTGTTTGCCATGAGATGGGAAATGCACAGCTGTGGTCCAGTGTCCCTTCCCCTGACAGGAGCAGAGTTATTTGACATTGCTCAGGTGGGCTGCTCAGCTTTGACTTTCATTCGTGGAGTATTTTGATAAAGTGTAATTTACATGCATCAGTAATTACAGGTTCCAGAGGGACCGTGGTATTTTTTTCCTGACAGGACAGAAAACAAATTTCCCATAAGCCTGGGGAATGCAACAGCCACTTGCCCCAGTTGGTGGTGAACTTCAAAGGAAAACAATGTTTCTTTTTACTGGCCTCGGGTTTTGCACTATTTTATCTTCAAAACTGGTATTTCAATTGCTTGAAGGGAATTATTTTTCTTCACTGCTTGTTACTATTTTTTTCCCAAATGGCATTGCTGGTTTTTAAAAATGAGGACCACCTCACTCTTGTGCAGCTGGAGCTTATTCCAGCCCCTCTTTAATGAGGTAAACCCATTTCATTGTGTTTAAATAAGCATAGGAACAAAGGGCCAGTTGCTGTGGATAGCTGTGGCTTACAACAGCCCGTGTGTCGGGTGTCAAACTTGGCAAAAATATCAGCTAGGTTGTTTTTCACTTTGTAGTTAAGGTTTGTAAATAAATACAATTGTATGGAAAGTGTAAATGATACACCTTTAAAAGTAGAGGCTTAGTTATTAGCAGTCTGGTTTTTTCACCTCTCTTAATTCACTTGACAGAGTTCTTCCTTTCTAAAGAATGAAATGAAAAAAGGATTTTAGGGCACATTGAGCATACCATGAAATAAGGAAAAGTGAGGATTTATCACTCTGGCTTGAGTCTGTAGCCTTGCCCTGAAAATGGGGAAGGAGTTCAGTTAGCAGAGACTCTGTGAGGCATTTTCTGTGTGTGTGCCCCAGGGTTTGAGTGTCAGACTGGCGAGAGGAATGCCAGACTGAGCTGCTCTTTGGGCTTTCAGCCTGGCCTCTCCCTTGTGTACCCTGACCTGAAAGATCAACATAGTTAAAAACTGAGGGGAAGCAATTTTTATGTATGAAAATTTCCAATATTCATAAAGAAACAAGCTCTAGCAGTTCCCAGTGAATATTCAGGAGCTAGAGGGCTGCTGGGGATGCTGCTGTGTGGAGCAGCCTGTGACAATGCTTCTATGTAACTTTAAAATGCACTTTTTAAATTATGCAATGCTTAGATAGTTCATTGAGGTCTTGTCTTAAGTAAATTTCCACAATTGACTTCATCTGCACAGGGTGGGGGGATTAGCTGTAGAAATAGTCACTGGCTTGTCTTGCATCAGCAGTCACTGGGTTCTTAGGAGTTTTTTCCCCACTCATGTGCCTGCTTTTTAAGGTTTTCTTACTTAGTATTGTGGTAGCCAACCCATTTGTTTCTTTCTCCTGTAGAAGGAGATTTTTCTGGTTTTCTTGCCAGAAATATGAGAATATATATACAATACAATATAAGAGAGATGGAGCCTATTAACCTCATCAGCATTTAATTGGCTGTGTTTTGAGTGGGAAGTCAAACCATATGACCTCAGAGGTCCCCTACAACCTGAAGTATTTTGTGGTTAAATATGTTATTTACAGTATTTAATGCTAGGGCTTGGAAGCTTTTAGCTGGTTCAAGGTTTGGCAGATACTGTGGATGGGATCCAAACTGCGGAGTTTTTGGTTTTTTTGTCCTTCTATTCAGAATGAAAGATTAAATGTAGCAGACAGGATTTCTGTGGGTGCTGGAAGATCCTGTGCCTAAGAGGCGCAAGACTGTGCTCATCATCAGGATGTCAGAGTATGAGATGTTGGCTTTCAATACCCACAACCCTGGCAAGTCATCAGGAGCCAGAACTGATGAACTGCTGCTGAGGAAAGTAAATTTTAGCTGTGTCCCACCCTAACTGTGCTGTTTGAATCCGCTTGGAATATTGACTTTGGTGTCGTTTTCAGAGGTAGGATGTGCCTTGGTGTTCAATGTTTTTACATTTTATCATCTTGCATCTTATTGTGGGAGGAATTTATTTGCTTTATCCCTTTTGTGAATGTGTCTTGTTTCTGCTTTGCTCAAAACCAGCCTGTAAAACCAGAGTGGCTGATCTAGGAGGCTGTGATGGGGTCATGGTGTAACACAGGCACAGAGGGGGTGCCCAGATTCTGTTTGAAAATGGTAAGAAAAAGGAAAAGGAAAAAGGGAGTATTGTAAAGATGGCTCCTGTTCTCGGGGTTTTCCTTCCCAAGATCCTGTTCCAAGTGGACTTGGGTGGATGGATGGATGGATGGATGGAGGGTCAAGGTTTCCTACAGAAGAAGACATTTCAGGACTGGTCTGCTCTGTGTTCACATCCAGAGGTAAAATCTGAAAGGAGGAGGTTGGGCTCAACCTCCCATTATCTAAGAACATGGCTCTTGAATTCAAATGTTATTAACTTAGTTTCAGGTTGCAGCTGCAGAAAAAGGTTTGTTCTTTTTCTCATCTTAATCTGATGATCTTGATTTAATTTTCAGATTTATTTCCAAACAGTCTCTAAGGTAATGTTACTACAATGTCAGCAATCTATTTAAATTACAGAAAAATCCCAACTATTTTTTTAAAAAAAGTGGTTAAAAGGAAATGTTGTCTTAACATCCACTGGGTTCTGCTGAGTTTCATGTTTTAAGCTGCTGCAGCACTATCACTGTCACTAGCCCATGTCACAAATGGGATTTGTATGTGAGGATTCAAATGGGCCCAACCAATCATTTCATGATTTTGAAACTTGTGGTAAAGCTCCAGCTAAGGAAAATACAGCACTATTTCTTGCATGCTGGTACTGGTGACACTTCCCTCTGACACTGAAGGGAAGGACTTCTTAAAAGTGTCCTCAGGAAGGCTCAACTTGACTCATTCAATTAAGTTACTGAATTACAAAGTTTTACTTAAATGTGTAAATCAAAAGGTTTTTTTCAAGTAGTGTTGTGTTTTGTTTTTTTTCTAAAAAATGTTTTTGTGAGTTTTTCTGGCAGCCATCTATATACAAAATACTAAAACAAAAATTCCAAAAATCTAACATTTGTGTTATGCAGATTAATTAATTTCGAGTTCTCAGCTAGTTTGCCAAAGAAATGATTTATGTTGTGGAGACTGGCGTGTCAGGGACAGGTAATGTGTGAAGTAACTGTTAACTATGTGGATGAGACAAGTGCTTCAGTTTTAGGAAGGTTTATTTTTGAAGAAAAAATGAGATATTTAAACTGCTTTTCTGATTTAATTTTATTTTTGCAATAAAATACATACTCAGTTTGTGAGTTGATTAGAACCATGTAATATTATTTAGTGGTTCCTCATTTTATATTTTTACAGACTGAATACAGACATCACGTCATGGCCCTGCATCTTAAATAATTCCAGATAGCATGACTATCTTTAATTACTTAATTATCAAATTATTCTCTACTTTGTTTTTTTTAAGGGATTGCAAATAATTGAGTACACACTTTACACAGGAATTTCTCATGAATCCATACATCCCACTTGTTACTGTGTATTGATGATGCTTATTGAGACTAGTACATTATTGATTGCCATTTCATAGAGTAATACATTTTATAATTCATAGGAGAAAATACAGAAATTACAGTTGCTGTGCAGTGCTCTTATTCCTTTGAATTATGCCAAGGCACCTGAGTATTTGAATTAAAGGATGAATATTGTATTTTTTTTGCTTATTGTCAACTCTTCACTTGCTAAAATATGTTTAGAGACTTTTTATGGCAATTATGGCTTTTTTTTTTGCAGAATTTTGTGTGAGTGTGAAAAAATTGGTAGCATTTATTTCACTTGTAAAAAATATTTAGAGGATAAAAGAGCGATCCATCTTCTGAGAAGAGGAGCCAGAAGTGGCATCTGCCAGCCTGGAAGAGGATTTTGTGGCAGTTGTTTCTTTCTGCTGGGGTACTTTGGGTTTTTCCAGGCTGCATGGCCAGAGGAGCTGGGTGAGGATTCCTGATCCAGATCCCTGATGCTGCAGTGCCAGGTTGAGTTCTCCCTGGGCTGGGACAGACCTGCCCATCTGCTGCAGCTCCTGCACTGGAAACTGCAGGCACTCATTGCTTCACTGCCTGAAATCAAAACTGGCACACAAAGCCATCATTATAAACCCCTGGGAAGAAATTCAGGCCTTTTGAACTTGTGCTGACTGTTGAAACAAACCCCACCCAACCATAAAAAACTAAAATCAGACAATTAAAAAAAATAAAACATAAACCTAGCTCTGTCTTATGTCCTTGCCTTTGCACAGCAGAGTCCATGTTCTAACTATACCAAGTTACAGAGAGCCAGGAGAGAGCTGGGGCTTAAATTCTGCATTACTGGTGCTTCTGACCATGTCTCTTTCCACTGATCTCAGGTGTTTGCAGAATCCCTTTCCTGGAAATCTGACATTGTTCTGCTCAGCATTTCCAACTGTCTTAGGGAATAACTTGGGGAAGCAAAAATCCTGCATGGAAAAAAATTTCTTCAGTGACTATAAGTTGAGTGTGTGGACTGATTTTCAAAGACCTGTTGGAAAATATTAATTATTAGATAATAAGGCAAAAAAAATTACCTGATAAGGGCAAGGAATTTTTGAATGTGGTGGGCAAGACTCAGTGTCCTGACTGGAATTTTCAGTTGTTGAATTAAGTGTTTTATTTAAACAGCTTGGATTCGAGAGGGTTGGATGGCATTCTGAATTAAGTAACTTTCTGTGGGTTAGTTTACTGTTAGACAGCACTGGTGTTAAGAGCTGGTGATTTATTTTATTGTAGGTAGCCAAACATCTTTGTGTGCTGGTTGTTCCACATACATTTTACTCACCCTCTTGGTAGGTACTTTTTTCCATCACTGCTCTTGCATATGTTGTGCTGCTGCTGAGTTGCTCTTGGAAACCATTTCTTAGTATGGACATTGGGACTGTTCTTCAAGAAAATGCAGTGCTTAGTAAAAACAGCCAAAATAATTACCAGTGTGCATACTATTATATATTCCATAAAAGTGTTACAGCAATGCTACTCCTTGATTCAGCTTGTTGTATTATTTGCATATTGTATAAATAGCCAGATATTGAGAAACCTGGGAATTTTTGAATGAAAGCTTTTGTGGAATTAAAAATTGCTGGGTTTGAATTTTAATGGGAATATTGGGAAAATCAGACACTACTTGAATTGTCTGAAGTTATTACGGAATAAGTAAATTCTAAAAAGACTGCATTGTGATCGTTCCTGTTCCTGAAGTACTGATGTTTTTTCAGCAGTTGTAAATCAGTGCTTAAATAGTCTCTTGGTGTAGAGACAGGACACAAAGGGTTTAGCTGTGCCTTGCCTTCAAAAAAAAGTCATGGAATTTTTTGGTTAAACCCAATGAACTTGAAATGGTGAAATCTGAGTGAGTGATCTAAGTAATTTTTGTTGCAATTTTCTTCAACACTTCCATTGCCCAATTTTTGTGGAATAATAGGACACAGATCAGAAATTGAGTTATGGTTCCTGACAAAATAATTCCTGATATTAATAGAAAGGAATCAAATGAATCGGAGCCATTTCTATGCACCACTGAAGAAGATGTGTGATGGTGAGCCTGGAACAGCAGCCAGGCTGGAACAGAAACAGGCCTTGAGTTTATGAGCTTGAGATAAATATTTAAAAATGCCGTTTCACTACGTGCAGAGTGTATTTTTCACATTTAAGTTTGGTTTCCTTTTAAAGTGTGTGTCAGATAAGAGCACCTGCTACTGCTGCTGGTGGGCAGGTCTGGAAGCCCAGCCATGGCCAGGGAATGGCTGCAGGGACAGTGAGGAGGCAGAAAATGGTTTCAGTATGGGCTGGTAGTGAAGTTGAGAGGGGCAGTTTTGGAGAATTTCAGCTATGTCATGGGAAATGGCCACAGCCAGACTTGTGATTAGCAGGAGAGAGCAAATCCTCTGGGTCACTGCCAGGGTTCAGGAGGGCAAAGCACTGCTGGGCTATCAAATTGTTGCCATACTTTGTTTAAAGAAGAAAGGGAGGGGAAATATAAGTGGGGAAGAAAAAAAAACAGCCTAACAAAGAAGCAGATTTTTTTGGGGGTGTCAAAGGTGCCATCATTTTAATGCTGTTGACATGTACATCCTGAGCAATGCATGAGGACAGAAGGGCTGGAACAAGTGCATTCAAATATTGAAGGTATTAAGGAAATCTGAAAAGTTAATAGCTACTCAGTTGTTTGGTTTTTTTGTTGTTTTTTTTTTTTAATTGCACTGATTTTTTTTCTTCTTATAAAATTTACCTACATCAAGGGCATTTATGTATTACTATCCCAAAATGACTTAAAGCTGATTTTTCTGTATCCTAAATACAAAGGTATCATGTGGCATATTGAGGGAGTATGAAAAAGTATTTTACCTTTCTTTTAACAAATAACAAAAGTATATTTGAAAGGACACTAATTAGAGCCAAAAGCAAAGCAGACAACTGAAAATACTCTCAGTTCACTAAAATCCATTGAATTTTTCTGGTGTGAGGCAAGCTGTTATAAATACCTGCTGTATTGGTCTGACCTGCTGAGTGTGATTTGTGGGAGCACTCAAGTAGGAGTTTCCTGGTTCTGGGACATTGCAGCTTTCCAAGTCAAACCTCTTTATTCATTCACCCCAGGTAAGTAAACAGAGGTGTTTTGTTTTGCCCTTCTGTGGTTGTTCCCAGACCACAGGGCCATAGCTCTGGGGCAGACACTGGGCTGAGGTTGTGCCACCGCTCCCTGGGACAGCTGGTGGCTGACCACAGGCAAAACCATTCAGTTTGTCCTCACCCCATTTCTCCAGAGCTCCTGACTCACTGCAGGAACAGGCTGTAGGGTTGATTGTACCAGCCTGGTCCAGTGGGAGCCCCCAGCCTGTGGATGAGGCTGCATCTCCCTGGATCTCTGCCCTGAGTCAGCATGGGATGTGTCCAGAGGGATGCCAGGGCTCCAGGCTTCCTCCCACCAGGAGCTTTTGTCTCCCTGGCACTGATGCTGCCCTGACCTCTTGTGTGGCTGTGCAGTGTCAGGGAGCCCAGGGCTGCCTGGAGAACTCGCTCCCCTGGATGTTTGGCAAAGGGAGGAGGAATGGACTGGGGTAGCAGGAGAAAACCCCAAATCCTTTAACCTGGGTTAGCCCTGAAGTTCTCCAGCCTTGTCCCCTGATCACAGGTGTGGGCACTTCCAGCTGCCAGCCAGGGCAGGGGCAGTTCAACAGGTCAAAGCTGATTATGCCGGACCAGGAAGTGACAGAAATGCTGATGGAACTTTCCAGAGAGCCTGTGTGTCAGACCTTACATCGTGCTCCAATTTATTTTCTGAACACTGGGCTTTTATTGATTTCTTGTTCCCTCACAATACTGATGACATTTCCAGTTGATCTTTCTGGTTTTTCATTTCCTTACATGTTTCAACTTTCAGTAAATACAACTCCACATTCTTTACTCATGTGTAAGTTACAGAAAACTTACCCTAAAAGCGAGTCCGTGCAATTTACGTGTCAGTAATTATATTTTGCTCTGTTAATCTGATTGTTTGAATTAATCCATCCAACCTATTTCTTTAGTAAATGTGGAACACTTACAGGTTAGTGTTTCAAGAATAATACTGTAAATGAGCAGAGCTTTGCAGACTTCCATGCCAAATGCTGTGTAGTTGTAGAGTTCTTTCCCACACAGAGCTGTCCTTCCCCCACTCTGCAGCAGTGGGAATCAGAAGCATCACCCATGACTCCTAGCACAGAGCTTAATATCTGCTGTAAAGCTTGGAATTGTGTCTGCTTTGGCCCCAGATGTAAATATGGGACTATTTGCTGACCAGCTGGAGGACAACATTCTAAGTCTTCATGGTGATAACACTGATACGTTTGGGTTGCCTAAAAAACAAAACCTGGGAAGGTGTGAGTAGTAGATATATTCAGAGTGAATCAGTGTTGAGTTTGATATATTTCTTTGCAAAGTTAGGTTGAATGTCAGCAGTCAAGTAGGCTCTTGTTAGTGCTTGAGATTGATGGGTTGTCTCTTAAAAAAACATCAATTTCCTGAATGAGAATTCATTCACTAAGAAGTAGCTAAACCAGGTGTAGAAGTAATAGCCAGGTTTTTCCCCAGAAACAAAGCTGTTCACTTGAGGTGGCTTCTGAGTCTCTGGTTTGGCCTGAGACTTTAGGTTTTAGATGTGTTTAATTCCTGAAGGATAAATTGAGTGGATGAGCACAAAGTGCATGTCTGGTTTGTGTTGTCACCAGTGGCTCCATTGAGGACTCTGTTTGTCAGTGACATGCAGGCTCTGAAAGGGAGCTCTGAGGAAATCTCAGCCTCTTAGCTGAGGGATTAAGAGGTCACCACAAGAACTTCTGGGCACGTAGTGCTGGAGTCAGAGGCTGAGGCAGTGCTGTGCTGAAGTGCTGAGTGTGTTACAGTGCAACCAGTGACAAAATATTACTGGTGCTCTTGGAGAATTTGGGGATGAAATGGAGGGAGGAACAGGTATGAATTGTGAGACAATCTTCAAAGGATTGAGAGGTAACAGAATGTTTAACACAGTACCTGGAAACATAGAGGAATTTCTTGAAGTTTCCAGCATTCTTAAAACCAGATGAAAGGCTAAAAATGCCCAGATGCGTAGAAGAGTTTTGCAGTGTGATTGCATGAATACCATAATGATTGACACACTCAGTCACTTTGAAGTATGTTTTCAATTATGTTGTTTTCATGTAGTGCTGCATGTGAAATGTTTTGATCTCACATAGGAAGAAGAGTTAGGTCTCTAACAACCCCATGCATGGTGTGAGAGTGCTTTGCAGTGTGTTTCTGTGCCTGGAAAAACTGGCATCTTGTTCCCTGTCATCAGCTCAAGATGCGAAAAGGAAATGTACAACTGCTGAAAGTTGTGCAAAGAATCTGGTGAGGAATCTTCTGTCTTTGAAGATCTCCATATGTGAGGTATTCATGCATGTTTTGAAGATGACTTGGTTCTTGGGACTCCTGAAGGTATTAGGGAGGAGTAGCAGGCTTGTGTTTGGCAACAGTTTAACAGCACAAACCAAATCACAAATGCATAAATATGGTAAGTTATTGTCTCTGTCAAAACTGAGCACAGTAAGAAAGCTCTGTCCAACTGTGATCTGTGTGGTCTGGCTCCTGGCAGTCAGCATACTGGAAGTGTAGAATTTAATGTTCCAGAAACTTATCTGCAAGGAGCTGTCTGAGCTCCTGATGGGCAAGGTTTGTGTTGTCAGAGATCAGATCGTGTTGTTCTGATAGCAAACCATCCATCTTGTTCCTATTGGCTGCCTTATTCAAGTGAGGCTAAATTTCCAGACTAATGTGCCTTCCAAGTACTGAGTGCTGAGGTTCAGTTGCTGGAGGGAAAGGTGTGCTCAAGGAACTATTTGAAGTGAAAATAGATTGCTTGAAAATCATGAAAAATTTCTAAAGGGCGAATGGGAAAGAGTAACTGGAGTTCAGAGAGAGACTATAAATTGCACCTTTAATGGGCCTGCATGCTGGGCTCAGAACTAGACCTATAGAAAACAGACAGTGTACCCCTTAAAAATAAGAAAAATCTGCTTCTGTTTCAATGCAGTCTTTCTTCCCTGTATGGACCTGGCTGTATTTGTAGTTGCACCCTGCAGCACCTCCCCATTGCTCAGCTGTGAGCTGACACTCTCCTCCAGACACCTCCTGCAAACCCTGCTGGTTTATGGCAAACTGATTCCAAATAGTCACAGCTTTTAATCAATTCTGGAAACATACAGAGCTGCGTGGTGCAGTTCATGACTTCCATATCAAACTTGATAAAGATGATTAATTTTCAATAGCAGTTGCTGCAAACCCAGGAAATTGTTTGTGTGGCTTTGAGGATATTCTCTGAGAACAGAAGCAGTGCATGGCAATAGGTAGGAGATTCCTCCCCTCTCCTGCAGGATAACAGTGTTAAAGGGAAAAAAGGACATTAGAAAGAGGTAAGGCCAGAGTCAGCTTCCATTGTGAGGCTGGTGGAGCAGGGCTGTTGAGTGACCATGGAAAAACAGCTCCACAATTGTGACACTGGGTGATTTTCACAGGGCAAACCAACCCCTTAGTCAGGGAATTGTGTATTTGTAAACAGGATGCACTAGATTTACTTTTTAGACACTTATATATGTTAATACTTGTCTTTCAACCTTGCCTTGATTTCCATGGAGCTGATTCATTGCTGGGTTTTGCTTTGCACATCCTGATTTGGATTGCTGTGTAGGTTTTCTGTATTTCTTCTGAAATGAAGTCCCTGAGGGTGCCAGATCAGAGGTGCTCTCCAAGTACCAGCCAGCAGAAAGGGGGAGGGATGATGATAATGGACAAACTGGGTTCTGTGTGTGGGTGGTATCTAAAAGCATTTGCCCACACTTTTATATCATGAGCTGCAAGTCAGTTGTGTGCATTTGCAGTGACTTTATTCTGAATTAAGGTGAGCTGGTAGACATGCAGATTTAGAGCCAAAATGGTTCTTAGCTACAGTGCTTCTGGTGAAGTTCTGCTGTTTTGCCACAAAACAGATGGAGCTTTACTAAGGTGTTTCATAAAAATTCTGGGGATGGCTTTGACAGACAAATCAGGAGGAGAATTTAGCACTCAGATGGCTCTAAGTTGTCCCAGGAAATTCTCAGCAGAATTCTCTCTCTCTGGTGATTAAAAAAATCTCCTGAGAATAGGGACTGTGAATGTTGGATTCAGAGAAAAGTCTGCTGCTTCTATAGTAATGAGACATAATTGAACGTAGTGTTTAATTCACAAGATTGTTTTCTGAGGGATATTTGGGCCACTGGAAGATAAACAGATTGAACTAATCCAGGTAGGCATTTTTTGAGGAGTAAATTTGAATTTAAATTTGAATTTTTCTTTGCTGTTAAGCATTAACATCAGCTAGGCTGGGCCTAGTGGTGGAGTGTAGTTATGGTTTAGTCTTCTATTTCGACAAGCAGAAAACGTACTCCACAGCTGGGCCATGTCTGCTTTTCCTGAGCAAAGCCAAGGTGAGTAAGGATCTTCATTTCAAGCTGTGAAAAACTTTTGGCCACCTTTGCATAAAATGATTGAGTTTGTCAATTCCTTATAACTTTGGTTTGTTTGTTTTTTTCTCTTTGGCTTCTTGCTAGCAAAGATTGTCTCAAAAGCCTGTGTCCTGTGTCTCAGTAAATGTTGTGTGAAATTAGAGTTTTGTAAGCTCATAGTTCTCTTTGTCCATTTCGGTGTGTTTGGGTAATGAGAATGAGCCGTGGGATGCTGTTCCCCAGCCTGCACTGGGAAATCCTGTGAAGCAGAACTGTTGTGGCAGATGAGAAAATATTTGTCAGCAGGTGGAAAATCAGAGATAAGTTAACTTGAAATACTGGTTAAGTGTGGGGAAGAATCTTTGGGAACATGTGAGGAGTTTGGAGGTGAGTGGCAGGGAGGAAGGGAGGTGGGTTTTGTGTAGAGCCTCCCGTGCCTGGGGTGGGTTGTGACTCCATGCAGGTGATGAGGAGTTCCTGTGGAGCACTTCCATCTGAGTTGTGGTTCCTGTGAGGGCTTGCAAGGTTTAGGGGCAGGGTTTTACTCTGAAATGGCACATGGTATTCCTTCAGCTCCACAACCTGAGCATGGGCTGAGGTGGTGACTTGTCAGTGGAGACTGACTGGAGGTGGGAGTACTCCTGGAGTCTTGCCAGAACGTTAAACATTGATCTTTCCAAAATCATAAATAGATGTGCATTTGTTTTAACAGGCTGATCAAAGCATTAACCTTTATGGCTTCAGAAATTTAAATTAACTTTAGCATTTTTTAAAAACTGCAACACTAAAATGAAGTATTTCTTCTATAGTATTAGAGGTGTTAGAATATTGATTAGTGTCTTAAATCTAACCTGCTTTTGGAAATGTTCTCCAATATAAATGTGAAAATGGGAAAATATTTAGGTGATAAAAAAAGTGCTGTTCTTCCCTGGAGCCTGTTCTGCCTGTTAAGGTGTAAGCCATAAGAGTTTATGTCTTCCAGAAACAAGAAATATATCTGTTTTCTCAACTGGGTGTACAAGTGTTATCTCTGCTATTTCCATTGTGAGTGTTGTCTAGCCTAACTTTGACTTGGTTGTAATGTTTATTTACTATTTGTTTTCTGATGTTACTTTGGACTCCTGATATGAAGCATACGTTGACTGTACCACAGAAATGCAAAATCACAGGTGTAGTTACCATGGCATCTCTCTTCTGGGTTAGGGAGTGTGCAAATTTTACTTTGCTGCTTAATCTGTAAGTAATCTAAGGCCAGATAAACTTAACATTTTCCTTCATATACCTTAATGTAAATTTATTTTCCCTTGTCTATTTTATTAATTTTACAGGCTGTTTATAGATCTGTATAAAACAGATTCTATATACAAGTGTTGCTAGATTTGTCTGTTTTTTCTCCATTTATTTTTTGCATTGTAATTTCATCTGATAGAAGGTAATCACTGCATTTTTAGATACAGTCTGTACATTAAAAATAACCCTCTTAGCTTGCTGCAAAAAGAGATTATGCAGAGAAATAGAAAAGTAAATATAAACTTTAAAAGGAGATGAGATTACATCTCTGACTTATGCTTAGGCATTTTAGGAGGAGGCCTGCTCATCAGCTTCACTTCAGAGTGCATTTTTGCTATTAGTGAACTTGTGATGCAGAAAGCTTCAGTCAGTCTTTAAATAGAAAGGAGTGTACAGCTGTTTGGGGTTTTTTCTCATCCTAAAAAGGCAGACAGACTTTAAAGCCCAGTTCTGCAGCTTCTCCCTTGTTTGCAGAATTATCAGAGGGAGAGATAAGAATGAGTTTTGTCTGTGCCCCTTATCAGTGACCCTCCCTTGGCTGATCTGCCCCTGTAAAGAGCTGACAGACGATTTTCCTGCTGCAGTTAAAATGGGAAGTATTGAGACGAACGGTACAAGTTAAGTTCAGTCACAAAACACTTCTGCAGGTGCCTGGGGCAGAGAATTCTTGCCTGTGCTGCTCCTGCCAGCTGAGCAGTGAGGCTGAATGAGCTTGTCCTGTTCAGTGATGAACAAACTCAGCTGTACAGAAAACCAGCTGCTGTTCAAAGGCTGTGAGGTGACATAAAATAGTGTAACCCAGGGTGGTTCAGGTGGAGAAGGGTGGTAAGTTAATGACCATTCCTCAGAGGTGAGCAGGGATGCAGAGCCTTGTAATGTAAATATTCCGAATAGTTGCTTTTGGAAACCTGTGTGTGTTTTTCTTCTGGGCTTTTTAAAATCCAGTTAGCCAAATAACCCAAACAATTTTCTTGTATTTATTTAGGCAGGAAGCCAGCTGCTCAATTTGTCCATATTAACTATCTGAGAATTTAGAAGAATAAATGTTCTATGTAGTTTTCATTCTTGTGAAGTATAAAGTATGTTAAAAACCTTCCCTGTAAACACCCACCTTACTTTTGTGTACAGATCAACCATTTCTAATTGAAAAACTGCCTCATTTCAGGACGATTAATTTTGCAGCTCACAGCAAATTAATGGTGATTGTAACCTTTGGACAAAAGCATCTGATTAATCATAAGAATTCTGTGTGCAAAGATTCACAAACTTCTGCTGATTATGAAGTAGGAAAAAAAATCAGGTTTTTTTGCTGAAATTATTTTTAAAAGCTCTTAATTTAGTGCATCTCCCTTTCCTGTAAAAAAGCTGCTACTTCTCTCACCTTTTGACTTCATAAAAGTTTCCCAAAGAAAGTTGCAGTGTTTATTTGGAAGGTAAATGTTTATTTTTGTGCCTAAGGACAGGATGTGTTTGTGCCTCCTCTTCGCACTTAGGAGGGGATGGAGCCTGGCTTTGGCGTTTGAGAAGTCATCACAAGGTTTCAGTCTTAGCAGGATTGCTGG
Organism: Toxostoma redivivum; assembly: GCA_013397375.1. Lineage (NCBI taxonomy): Eukaryota > Metazoa > Chordata > Aves > Passeriformes > Mimidae > Toxostoma > Toxostoma redivivum. The sequence goes on from VXBI01001219.1 coordinate 431,504, forward strand.
AAAGGGGGTGGCACACGAAGTCACAGCTGATACTTTTGTCTGCCTAAGCACAGGTAATAACTGCAGTGACCTCTTTGATCCCACAGGCAGCTGTGCCAGAGGGTCAGAAATCCACTGAGATGAACAAAGCTGTAGAGCACAGGCACAGCAGAAATCCTGCTTCAAATAGAGGAAATAACAGAATACAGACCAGAGACACTGGGGATGTAGCAGGTCTTAGTTCTCAAAGATGTATTAGGTGAACAGAAAAGTAGCTGAAAGAAGTTTGTGAAATAATACTTTATAAGTGAAATTAAACTTCTTGGTTTCAGTCTGGGTAATTAGTGCAAATAAACAGCACTTTGGCTAGTCAGCAGGAGGTGCTGTCATTGGCACAGCTGCACCTCTCTGAGCCATGGGAGGCTGTTCCTGCTGCATGGTTGGTACCCAGGGGATGCCCAGGGGCCAGGGCCATCGCCCAGTTCTCACTCCCTGGGCAGGAGCTCAGTGCCTGGTGCTGCCCTGGAGATGTGGGGACATTCCAGATCCCTGCACAGAGCAGCTGACTGCATGGGGAGGATGAAGAGCAGGGAGAGGAGATGGGGCTTGGCTTGTTTGTTTCCCAGCAGCAGTTACAAACTCACATGTGTGTATTTGTTATTGTAAGTGTGAAGGTTCTTTGGAATCCTTAAAAACTTGCATTAGCTGGTGGTGTTTAGGCAAGCACAGTTTTATCAGTGAATTTTGCAGTATAAGCAGTATTTGGGAGATCACTATTCATTACAGAATTGGCTGTCATAAAGCATCTGGTTCCTCTGGGCTTTTATTTCTTCCTGTTTCTATTACTTGTTTTTTTTGGTGAGTGAAATTCCCTTTTCTGTTTGCTGTCCTGATGTGACAACCAGAGGTAGGCAAAGCCCATTAAGAAGATTGGGGCCTTTCTGTATAACCTTACAGGAGCTGAAATGGAAACCAGCCACTTGAGTTGATTGCATTCAATGTACATTTGTTGGTGGGTGATATGACACCTGCAGCATTGATGGATCAAACCTCCTTGGGCAAAGCACAAAGAACAGTAATATCTGACTTCTCCAGCAAACTTTACTTACTGTTATCAGACAACTTGTCTATTTATTTATTTCTCAAGGCTGCATTTTATTGACATTTTTGCTTGGTTAGGGTGTTGTGTTGTTTCCAAAACCATGTCTGTGATATTTGACAGATCTGAATTGTAAAGCCAGATATGTGTCACAAATAGCACAGAACGAATTTTTGCATTTCTAAATGTTTATCAACATTTATATGAAGCTACCTGTCTTTGCATCTCTAGTTACAATTGTTGTAGGATTCAGTTAAATCAGTAATAATATAAATTCTCAGATATACCAAAAGATTTTGCAGAGTCAGTTCAACTGTAATGAAAAAATCTTCCTTTTGTGTAAGTTATTAGTAAGATTCAAAATCTGGCAGTAATTCCAAGATGAACTGATGTGTAGGTTAGGGGTGAGGGAAAGTTGTCCTGAAAATAAGCTAATGAGCATCTGGCTCTAAATGGGAAATTAACTCTTGCATTTAGGAAATAGGTCAGGCTGGTTAACAGGCCATTATCTGAATTCAGCCCTTGTTTGTAAATACATTTGCAATTCCATTGAAGATTAATTGTTGGGTGGTTTGTTTTGGTTTTTTTTTTTTTCCTTTTCACACATAGAACAATTTGATAACACTTTGATCCTACTTTGGTTGTCTGTAGAATCTTTATTTAAACTTTTCTGAAAATAATGAATTTGGTCTTAGTTCCTCTTGTGGGCAAACCACATTTTTTTCCTATGCTATTAATGGCCATTTAGTTCAATATTTCAGTCTTTAGATGAAGACCAACTTCTTTCAAGCAGTGAGAACTAGAAAACCATCCCAGGGTTTTGTAAGTTTGGATACATGGAAGGTGGTGCTTTCTTACCACAGCAGGTTGGATAATGACACTTTTCCCCCTGTAGTGGAACTTCTGGCACCTGATGTGCAGGACAGGACTTAAATTTAAGAAATTGCTGTGTTTTTAGATATTGCTTGGCTGCTTGCTGTGAGAAGTGGTGTTCTGTATGCCCTTTATGAGTGGCTTCAATAAATGCATTTTCTTTCCTCAGAGGACTATGAACGTAGCACTGGCATTTGCTATCTTTGGAATTTAAATTCTAACCAAATGAATAAAAACACACTTCGAGGTTTTCTTCACTTTTGGTTATGTGTGGAAAAGTGGAAAGCAATAATAGGTATGGGAGAAAGGGATGCATGGAGGAGATATTTTGTTTCATTCCTATCCTTTTTGAAATTCTAGTAATTTGCAAAAGGCTACACTTAGTCATCAGAAATAGGAGCAGAAATGGCTGGTGACCTGTGTTATACAGTAGTTTTTGCAACCTTAGATTCAAATAAATAAAGAAATAAAAATAAAAGGAAAACACTAAAAATTAAAACAACCTCCCTCAAAACCCAAATCCCAGAACAGAGAATCATCTCTACATCACTCTCTTTTAATGATGTCACTTTCTGCATGGATCTTCCTAATGGTTTGTGACTTTTTTATCTTCTCTATTATAGTTGTGGGTGCTGCAATTGAAGAACACTTCCAAACATCTGTGCATTGGTTGGTCCTTTAAATATCTAGTGCAAAATTTGGGAAATTAACCATGAGCTATGAGAAGAGTATATCTGGATTCCAAAGTTTTGTTTTTATTCTCCTCCCTTCTGAGAGAGTCATATAATCCTCCATGAGGGTTCTGAATGTTGATGGAGTTTTAAAATGAATGGAAATTCAGTGTTTGTGACGATTTGCAAGTAAATCTTGAGAACACTGTGAACTTTGTGCATGTGGGCATTGGCAAGTGCAAGTCCTTTTCAGCAATTAACTTAAACTCAGCTACCTAAAGCTGTGCAAACCTATTCAAACACAGTGGCAGTGAACTGCTGACAGGGGGAGATCTCCTGGTCTCTCTAAAACTCTGCATTTGTTGTACATGGCTTATTTTCTTGCCAGCTATCACATACTCACAGAAAGCCACTGTCCAGAGGAGAAAATATAAACACTGAGTGGTTAAAATGAGCAGTGTTACCTGTGTTGCCTTAGAGGCATGGCAGATTTGGAGGAAGAACTTTTCTCCTATGCAAATTTAGTGTCTGCTCTTCCAGACTCTGCCCATTTGTAGTGACTTTCATGGGAACTGCTTCTGATATTTGGTAACCAGTTTTTAATAATAAAAACATATTAAAGGAATTTTTGAAATGTGATATTACAAATTGTGTTTAAAGAAATAACAATGCACTCCTTAACTTCTATCTACTGAAAAAATTTAGGAATGGAGTGTTGTGGTGTTTCTGAAGGAAACATGGCTATTCACTTGCAGGCTTTTTAATGCTAATATGTAATAACAGCTACTGCAGATAAATGGTCCTGTGAGGTTTTACTGACAGCTGTGGTGATGGGTTTGGCATCACCATGACTCGCTTGTAGCCACCATCCCTGACTTTCTTTGCTGCTACATTGTTAGGATGTCACCTCAGAGGAACAGTGATTGTATCTGCATGTTTTCTTAGACTGAATTACTGGAGATTGAATGATTGCATTGGCATCATGGTTTGCATCCAGTTAGCAAAGCTGACAGACTCTTGTTAATGGAAAAATCAAAATACCCTAGCAACAAAGCAAAAACAACCCCCACAAACAGACAGTGAATCTTTATATTTTACTTATATTTACAGTTTAGCTAATCAGATGTTATTTGTAGTAGTTTTTAAGGGAAATGCTCAGGTTGAGGAGTAAGAGGCTGAGGGAATCTGGGGCTGTTCATGGAGGCAGCACGGAGCTGTACTCAGTGTTGATAGATAGTTCCATAATGTGCAGGAAACGTGTCGTTTCACTTGGTGCTGCAGGATCAGGGGCATCATCCATCTCACCCACTGTAGTGTGACGAATCAAATCACTGTCTGACAAGATCTGCTGCTTGGGAGCTCTGCAGAGATGAAATGAGGGCTAAATTCAAGGGCATGTGAGAATAATACTTTAGAAAATACCTGGGGATGAGAATTAAATGTACCAAAAAGAAGCTAAAATGTTTAATTTTTAAAGGCATATTTTCTGTGTATAGTTCAATAAGTTAATGCTTTCCATATTCTGTGCTCACAAAAAGAAAAAGCAGAATGTGTGTTCTTAAGCAGTTCCTCAACAAGGGCTAGTCCCATTTCTGTCATTAACGAAGGATAATGTCTGGAGTGGCAAATGTCCAGAAAAAGCAATCCACTATAAAGGCATAGTTACTTCAGTCAGAGAATTCGAGCTGTGGTTAAAGTATCAATATTAGCTTAAGAAAGTATTTGGCAGAGGGAGAGTCCAAAACACAACTGGTTACCTTACACCGTGTGCTTTGCTGCGGCGCCTTGCCCTGCTTGTCACAAAAACCACTCTGGAGCAAGAGGATACGTCTTAATCCCTTCACTGTGAGGAAGAGGTTGGTTAACAATAATTTCTGAAAGTCCTGGTGTTTAGTGGGTCACAGGTGGAGCTCAGAGCTGTGTCCTGCCCTGGAAGTGGTGTTTGGGTGAGGAGGAAGGGATTTAACATCATGGTTTACCAGTTCCTTCCCCAAATACAGAATGCCTGAGTGAATGTGCCTCTCGTGGTGCACCATCTCACATCCTGGCTCTCTGTACCACTCCTCCTTGATGATTGTGGGTTTCCTGTAAATTCAAGGCTATGGCATCTGTGCATGAGCTGTTTGGTGCAAGAATTCCTTCCCTTTTATTAGTATGCTTGTGTAACCAGTTTCAAGCTATCAACACTCCTTCACACCCCTTCCCCCATGTAGATATTTAAAAATAAAAATGAACTCAGTCTTGAAGTGGGAAGCATAAGAACCTTTGTGGGTTATTCCAGCTACGTGAATATATATGGGCCTAAGTACTGGTCAGATAGGAAGCTTAATTTCAAATGACTCCTTTGGGAATATCATTCTGGAGGGGAACAGTGCTCTGCTTGATCCAGCTAAGTCATGTTCACTGTCAGCTTTGCTCACTTGCTGTCAATGTGTTTCAGGTTATTTCAATGTTCTGACCAGGTTTTACCTTAGATACTCAGCTATGAGGGTCTTTATGCAGCTTCCAGTACAGTGGAGCTGCAGTAATTTGTGTTCAGAATCAAAACATTTTCTGTCTTGTGCAGAAATGGGCTGTTCTGACACACCCTTCAGTATTTTCTAATTAGAACTTAATGAAATGCAGAAGTTCTCCCTTGTAAACAGATTATCTAGTCTGATACAGCAATATGAGAGTAATTGGAAATGTGCTGTAACCTTTAAGGGGATGTGTGAGTGTCCTGTGTCCATTCTCATGTTGTCATTCTCAAGAGTTGATTCTGTGGTGAAAAGTCAAGAAAGGTTAATCTTTTCTTAAATGAGATTAAGGCTAGGGAGCAACATGATTTGCATTCCAAATAAAATTAGCAATTAAGTGCATAAAATGCACAATTGCTTGCTTTGACTGTGATGAAGATGATGGGGATTTGTTGGGGTTTTTTTGTTTTGTTTTTCTTGAAAGCAGCATCAATGCAATTTTGAACATAAACTGATCCAGTAATGCCCTGAGTAAAGTTAAAACCAGGAAACTTCTAATTAGATTGCATTTTGCATTAGTTAACAAAATTTTAATTTCTTTAGCAGTGTGTTTGTTTTGTTTGTTTGTTTTTTTCTTGTCTGCATCTTTATCCCTTTAAGTTTTTTCCTTGAGTAAGGATTTCAGATACAGATTAAATTCAGGGCTGTTGGTATTGAATGCATCTTCTCTGAGTGTAAGAGTCTTTATAGAAGTATTTCCTGTTAATTAAAGGTGTTAGTATGAAATAAGTTCATCTTGGATATTAAAAAAGTTCAGTTCTTGAGTGGCTTGGGTAAAGAGTGTTTTCATAATGGAAGAAGAGGGGTATCTTGACCAATATCAAGACCAGCAGATTTCCTTTCTATTTTCTCCTTTTCAGTGCCCAGGTCTCTTCATAATGCAGAGGTTTTTGGGTAACTTGATTAAATTATTAATTTATCAGTTCAGGATTTTATTTGCCTTGTTTTTTCCTATAGTTTTACCTCTTTTAAGATGATGTTTCTAACAAGAGAATGCACACTATTGCAGTGTTATCTTGACTTGATTATTTTGTGATAGATGGCTTTGGCATTCTCTAGTCTCATCCTTCCAAAGTATTTTGAAAGATTTTTTTTATTCATAATAAACATCTCTCAGAAACTGATAATAAAGGTCTGTTAAGAGTAGGAATTAAAAATGTCAATTTGTTTGAACAGCTTGTGTTGTTTTAGTACAAATTGTTTGGTGAGTACACAAGGCTCCAGTTCCATCTGAATGGCACTAAATTATGCTGAACTAATTATATTCTTGCTTTATGTAGCCTGACATTTAATTACAGAAATTAAATTCTCTGTGCACACCTCACCCCACGAGTGCATGACATGCAGCTCTTTCCTGTAGCTCTCTTTCACCTGCTTTATCTTCCCATCAACTTTTCATTCACAGCAAAAATGTATTTTCATGAGAGCTTTTACCTGAGATGTTGCCTTCAAGCTGCAGATCATAAGCCACGTAAGCAATTGGAATAGGTGCCATTTTTAAATTATTTTCAAAAGTGTGTATCAGTCTTAACTGATGGAGTTGAACTCTTTTCAATAAATTATGATTTGACCTTTTTTGTTCTCCATGGAAACCAGCCTTTTAATAATGCTACTGTTCTCCAGCAGCTTTTGTGATTGTATCTGGATCTGTAAGCAGATTTCAAAGGAAAATAATCCCACACCAACACTCTCTTCACCCTTTCTAAAGAACACCATTTATTTTAAATTGCATTTTCAGGTATGAAAATTTGAATGAGGCACTGGATGAAATGGTAAATATATCATCTGAAATCATTGTGGAAACAGAGACTGGTCTGGCAGAATGGAGCAGTCAATTCCTATTGGGAAACCTGGATTTGCCCCTGCAAGGAGCACTCCAAGGAAGAGGAATATTCCCGGGTGTCCCTGCAGTGGAATTAGGACAGGGTACAACTGTATAAAATGCATTTGCATCGGCTCACAGCATAGGAAAGAAAAAAATTAATTTCCTATAAACATGTTAAAATACAAGCAAATCACCAGAAGTCAAGTTTAAGCACTTAACTTGTACTGAACACAACATACAATGCTTTTTGTCCTGTGGTGATCTCTAAAAAATCTCTCAGAAAGTTAAAGCTCAGTCTCTGGTATTATGTTGCACTTTCCTGTTCAGTATTAACTTTCAATTAAATATTGGAGCTAGAACTAAGCTGTGAAGTGTATCAGGAGGTCACTGTGACACATGATGACCTCTGGTTCTACCTGGAGTAATTTTAAAATAGGATCATGATCTTGTCAGAGAAGTTTTTTCTCACCTCATCTTTAGCTATGTTTGTTTGTCTGGGTGATGTTGCACTTTTGAGATGCCTCAGACTCTAATACGGACTTTAAACTACCCTCATCTGTAATCATGCAAAAGAGATGATTTGGATTTTTGGAGCAGTGTCCGGGGAATTGTGAAATGGATGTTCATGAGATGATGTTCATGGTGTTCATAGCTCTGTTCCAGGAGGAACAGGAATTTTCCCAAGGTGTCATTGCACAGGGACAAACGAGAAATGAACTCTTGGTCTCATCAACCAGCCTGTGAGTTTGTGACAATTTCATGGCTTCATCTACAGAATCATCAGCTTTATCTGGTTGTCAGTCAACATCATTAGTGTAAGATGCTCCAAAGCAGAGCTGTAGTTGCTGGAGAATACTGAAAACACTACCTGCAATCTGGACAACAGCTGAAGCATTTTAGTCCCTTTTCAACGTTCTTTTGCTTCAGAGAAGTTTTTAACAGACAATCTCTTCTGTTTAAAAGCATTCTAATTATGGTCATCTGAGACAAAAGACCAGAGTTGGGACTTGTTGTTTTGTTGGTTTTTTTAAATGCTGCTGTAGAATTAACAGCTTTGTCTTTTTCTCTGTGAACATTAAAGAAAATTAAGTGTTCTGAGATCTAACATATTGCTTATTAAAAAAAAAAAGTCTGTATCATGTCACTGAGTACTTTGTCCAAATGTAGTTTTAAAAGTAGTTTTAAATACCATATTATGTCCAAATGTTGCTCTTTGGAGTGTACAAACGAGAGTGTTCTTCAAGCCTTTTTTTTATAGACTCAAGATCTTTTCCCTTTTTGGAAGGACTGTTGCACCCTCAAAAGGGGGAAGCCTGGAAAGCACTTGTGTCAGAAGTCTGTTGTCACCATGCTTTAGCAAGTTAGAGAATAACCTGAACACAGAGGAGGGGGACAGCAAAAGCAGAGAGAATCCTGGGCATGGCAGGTTTAATTTGTAAGGTGCACTGATTGATTTCCTCAGTGACCTCTCATTGAGCTGCTCCCTCCCATGGCTGACACAGGGCTGGAAGAACATGAAGCCTTTTGTCCTTGGCTCATTAAAGTTCATGTAACATCAACTCTCTGTGGAACACGAAGCATCAAGAGGTGTTTGGGGTGCTGGGTGTGAGGAGAGATGTCCAGAGGCAGTGGATGTGTTTGCCTGGTGTGCTGGCCATGATGGGAGGTGGCTGTGGCAAGGATGCCCAGCAGCAGGATTTGGTGGTCTGGCTGCTGGCAGAGTGGTGCTTGCTTAGCTTGGTACACAGACTGGGTTAAACTGGGGGAAAGCTGCAAAGGGAGGATGGCAGTGTGTGTGTTCTGATCAGCTGACTGTAAATTGAACTTCAGCCTTGTGAAAGGAGCACGTTTGGATATTGATGAATTTGTGATGTCACTAAGGTGCTTGCAGGTGTGAAGCCTCCACAGCTCCCCTTTGATGTTAGGGAGTCTTTGTTTCCTGTGGCTGCTGAAATTCTGCTGGACAGACGTGCTAAAACCAAGGAAAAACATTTCCATTTAGGTGGGGATTTTCAGGCAGGTTTAATTTGAGTTGCTCGTGGTCTAAGCACTGCATGTTTGTTGACTTGAGAACTGAGTGACTGCACAGCTCCTGCAGTGGAGTTGTGTAAATAATAAATTGTGTAAACAGGGACAAACACTGAGCTGCATCTGCAAGTGTCACTCACCTGGGTCTCCATTGTGCTCTGTACCAGTACTAGGGGCCAACTGGTTAATCCTTTCCTAGCAACAAATTAATATATTTAAGGTAAAGTTTCATGCCTTTGGAGGTCACACTGCTAGGAACACAGTTGTGTTGTCTTCAGTTTATTTTGTTATCCATGTGTGCCTGTTGCTTGAGGAACAAAGTATGGACTATGTCTTTAAGTTAAAGCAACTGGTAAATGATGACAGAAATACTGACTAGCAGAGAAATTACATACGTTTACCAAACTGCTTTGGATCTGCTTGAAGGGATTACAAATTCCTGCAGTTTATTTAAAATAAACAAACCTAAAACTTATGTCCTCTTTCCTTTCTGTTGTGTGGTCTTTTAATAAGGGATTTTTTTCTTTTCCTTTTTTTTTTCTTTTTTGGTGGCTCCAATTAGTAGGTTTTCTTGTGCTAAAGATTGATTAGGGGGAATTTAGAAGAATAGAGCTCTCCAGTTCAAGTTACAAAATATACAAGGCTGTTCAGTAATTACATTTCCTGGGGCTGCTGCCTGCACTTGATGCAAAGGTTGTTGTAGAGTGGGAAGGACTCTTGAAAACCAATATCTTGAAAACGTGGCAATTCAGTGCCTTGAGAGGGGACTGGCAGAAAATTAAGTCTATTGTAGAGATACAATGGTTATACTTTGTTGTTTTAACGAAAAATTACCCACACAGTTAGAAAACCTTAGTTTTGATTTGAAAGGATCATAACCTTTCTAGGTCAGAAATGTCAATGAATGCTAGAAGAATGAGAGAAGGATGATAAAAGCTTCTCACAATGGGGCTGTGGTACTCAAGAGAGATAAGGACATTATGGTAGAGCACTGGCTTAGTTGACAGCACAGGTTTGTGTGGTTGTTATAACGTAGGACATTACTTCTGTGCACAGAATATCCCAATTCTGAAGGTAATATTGAAGTAAGGTTCTGTCAGAAGGCTGTACTTTAAGCATTTCCAGTGATTTAAAATGAAATAATTCTTGCAATATATGGGTTTGTTTTCTTTGTTCCAGGTTTCCCAATGAATTTGATTTAAAATGTGAAAATATTATAGATGCTGCTTTAGCAGTGATGCTTCTTTAATTTAAAAAACACAGGTTATTTAGGTTCAGATTGATAGAAATATTAGAATAATTTCAACAGTGGGTGAAAATCCCAACTAAAGTTGCTTTGACTGAAAAAAAAATTGCCTTTGGGCAGAAGGATTTTAAAGAAATACTTAATATATGTTATTGTAACATCAGGAATTTGTAGGTTAAACATTTTGGCCCTAGACCTGACTTGGGACTGATTTAAAAGTGCTCACTATGATGTAGGTGTAAATATCCAGCAGTGCCCTGAGTGGCAGGGGCAGGGCAGAGGAAAGGATTGCACAGAATTATTAACACTGGAGTCCAGAGAGGGGTTGGTGAGGAGGCCAGGAAAGGCAAAGGATGCCAAAAGAGAAAGGGAGAGAGGAATTACCAAGAGTGCAGGAACACAGGAAGGAAAGGACAAGAGCCATCGTGAGAGGGTCTGGGCAGAGCTGAGTATTTGCTTCCCTTTTTTCAGTTTTAAATTAGCTCAGAAATTTGCAGTGTAATATGCCATCCTTTTTTGTTATTGTTTTTGTTAGGAAATAATTTGTGTGAACCAAATAATGTGGGCTTTTTTGTTATTTGGGTTTGTAAATTGCATGTGAACATACATTAAATTGGTTAAAAAATAGACTGCAGGACTCCCTATCTCCTTTTTTACCACCACTCTGAGAAGTCTTATGGTTTTTTTTTAGGGCACTGAGACCATCAGCTAATTTAATTTGGTATCTCTCAAATATCCAATTTCCAAAGTATTTTTGTTGAATGCAACATGTATTTTTCTTCTTATTATATATTTTTATGGTTCCTTGAATTTCAGAAATTTAAGAATGCTGCACTGAAGAAGGAAATTTTAAGTTTAAATGATGTTATAAAGAAACGTTAGCTGCAAAACCAAGCAGTGATACATTTTGCTCAAGTGGTTTTTCCTTTGGATGGATAAAATTGTGCTATTTAAAAACATCAAGGTTTTAGCTTGCAAATGTTTGAAGTATTTGATAATTGAAGGGAATATCAAAATATGGGAATGGGATTCAGAGGACATCTTTCTATGCAGAAGAGAATACGTGTTTCAGGCTGACTTTTAAAAAGCTCAGAGGATTCCAAGAGATAAAAAATAGGAATAAATCTAGTCTTGTATAAGAAATACCATCTCCCAAGAGACAGGCTTCAGTGGCTGAATGCTTTGTAGTTTTATGGTGCCTGAGACCCTGAGGCTGTTTAAGCACCTTTATTTCAATTTCTGGAAATTCCAAGCTCTCCAATTCACCTGGACCCCACTTCACTAAACCCAAAGCTGCTGCAGCTCCTCGATGTTTTATTGATCATAACAGGGGAATTGTTGCCCAATAGGCACAGACCAGTAGAGCACCAGTTTGTAAGTCCTGAGAGATTTGCCCAGAAATGCTACATCCTCCTTGAGCTAGATGTGTCTTCAGTTACAGAAAGATTTTGAGTGAAAAGCCCAGTTCTATTTTACAAGCAGAAAAAATTATTCAGGATGAATCCCCATTCTCTTTATGGAGTAAGGTTACTCTGATAGAAAACCACATTGTCACCCACGTGGTGTCAAAGCAGAGAACTGTATTCCCCCTTACCCTGCCACGTGTTGTGGCTAACCTATAATAATTAAAAAGAAATAATAGCAATTAAAAAATCATTATATTAGGCTAAAGTAATAAGAAAGCATCTTTTTAAAAGTTATTTCTAACTAGGGTTCAAGAGGAGGAAAAGGATCTCACTTCTCTCCCAGCTGAGCAAGTGAAGCCTCAAGGCATGAGACTGGTTTTAGGCATGGTGTGAGTGTAGGTAAATAAGTGTTGATAGTGAGTTGTAATGTTGAACATTTAATTATATTGTACTTCCCCATCCGGCTGTTGAATGTTAAATGTTTGCCTCTGGGTGCTACAAATTTCTGTTCCTGTATATATTTTATAGCAGCCTTTTAGTGTACAAGATTTACATTTTTGTCTTTTTGATCAAATGGAAGATTATTTCTGAAGAAATCAAGGATTTAAAGTCCTCTTTGGTTTAATCTCCTTATATCAACACATCTCAGAGTGCCTTTTTTCTCGAGCAAGCAGGTGTTTTTGTTGAAATAGCTAACTGCAGATAGCAGTCCCACTGCAAATGTTAAGGCAAATCATTAAAAAAATCCAGTTTCTGTTAAGTTCTTTCATGCTTTTGAGAGGCTCTTCCTGCTGGAAATATTGGTGCACTGATATACCCTAAGGGCCCCTGCTGTAGGCTTAGAGCTCAAAAGGTGAACATTAAAGTCCATTATAACATTTAGGGTCACGAGGGTTTTCTCATGTGGTCTCTGTTTACTTTGGATGCTCCTTTGAGGCTTTTGAGTGTGAAGTGGTGGAAGAAAACATACAAATCCAAATTTCAGGTTGTAGGAAGACAAATAGCTATGGGAGAGTTCCTTTGACAAATGCTCTCTGCCATGGATGTAACTGTGACATTTTGGGAGAATATTTTATCCTCTGAAGCTGTTTGCCTCATTGTCTCTTTCTTTTCAATTTCTCATTATTTTTATATGCTATATACCAGTCATCAGTTTGTATTCTAGATTCTGTTTTTACTTTCATTACATGGCAACATGCTTTCTCCATTTATCTTGGTAAGCACAGTTCCAGACTCTTTAAAGAGAAGTTGCTCATGCAAAAACTATGCTGAAGTGCAAATCTGGACGTATTCAGAGAGCTGTTGGATTCATTTTGCTCAAGCTTTCAATTGATTTTAAGGTATGAAAACCTGGGCTTTTATCCAACTGGCCAGGCCTATTACACCATCTGCTTTTGCAGATACTGCACCTTTCTTTGGATCTGCTAGTGATATATTTAAGGTATTCACAGATGCCGTGGTGAGAGGCACCATTGTGGATGTCATCAGTGATGGGGCAGTGGGAAAGCTCAGATCTGGGGAGGTGTGATGTGACTGCCTTGTTTTTTAAAGCCAGTCCAAAAAAACAAGATGGTTAATTCCTGTTTAAGATAAATGTGTCATTAGCACAGGGACTGAGGGAGAAAAATGAGTTTCAGTGTTTCTGTCACTTTAGGTAAAATGATGCTGTTTTACAGAAAATCAGTGTTTAGCAATAAGTGTGTGAGAATAGAATGTTTTATGCTAAGTCCCAGGAAGCCCCAAACTGGTATTGGCTCTTTGGTATTTGGGCTCTGTGGATCCTTATGTGAAGAATTTCCTCTGATTTTGGGGCATGTAAGGTTTTCCTTGTTGGGCTTTCCACCTTAAAGCTTTGGATGTGGTGGCCTGAGTGGCTCCAGTGTTGGCTCTGTCCCCACAGGTCCATATGTTCTGTGTGATTTGACAAGTTACAGTGAATATCTTTCCCTCTTATTTCTTTTTGCTTGCATCACAATCTCTCCAACAAAACAGCATCCACTGGCAAATGTTTTTTTACATTTCAAGGAAAATGCACGGGCCCGTGGGTTCACAGGGGTACACCACCTTTTCTACCAGGGAGTTTGACACCTGGTAATATAAAACTCCCTCCAAAACGCAGCTCTGGTTTATTTGTGTGTGAAACACTTTTGGAGCCATCCTGTGCACAGCACAGATGGAAATCTGTGCACCCTACAAGGGCAGCTCAGACATTAGATCCCTGGAATTCTGGGCCATTCTTCAAGCAGCAGGAGAAAGATTTCCTGCAGGTTTATTTGATGACTGATCAGCTTGTGCCAAAGGATGCAGTTCCCTGAGGCTTTGGCTCCATCTGCGAGAGTAACTGAGTGTGGTGCAGGGAGAGTGGCTCACAGGTGTAGCAAAAAAAAGAAATAAGAGCAGCAGCTTCTCAGTCACTGCTTGCTGCGGTTCTTGCCAATTGAATAAAGTACAATCTAAGAAATGAAATCATAGGGACATTCAAAAATGTTTAGGAAAAATCTCAACACGTTGTCTATTTGAATTAATATTTAACAAAGTATCAGATTATTGTTCACTAAAGCTTTAAACTGCATGTTTTAAATGGAGAAAGACTGGAGGTACTTAGAGATGCATGAAAGTGCAAGTGCTCCTAGCCAAACTTCATGGAAAGATCAGCCCTAAGACAAGGTGAAGCAAGAACATCATCAATGAACAATCTGGATGGAGAAGATTGTGGATGACTGTGTAGAAACAAACATGATTTAGGTCAGTTTGAGCTAAATCACAGATAACAAATCTCACATCTCTCAGGCAAATTAAAGCTCATTCTCCTGAGCTGAGTTTGTACCCTCTCAGTGGCAAGCAGTATTAAATACAGAGTAATCAGGAGAGGCTCGGGGTGACCAATGCTTTGTTCATTTACAGAACCCCAAATGAGTAAATCTGTTGGTTTGTGCATCTGCAGCTCCAGCATGCAATGCTGCACGATTGCATCTGCAGTCAAGCATGGCCTGCAGCCTTTCTGGAATGCACCAGGCACTGCACATCAGAATTCTTCCCAAACATGACAAGCAGCTTTTGACTTTTTAAAAAAATCATTTTCAGCAGAGAATATTTAGCGATATGGAGAAGAGTGCAGCTCAGATTACAGATAGTTCTGCAAATGACTGCTATGAATGGATGGACAAGCACTGAGAGACCACTTTTGTCAGATTTGGCAAAATGTACCCTGTGAAATGGGCTTTATTTCACCAACATTTTTTGCTGCAGGAAGGAATGTTGATAGACGCTTCAGCATCGCCACTTGCCCATGTTTTGACATTCCTATCAGCTATGTGCTATTTGCAGGCTTGTTTGCTTTGAAATGGTGTTGCTTTTTGGAGTTTCTTCTCATCTACTTGTATTTTAATTTTTTGGTTCGCAGGGATTTTTGGAGGATCTCAAAATACACAGGTTTTGTTTATTTTCAAACAGAATTTCATTTCAAGATATTAAGTCCTATTCTAAATTTTCTCCTGACATAAAGTTTTACAAGGTATCTTCCCCTGTATATGGGTATAATATGGGTGGCCACCCTGTTTTTTGTCTGTGACAGTCAACATCACATTGCACAGATGTGGGCAAAATGTAATGTTCCAGAATTGAAATTTCTGAGATGCACATTAATTTTTATTTGTGCACATTAATTCTTTTCCAGCTAAACTTCCATGAACCCTTTAACAGTTAATTACTTCTAAGTTCCTTTAGTATTATGCACGTGAAATTATCATAATTTAACATTTACAGAAGCTTAAAAATTACTCCTGAAATAGGGAGATGTTAAAAATTTTTTTGGGGGAGTGATTGATTAATTAGGAGCATCCATTGTTTTTCACTGTGCAGATTTCTTTGAATTTTAGTCTGTTCTCTAAACTTTGGGAAAAACAGGTCTGCTAAATGAGTTTCAGAAACTGATTCCAGGCCTGATTTCTTCAAGCAAGGGATTGGTATGGGAGGAATGCTGTTATCCTGCATTCTGTGGCCTGGAAACCTCAGGAGGATTATACAGTCAGAGGATGCTTTTTCCCTTTTTTAAATGTTTCTGCACTTCTCATTTGGCTTTATGATTAATACTGGGAGAAGTTGTTTGCTTGCAGATATTTAATATATTCAGTGGCACTTGATGCCTGCTGCTTCTGGCTTGTTTTGTTAATGGCATGTTTGTGTAAACTCTCACAGCTTTGAACTCCTCTAAGATTTGTCTTGTTCATCCCAGGCTCTGATGATAACCAAGATCTCACTAGAATAACCAGAATTTAAGGGGAATCTCTGGGAACTCTGGTTTATTTGCAAAAGTGGACAGGAAAGCCTTACCCAGGTGGTGCCATTTTGCAAAGATTACCTATCAAAGAAAGGAAGATGGGTTTGTGTGTGAAGAAAAGAAGCTCCCAAAAATACTACCCTGAATGTAAGGAAGGCAGTCTTGATTTAATTTCAGTGGTTGCAATAATAACCACGTAAGGAGCATAAAATAGGCAGGCTGAGTTGAGCAGGGAAAATTGTGGGGTAAAACCTCCATTTGTGTAATCAAAGCATGTAATAGAACTCGATTGTACACAAATTGATACTCACAACAGCCTTCATTTTACATTCTATTTAAGAGGACCTCTGTATCTGAAATTGAGTAGCAGGCTTGCCCAAAATAAGACAGCTTCAGAGAGGATGCTGTTTCGTATTGCATTCCCCAGCCAGCCTAATCAGAAGCCATAAATCAATAGGCAAATAGGACATGCCACTAATTAGTCAGGAGAAAATTCCACCAATGTGTTTTTCAGCAGAGTCCTGTGCCAAAAAGTCCCCCACTTGTTGAAGGCATCTTTTCAACTTCAGTGAGTAAAAGACAGATCTGTTTTTTCAGAGGAAAATTTATGTAAATGGTATGAGATTTGTGTCTAACTGGAGTAAACCAACGTATCACTAACTGAAATCAAATGTTTGTGAAAGTGTCTCTGGGATAAATCTAATCCTATCTGATTTCTATTAGCTGATTTGTTTTGCAATTTAATGGCTGTCAAATTTGGCCCTCAATGTCAGAATGCCATTTAGCCAAATGTCATTGCCAAGGCAATCTAACAAGCAGTGCTCTTGGTAAATAAAATTTGGCAGAAGGTTCATCAGTGCATGTTGTGGTTCTGCCAGCTCCAGTCTGTATTTCACACATGTGTGAATTCCTCAGTGTATAGTACCTCTTATCAAAAAGGCATATTTCAGTTTCATGCTTGCCAAGTTTTTTGAAAATGCAAAGGTCCCCTTGAGTTGAGCTGTGCTGCACACAGGATGGAGGCCCCAATACCTGCTCCAGTTCTGTGTGTGAAAGCATGCAAAGACTTTGTGGATGCCAAATAAGAATCCAATATTGAAAGAGCTATGAAATAAACATTCTTTTTCTTTCACAACTGCTATTTAATTTAAATTGTGTTATTCTGTGGTATTCTGGTGTCTGTGCCCAGCTGTTAATTAGGACTTTTGACATGCACGGCTGCAGGGGTGATCCCTGAAGGAAATATTTCCTAGTCTTTCACTTTCTAAACACAATTTATGTCTTTCCAGTTGAGATATTTGCATATAAACGGCACATTGGGGGTGTAACAGCACATTCTTGCTGAGTTGCTTCATAAGTCTTCTGAGTTGCTTCAAAAGAATGAATATGTGCAATCTACATATAAAAAGTGCTGCATATGAAGAAAAAAATCTGTTAAATTAATGAATTTTCTGGGAAGAGCAAGCTTTAGGAGAAGCAGAAAGTTCTGTGAGATATGGGATAATTTTAGAGTATAATTTCCCCCTTTTTTCCCTTCTATTTTTTAAGTTCTGGTGTAAACATGTAATTTCTCTTTGAGCTGTGTGCTGGAGGATTTTTGCCTTTGGAAAGAGTGGACATTTTATTTATACTTATCTCATGTTTTTGTGAGGTGACAGCACCATGTGATATGAGAGAGTATCTGTGAAACACATTAGTGCCTGAATTTTATCTTTACTGATGTTGAATGTCAGACATATCCCAGTGGAATGTGAGTAGGGCACTTAAGTCCTCCAACAATTCAGCTTTGCCACAAAAAGGACAATTATTAAGACTCATTGGAGCCTGAAACTTGTAAATCAAATAATGTGGAAATTCAGTATTACAAACACATGGAAATCTTGCTCAAAATGCATTTAATCCTGTTGAAATGAACAAACAAAACCCCACTAAAACGCCTAACCAAAGAAACCCCCAAGAACTCCAAGCTAAAATCCGTGCTAGTGGACTGGCTAGTTCTTCACTCCCCAGTGAAAATATATTAAAAAAGAAAAAGACAAAAAAAAGTCAAACAAGCAGAGACAATAGCTTAATCCTTTATTAAGTAAAGTTGATATTGCATTTTACTTCCATAAAATAAAACTTGGCAGAATGCAACAAAAGGTGAACAGGAGTGGGGCACTCCAAAATCTGTGGTTTGTTAAAATAATGGCTTTAAAAAAAATGGGTGAATTGTGGGGTTCTTCAGCTCTAGGAGGAAGGGACAGTGGTTCAGCAAAAGTCTCTTAATTTTCATCAGCTCTGTCCCCCAGTGCTGGAAATTGGAGATTGTCTCCTGCCATGACTCAGCTGTGAGATTATCGACTCTATCACTGGGTTATTCTTGTTCCAAGGTCTGTTTAAAAATGTGTAATATCACAATGTAGGCACAGACACACAGTGCAGCTCGTGTCAGGTGTGTCTGTCAGTGTGTCCCAGGGATGGGAAGGGAGGTGAGCCCTTGGAAATCCATGGTGGGATAACAGGAGGGCACAGATCCCATGGAGTGCAGCCTCCCTTGTGCTGAGCATTGCTGGGGACAGTGTTGGCTTAAGTAAACAAGTTAAGCTTGTGCAGGGTATGTAAAAAATTTGGAATCTCTGTGCTTGTTTTCCTACAAGAGAGGATTCTTTGAGGATTTCGTTGTCCTGCTTTTGATAAAACGATTCCTCAGTTTGTGTAATCATTGTGCAACTCAGGCTTTTGTAAAGGGGTTTTGTTTATTGTAAGGAAGGAGACAGATGTTTTTTTGTAAGAACTCTTTTTTTCCCAGTGCTTTATAATATAAAAACACTAAGTTTGTTACTTGGTGCTGTAATCCATGACCAATTGTGCTGTTTATAACTTTGTGCTCCGGTTATTTCACTGGTTGTGTGAAGTCTTCATTGAGGAAATAAAGAATACTCTCACAGCCTGAGCAGTGCTCAGGCATTAACCCAGTGCTTTTAGAAACCTCTGTGGTGAGTTCTGAGAAACATCCTGAAGGATTTGGAGCTGCTGCTTTCAATATGCTGTTGGATATTATTTCCTCCCTGAATACATTGTTGGTTGTGCTGTCATAGGAAATGTGGGAACGGTGAATCTCAAGTTGCATAAATGAAGGAGGATAAATTATGGGTTTAGGGAGAAAATAAATTGTTTGTTTTCATAAATGACTGTTTCAGTATTTGGCATCAATGTCTGAGGAATGATGAAGGTGCACCCCCAAAGTGCTGTTACAGGCCTCCTGTTCTTCCATCATCATGCCCATTGCACCATGAGTTCTTAAATGTGCTCCTGAAACTCTTAGAGATGCTTTGGACAGGACAAAGATGACTCCCAATCTAGTGAAATAATCTCTGCCTATTTTAGCAGTGGTATTTTGGGATGGAGTTCCCCTAGGGGCTCAGTTGGGAGAGTTTGGCTGCAGAGTTGCCATATCGCTCTTTTGAAGAGTGCCAGGAGCCAGTCATCCTGTCAGTGCCTTAATCAGAGCTTTGCATCTCCGTGCAGCTGGGACACATGGGCTTGTTTGCAGTGCCTCTTCCAGGTGGTCAGGCAGGGAACCAGCTCTGTGATCACAAACCACACGTACAGAGAGGGCTGAAGCGTTTCTTCCTGGGCTCTCAGTCACCAAGCAAGGGTAGTTAGAGGAGTAGACTATTTCTGGCATAACAAGGGTATAATTTGGAGGAATAAACTCTCTCTGTACGTTCTAGCCATTTTTTAAATGCAATTTGACGTTTCCCTTAAATATGCCATGAGATCTTTAGCTCTGGCAGGAGATGAATACTGTATTCTTCTAAACAACATCAGATACATATGCATCCCCGGATGTGGTAACGCTCGGATTTCCTCCCAAAAATTTCATAGCAAGCAAATGTACAGAGTAGGAAGTGAAAAATATCTCTCAGTGAAAGATTCCTGACATCTTTCTTGCTACTAATGCAAAAAAAAAAAAAAAATCTGTAATCACTGAATCACTGCATTCCATGCTCATAATGTAGCAAACATTTAAAGCAGTGATGCTTAAGGTAACTTTCAGGGAATGAAGAAGAAAAAAGATCCCATATGTTACTGGGGAAAAAAACCCAAACTCCTCATGAGAACACAGCATTGAAAGGTGTGGAGAGATGTGTTCTTTTTCCACTTACTCTCTTTTGTTTCACAAGGCTCTGGAGCCTGAGTTGTCCAGCCCAGCATTCAGCACTCCATTTTTGCCTCCTGCGGTGAGTCCTTCGGCTGAGAATTCAGTTATAGAATTTCCTATGCTGAGATATTCCCTTTAAAAGGGAATTTAAAAAAGGTTTGGACCTAAATCCTACTGACTTGTTGGTTCTGAAATCAAGGGCCAAATTTCTGAAATAAATTAAACCAGTGATTTTAAATTTTTAAATTCACAGTCATGCCAAGATCTTTACAGTAATAAATTAAAGGGCAAATCTTATCTGAACTGCCAGTCTTTAAGATCTTTCCCAATGCTTATCTTCACTTTTCTATTGCGAAAGCAGAGATCAGATTTGGAGTTGTGGATTTGCCAATATCTGATTTCAAGCAGTGTAGCACAGATGTCTGCAAGGAATATTTTAAACAACAGAATTGTAGGTTACTCATAGGCTTCATTGTATTCAACAGTGGCTGCAGTTCCAAGTCTCTTCCATGGTCAGGATCCTGTTCTCTCTCCCAGTTTCCAGAGGGTTTCCATGTGCTGCAGTGGTGAGGGTGTTAATGCAATATTCACCTGGGATTCACCTTGAGATACACAACATCAGGCAGGATCAAGGTTCTGAGCTCCATTCCCTCTCTCTGGAGAAAATTATGTGTTCTAAGCTGTTTTGGGCTTTTTGTTTGATTTTTTAAGATGTATTTTTGGTTTAATCAAACCAGTGGTAGGACCAGTGAGGATTAAATGTTGTTTTTTTCCAGCCTTACATTCCCTTATATGCTAAAAGCAAGAAAAGAAGACAAAGTATTTTCCCAGTGTCCTACTGGATAATTTCTTGTGTGGGCCTGTGCTTTGTGCAAGGATGAAACACCCTGTGTTTTTTCACATTCAGTGTGGTCCTACCAACTAAAACATCTCCATTTTCTGAGGAACATATTGCCATGGTAGTCCAGGGAGCTTCTCCAGCAGGAACAGAAGAGGAATGCTTGAGAATTACAGAACTCTGAGATGTGTGCTAGCACAAATTTCTGATACACGTCATGTTTCCTAGCAGCTGGAATTTGTTTTGTGGGTTTTTTTATTTCTCTGCTCTTTTTATGTCCTTCCTGCTTTTTCTTAATGTTCTCTTCATTTTCCCTTTGCAGATTGCAAGTGCATTGAAAGTTAGAATTGACTTTTTGAAATTGCTGGTTTTGAGTATAAAATTAGGGAAAAGAAATGTGTGTTTTCTCCATGTCCTCACTGTTTTTGCAGGGGGCAGAAATGATATTGTTATATGGAAGAATGGGGAGGCAAATGAGGCAATGGGGAGCATATGAGGAAATCCAGCAGCTGAGAATCACAGCCCAGCTGAGGCTGGCAGGGAGATCCAATCCAACCTGCCTGAAGTTGTGTCCAAATGGATCCTGGGCATGTCCAAGGATGGAATTTCATCACCTCCCTGGGCAACTTTATTAATAAAACACCTACTGCAGCTGTTTGTTCCTGCAGACAGCAGCTTACTTGCTTCATTGCTGGTTTATTTAAGATAGCAAAAAGTTTATAGACCAGACTTTTTGGCAACTTTATTATGAAATACAGCATAGTACAAATTCTGTCCCTTATAAATAAAGTAATTACAATGAAAACAGATGTTTGTATTTTTTGTGGAGATGAAAACTTGATGCAAGATATTCTTAGTCCAGAATTAATTGACTTAATAAATGCTTGAAGATTAATGAAAGTATAGTTCTATGCAGCTTAAAAAAATATTTTAAAAAAAAATGTTAATCATAGAGTGGTTTGGTTTGGAAGGGACCCTAAAGACTTTCTAGTTCAACCTCTTTGCAAGGGACAGGGATGCAACTCACTAGAGCAGGTTGCTCAGGGGCCCATTCCATTTGGCTTTGATGTGAAGCATGAATAAATAAATAAAAATTAGTCAGCAGTATTTATTTTTGAAGTTATAAAGCTATTTTTTGAACACATATAAATAATTTATGTTCTCTTTCCGGGTTCAGTAAAGGTGGCCCGTCCACCTTGGACAAGTCTGGTAAATTGGTCCAAATCAGGTGGTGATTGACACATTATGAAATAATAAGTCCTGTCCCTGCTCACTATCAGCTACCTAGCTGGCTTGTGGCTGCCCTATGTCCCTAACTATATTAAAGTGTTAAAGTTACTATAAATATTCTGAATTATTTCTTTTATCTGAGTTTTCTTGGAAATGAAAATAATTGTATAAACCTCTTATATAGTGTGTATTTTTCCCCTCATAGTGTGTCTCGTGCTGCAGCACAACTCTTCTGTTTAGAGCAGTCATTTAACAAATTGGATGCTAAAGACTGCAAAATGAATGGTGGGAATTCGAGGCATCATGTATAATAACTGAATTAAGCACCATGCAGGGTTACATAGTGAGACTGGTGTTATTTTTGGAAGAGTATCTTGGAGAAATGGGATATGTGACAAGTTCTGAAATGCTGTCCTGTCATAATTCAGCGCAGCCAGAGCCCAGAACTGTCGAACCTCAGCAGTGCCCAAGGTGTGCTGCTGCAGAGCTGAGCCCTGGGCTCTCAGAGCTCAGCTCTGCCTTCTCCCTCCCTCTGTTTACACCTGCCACAGCTAAACCTGCTCAGCAGAAACACGTGGAATGTGTTTGGTTGGTGTGACCTGAGCACCCCCTTCCCAAATAAATCTGGAGCCACGTGTCCCACAGGAGGGATGGGAGCTCACTGTCCCCAGAGGGCACAGCTGAAGGAAGCAAACCCCAGCAGAGCCACTCTGCCCTGTCCAGACTGCTTCCTAGGTTGGGAAAGAGCTGTTGTTAGAATGAGATGGGAATGATGGGTTTTCTGCCTGGAAAAACAGATATAAAAAAGTGCCAAGCCACTGAAACATCACAGAAATCTTCCTCTCTCTCTTTGGTAGGTGGGATAGTGGGAGATGAATGACACTTCTAGAAATTTCATTCATACACCAAGTGTGTTTGTGTATTTTTGTTTTCACAGCTGTGTACTTCAGGAAGATTTATTTGCTATGAAACTGAGGAATAGTAGCCTGAAAAATTAACAGTTCTTTGGCAATGTGCTCTTTAGTAATGACCCAGGAGCCTGAGGGAGTGGGCACAGCCTGTGGGTTATGAGGCTCCCTGGTTTCTGTGGGATTCCTGCAGGAGGATTCTGAACTTCCTGCTGGCAGAAGCCTGTGGTTTTATATTGGAACAAAACAGAAATATCCTGGTAGGAAGTGGAGCCTAGGATTGCATTTAAGGCTGGTGATGTGTGAGCAGTGCAGGTGGCTGGTTCCATGCCCAAGTATTACTTCTGTTGGTCCCTTTATAACCCTGATGTTTTCTGTTGTATCAATATGTTGGTAGTTTTATTCAATTATTAATCGAGGTGATGGATTGTTCTAGAAAATTTTTGCTGCTTAAAGTTTGTTTCTATTTTAAAAACTGCTCTGTAATGCAGATGCTCCTTTTGTAATTTCACAATTTCTTAAGCTTCTTGCAATCCTACCAGGGTTGTGTTTGAGCTTGGCAAGTTTTAAATTGTCGGACTGCCACAGCAGTTTTGGATAGCTGGACTAAATAAAGTGGTGCTGTAAAACACTTCTCTCTTTCCAAAAAAGCAGTGAGAAGGTAGCCAGACGTTGAATGGCAGCTCTTTTGCAAAGCAGTTAATCTTTATAACATGTTACTTAAAAATATGTCAATGTGCTCAGACATGGGCAAGTGTAAATTTAGTGGTGATTAAGTGAAATAATAAGCTATGCTTCATAATATCTTTCAGTCTCTTTTTCTGCTTTCCCTGGGCAGTAGCAGGTTTTTTTCAAAGGTGCCAAGTTTAGTTTATAAATTAGAAATGTGTAAGGAAAGAATGTTCTCTGCAGTGACTCACTCTGGTGTCTGGTCTTTATTCCAGGCTGTATTGATGACAAAGTATGCTACGAATTTAGAACATCTACAGCCCTGGAGGTGGCAAATTGCTTTCTGCTTTACCTCCAGTGTTTGCATGCTCATCAAGCTTGCTTCTTGACCTTTTCTACACCAAGTTGCTCTTGCACAGCAGAGCAGTAGCACAGGTGTGCTCTTTCAGGGAAAAATGAAGCCTTTCTGTGATATCAGTTTGTGAAACTCCTGCTTGCCTCCCTTTGCATTCAAAAGTATGAGTTTTCTCTATTTGGATTTTTTTTTTATTATTCCTGAGAGCTTATGTAATTGATAAACCTTCAAAATACCTCTAGAAACTAATTAAAAGAAAAAAAAAAAGAATAAGAGGTTTATGATTTTTACATGTTTTTGTTTAATGGGAACTGTGCTGGCTAATCAGAAATCACTTCTGTTAAAATTAAATCCTGAAGTAAAACATTTAAACAGTTTCTAATCTTAACATGGGAAGCCACCAGAAAGAGAAAAGCCATGTGGATGCTGCTGCATCTGACCCAAGGCTTTGTTCCCTTTTCCTCTTTAGGAGCCAATCTGTTCACTCCTGTGGGATGCAAATTCGTGCCCCCTTGGAGCAGCAGGCTGAGGAGCTTTCCTCACATCTTGAGTTTCTTTGGTATCCCAAATTCACTTATTTATATCTCTTATAAAAGCACTAGATTTTGGGGAGAAGAAGCTTTCTGGATCTGCCACTTGATAGGTACACAGGCAGTTGTTAAGGAATTTTCCTTCCCTACTCATTTTATGTTATGTTTTTTATTTGTGCAAAGAATTGACTGAGCTCTCAGAATAGGTGACTTAAGTGTTAGGTTTCCAGTCATCTTTGAAAAAAACCATTTTGCCTAAATGATGATGTGCATAAGTGTTGTATAGATGGGTTCTGGTTGAGGGTGAATGCCAGAGGGTGTATCAGTGCCTCTGAGTGATCTGCAATAAATTGGTTTCATTTTCTCTCTTGGCTAGATCAACTAGACACCAGTTGCTTTTCTCTCAGTAGTGAGGTTCAGCACTAAATTAAACTCTGCTATTACACACCTAGCTCTGAAAGTTATTTCTGCAGTCATCTACAAGTGTTTTTTCTCAAAGACAGATGATGAGTGTAGGAGAGGGGAGAAGCTGCTGCAGCAGCCTTGGTGTCCCTTATGCAGTTTTACAATGAATGAACTCTCAGCAATAATTCTGTCAGTCTTGAACAGAAAATTTGGGTTTATTGCTACATAAATATGGGCTTGGTTTGGAGTCGTCATTATCTTTGCTCTGGGTAATTGCCCACAGATCGATCAAAATCCTAAAAATAGCAGTTGATAAGATATGGGACATGCTCTTCATTTTTTATTAATCTGAGGTGATGCCATCAAAGTAGTAATTACATTTCCATGGACTAATTTTATGGAGCTTGAATCTGTAGGTTTCTTTCTTCTTTTACCTTTTTTACCATTTTCAGATTGGAAATATCTTCTAAAACTTTCACTAAATTTAATTCTTTTACTGCTCCTTTTTATTTCTCCATAGATTTGAACACATTTCTAATCTGTGCTGTTCAGTTCAATTACACGACTTTCACAGACCTTGAAAAATCTTTTAGGACTGTACTTGGGGTTTTTTTCCAATAGTTTTATATATTTTTATGCACTAAAATACATTTGTGCTGTTAGGGTGTTGTTGTCTATCACTGAATTCATATGTGCAATTATTTTTTTGCTAGTCCAACACAACTATTTTAAGCTCACAATGTCTCTTCCTGGCATTGACATGATGTTGTTACATAATCAGTTGGCATTCTGGTTTTGATGGGTTTGGGCTGATTGGTGCTGGGGCTGGAGCAGTCCACAGAATCCGTGGAGCAGCTGAGGAATGTGGTCCTGCAGGAGGGAGGAGGCTCCATCAGGCAGTGCTGAGTTCTGCAGCATCCTGTGACATTTCAATGCCATCCTGACACTGTTTTGCCTTCCCTGCTGTGCACGGGTGGAGGGCATGGAGGTGGATAATTAAACTTTGAACCAGCAAACAGAGTTGGGAGCCAGGGCTTTGAAGAGCAGATCACAAGGATGATTTCCTGTGGGTTGCTTTGCCTCGGATGCAGCTTCACATGGAGCTCAGCCCCAGCCCCTCCTGGCACCAGCAGCAGCCTGGGCAAATGTGGCATCCCTCTGGAGCCATCCTCAAACTCATTAAGGGCTTTTCCTAAATTGGATGGAGTGATTTGTACTACAGGGCAATCTGCTTCCTCTTCCACAGCTCTCTGGTTTCTGTTTTAGCAACGATTCCAAAATGAAATTTGCCTTTATTACATCATTGGTAAACTCATATAGTTAGAAGAACCTACACCCTTTCAATATTTTAAGTTCAGGCAAAACTGGGGGAAAATCAGACTAAAAAGATTAGTATGCAGTCTTCCCTTCTGATGCTGATGTAACTGCTTTAATCCTAGAGATGAAGCTCTGTATGTGGAAGTGTTGCCTGACAGTCCCTCAGCAGGGAGCACCATGGTCCCTGTCAGTGGAGACTCTGCCACTCAAACCTCATCACCTCTAGAATGACTCTAATTCTGTCCTGCTAACAGAGTGACAGCCCCGGAGTGGCTGTACAGACTGAAATACTCTCAAACATACATACAGGCTGTGCACATAATCACATCTGTACACACATGTATGCACAGGCTTTGTAACAACTCTTAACTGAAAATGTCAGTGCTGAAGGTCAGTCTGCCCTGTGCAAATGAACTTTTAATTCTTTCTGGATATAAGTGGAGAATATTTGTTTACTATTTGCAGCTTTGAGCTTATATGTGTTACTCACTGTCAGGAAGTTCATTCTCCAAATAATAAATAGACCTGCCAGAAAACTTTTAACCTACCTTAGAAATATTTTGTAGGAAAAAAAATGTCTTTATAGATTATTACATGTTTCTTGCTCACTTTGTAAAAGAATTTGAGGGTACATAGTAAACTTTTATTAAGAATTTATGGTTTCCTGGCTTACGTTTATTGTGTATTGATAAGAATAATCTCATTGTTTTAATATGGCTCTATTGGCTTGTATTCTTTTCTCTGCCTCCCATTGGTGGTTTTTTAATGAGTCAAAAAAGAAAAAATATCCCTGGGGAGGACTTGAGAGCAGAAGGTAAAGTTCAGAACCAGAAAATTGTTTTCTTGTATGGGACAGCACCTGGCTGACCCTCTGTTGTTTGAATAAGGCCTGAAATTCTTTGTGGTTGGAGTGTAAAACCTTTGCCAGCCCTTGCCCTCTGGCAACTAGCAAGTCAGCATAGAGCTGGAGAATTTTTGTGTCAGAAAAGGAGCAAGTGGGTGGTGGTGGCTGCAAATACCCTCAGACTGTCCCTGTGAGAGGGGGACACAGGCTGCACCCAGCAGATGGCAGGGACATGAGCAGGGTGAAGAGTGAACCCTGTGAAATGTTTTGTGCACCTTGATCCACCAGAAAATATCCATTTTCTCACTGGCTGGCTGAGATAACTGTCTGGTGTCTGGGGTGGAGTGAGAAGATTTCATAGCACAATGAGTGGGGGATTATTTTTTGTTTTCTTTTTAACTTCAAGGCAAAGTGTGACCTTCTAATGCCTTTTTTAACCTCTCAGCACTTTTTCAACTCAAAAGCAATTTAGTGGCAAACAGTAATTAACCTGAAGGGAAACACATCTTTGGGTTTTATTGTGTTTCAGTTTATGGGTCAAATTAATAACAGTTCAGAGGTATCATCTGTGGCATTTGAATGTATTAGTTGAAAAAAATCAGCAGACTTAATTTAAAATACGTATTTTCAAAGATCTAAGTAAGAAAACTCCTTTATTAGAGCACTGGTGTTTTGAAAGCTTAAACGTTTTGGTGGTTTTTTTAATACAACTTTACTTTTTTGAGATGGTGATGGACATCAGATTAAGGTTTGGGGTTATTTAGGTTTTTGTGTGGTTAGTACATGATTTCTGATACAATTCCTTTGTAATGTTTCAGACACAGCTTGTTAGTGCAATCTAACTTTTGTATTTATGAATGGAGGACAAAGATGCTGTTTTTTACCAGGGATCACAAACCCCAAAAAAGGGAATAAATTTTTAACACCCAAGATTTTCAAAGCCTATTACTAAGTCTTCAGAGGAACTAATATAACATCCTCAACTTTGATTTGGGCATAAGAAGATTGTCTTAGAAGTGAAAAAAATCAGAACATAGAGAATAAGTCAAGCAGCATCTTAGTTTTCAAAATATCAGCTGTTTAACAGGTTGAAATCAGGCACAGGGTTTGTGGGACACAGAGCTGGGGCCTCCATCTGAAGGTGTGCTCAGTCCTCATCTGCTCTGGGATTTTGTTCTTTAAAGCACTTTGGCATCATCTCTGCTGCACAAATGGGGTCTGAAGGTAATAATGGACCAACAGGTCTTTTAAATGACTAATGACCCTCCTAACGGAGAGAACAAGAAGAAAATGGTGGTGGGAGGGCAGAAAGAAATCTAAATTTACTCAGTGGTTTTTACTACCTGAGAACCCTCTCCCAAGCTGTTTATAAAATATTAGGTTTGCATTACACAGCTGAAGGAATTCACAAAATGTTAAAGCTGTGACTAAACCCAGCCTGTTAGGGCTTTTCCCTTTGGTGCTCAGAGAAATGGGAGATGAGGGAATTGACAATGAAACATTGCAAGTTTTCAGCAGGAATATAGCGAAGAATTGATATTTGAAATGGGGCGGAAGGGAATTAAAGGCAAACACAAACTTCAGCACCATTACCCCAGCAATGAATGGAATGCATGGCTCTGGGAGAGCTCCTTCCCTTCTGCCCCCACCCCATCCTCAGTCCTGCAGCTCTGCAAAGCTCTGCTCAGAAAAGCAGGGAGAAATGGTAGGAAAAAGGCAGGGTTGGAAACTCTGAAGAAGGGCCTTTGAAAGGGGATCATGTTCGTTCTCTGGGCCACACAGCACTAGGAATTTCCATAAGGGTGAAAGAATTTACGATGTGCAGCCTGTCCATAAGCAGCTCCTGCAGCCTGTAAAGCTCAGGCTGTTTTTCCTCCAGAAAGGGCTGGTGGCCCTTGTGTCCCAGCTCAGCTGGGGCTGGGTGATGCCATCCTGGCAGTCCCCTGCTCTGGGACATCCTGGCCTGCTGTGCCCTGTGCTGGTCACAAATGTGACCTTTCTGTTCTGTGTCACAGGTTAGCAAGGGTGGCATTGTCACTCACATCACCAATGCTTCACCATGACACAAGCCTCCCTCTGAAGCTGAGCACAGCAAATATTATCCAGGTTCACTGTTAAAAGCAGATGTTTAAAAATTTTGTTTTAATTCGTGGTTACTTTCAATATTCAAGGAGCGTGTTTAGTAATTTCAGTGACACATCTAAGTAACTGTAGCAAACATAACAAGTTATCCTGTACTGCGTGGTGTTTCCAAGAATGAAAGACAGAATATTTGAGGTGAATGTCCTTCAGTTTCTAGAAGTGAAAACAGCAGCCCAGATTTCCTATCTACAGAGTGACCCTCTACTCTTTTCAACTGCTCTTTTTGGCAATCTATCAGGAGAACTGAGTACTTGTTCTTAAATGACATAAAGGTCACACAAAAATTCACTGGTATAACCAGTAGTAAACCTTGGAATCTTATTCCCAGATCTCCATTTGAGACCAAGGCATTTTCCTCCTGTCACTACTCATTCCTGCCTGAGTGGATCTCTTTCTTCAGCAGTTGTGTCAGTGAGCTCCTACCATTCCATAAATTCCATGTAGCTTGTTCTTGTCCTTAAACCTTTGCTCTTCATCAGCTCTAATAGAACATTTTCGCTTTATGAAGTAAAACATTTTCATTTGGGAAGGATTTAGATGGTGCTTTCAATAGTTTTGTCATGCCCAGCTCCAGGTTCATGCCTTGCTGTGCCATCTTTGCCTGCAGAAGGCTCAGTGCTTTACCCAGAAGGTTCCAGCTGAACCAGAACGTGCCAAGAGCAGTGACACAAGTGACTATGGGCTCTGCTGGCTGCTCCCAGTTCTCCTCTCCACCTGGCAGAAAAAGCCACAAGGAAACAAGCACAGCCCCTTGTCAGGCACAGCAGAGAAATAATCCTTCATTTGCACGTGTTGGAGGTGGGAATGTGCTTTGGAGCCATGGCTTTGGTCTGGTGGAACTGGAAAAAGGAGAGATTTCAGTGCCAGATAAGGAAATGCTCACCTTTTGATTAACCAGACCAAAGCATTGGCCCTCTCAACACTCTGTGTAATGTGGAGAGGTCCAAAAGAAAAGCACTAATTTTTCAACTCAACAGAATGCAAAGGTCAGGATATTTTTAAGTTCATACCGTTCAGTTTCTAAAATGCTTTGTAGTGAGCTGTAACCCTGTGGTTTCAGAACAGAGCAGTTATTCAGGTTTAGTAACATGAAAAGAGTTTTATGAGGTTGAGTATAAAGAAGTGTTTCCAAGTTATGCTAGGAAGGCATATATAATTACTTCTGAGACTGTTCTCAAAAAATTCACTTGAAATACCAGATTGATAGATAGATGTAATTTTTAAATTTTTTTAAATTTTTTTTCTTTTTTTTTTTTTTCCTAAATACCACCATTCTTCAGTAAAAGTGCAGTCAGTTGCTTCAGTGATTTAATATCTGGAAAAGCTCTGGAATGGCTTTGTATCAGGAAAAATAAGGCATGCATGGGTGAGTTGCTGGCTGTGGATGAGGCTTTTTGGGATTGCTCCTATGGACAGCTTCATTAGCTTTACTGGTGACAGTGGTTTGACTGGCACAGGCCAGTTTGAGGGATGTTGTGGAGGACTTAGGCTGCTGACAGAATTGAGTTGATGTGCAGGATTGAGGTGCTGGTTGGTCAGAATGGGAAAAGCTTTGCTAGGTTTAAAAGCATTTTATAAATTGGAAGTATGATGACTGTTGTAGGTGGCTATGTGATCACATGAGCTTTATTTCAGAGTGAGATCAGTATTTTCAAAATGTAACTTTTAATTCTAAAGTCTTACCCCATTTTAAGATTGATTAAGAACACAGTAATTTTGAGTTTCCTCGTTCTCTAAGAAATTTTTCAACGGAAGCAGTGAGTGATATCCTGTCACATTTCTTTTTGGTGCATAGGAGTGCTAAGAAATTTTAGGACAAGGAAAATTGAATATATAATTCTATTTCAATTTTTGGAATTTAATTATGTAAGAGGAATTAAAAACACTGGCTTGGAATTATCAGACTGTCTGATTTGAATCAAAGTAGTGTTATATGCTGCTGCAAGTATGCTGGAAAGAAAAAGGGAGATAAATCTCAGTTAATAAAAAAAATCTGATACCTGATCCTGCCTTTAAATGTGTTTAAGTGATGTATTCATCTTGAGCATGGTCTTACTTCTGATAGTTTTTGCCCTGTGGTTTATTTTGCAATTGCTAAAGCTATTCCAGATGCCAGACGTGTCAAGCAGACAAAGCAGTGATTCCAGTCGACTTAAATTCAGATTATTGATTTAAGGGGTCAGTAGCAGCATAAAAATACATTATACATTTAATGTGTGAACTGACATATAAAGTCTTTGAGTGGCATTATTTTGGTGACAGGCAAATATTTAGTATGGTTTGAATTCAAAATCCATCAGTTTTTAAGCTAAGGTAGGTAGAAGTGTTTGTAAATATTATTTAAAAATGAAAAATCAGAAAGGAGGATTGTCAGATTTTGTTACAGGGCTTTGGAACCAACGAGCCATTCTGGAATTATGGTTCAAGAGAAAGTCAAACATGAGTTATTAGGGTGATGGATGGGAAACTAGGCCATGACTGTAGTGCAAGCACACTTTTGGGGAAAAGGTTTTTCACCATCACATGTATTCCTTTTCTTTCCAGGTATATTTAGAAAGATTTTCTTTCACTTGCCTGTGCTCGAGGATTTTTTGTCCCATTTTTCTGCTGAAGGATGCAAGGCTGTTAGCACTGCTATCCTCTGTGATATTGAGTTAGAGCCTTTGGGGTATAAAAATAAAGTAGAATATAACAACAGCATTTATTTAGAAGAATTATCTAATACTGACCATTGTTATCTGCTGAGAATCCATAGTGTGTGAGCACATACATTCTGTATGAGTGGCCTGTGGCTTGAAAGCTGCTCCATGTAGGTTTTCCCTGAGGATTTATTGATATCAGCTGAGGGGCAGGCATTGAAATCAAGGCTGCTGGGTGAAGGATCAGCTGGCATTGCCAGTGCAAAGTGAGTTTACACTGTGAGTAGTTTTAGTTGTCTGTAAAGTTCTTGGAAATCTCTTTTTCTAAATGATGTCAGTATTTTAACATTACCATTACTGAGAGCTTGGCCTTTCCCCCATCTCCCTGCCCCCCAAACCTCAGTTAGAATTAAACAAATGGCTTTAGCTTTAAAATATAAACCCATAAAACTACGAGTATAATGCTTGGGGACCCCCCACCACCACACACACTTTTAATTAAGTGACTGTGTTGTTTCCAGATGAGAGGAAAGATGACTCATTTGGTGACTTAACCTTTATTTTGTATTCAAAAAGTAAAAACATTCTAAGAATTACTTCAAGTTGCACATTAGCACCTGCATCATAATTGGATGTACTGTGTCTTCTGTTTTAAAGCTAAAATTTTTCAGTCTGATTTTTATTTTTTTGTCTAGAACTTAATTTGTAAAGTCTGAACCTAAACTTTTAGCTTTAATGAAGTTTTAACCTTATAAAAGCAGTGTTTTATCATGGAAAATGCCAGGCTTCCACCAAGAAATTGTACTTACACCTTCCATTATCAGCTAAGGTATTATTTTAGTCATGAGTCTTAAAATACAAAGAAGGAAGCCACTTCAATCAATACAAGGCTCTGCACTGGGATTCAGAAAACTTGGCTTGTTTATGGATTTGCTGGTGTTTAACTGTGTGGTCAAGGGCAAAAATCTGTTAATAATAATAATTGCTCCTGTGCCATTATTTACTTTTCTTCCATCAATAGCTCAGTGTAGAGCATCTCTTTGGCTTACACCAACCTTACCTGCAGTGTCTGCCCTTGGTGTGATGAAAATGGTGACCGCTGGCAACAAAACCAAACCTGAAATGCTTCAAGTGGCTGCAAAGCTGCAGCTTTTCTACTGGAAAAATTCCGAGGATTTGCCTGGAAGCAAGGATTGGCTTCTGGGAAAAGCACAGAATTGACTGTACACCTCTGCACAGAGTTTGAAAATAAAAACTTGATGGTTTTGTTGCATCAAGATATAAGTAGTTGCAATGTTCTTTTGTTAGAAACTGAGGAAAAGCTTGAAAAAAACCCCAGATTTTGCTTTACACCCTTTAATCTTTGTCTTTTAATTAACCTTGGAGGATGGTTAAACACCTCTGGGTAGTTTTTAGGGTTGACAGTTGCTAATTTATCAAGTGCAATGGGATGGTGAAACGTTAACAATCCCCATTAGATGTCAGGACTTGGACAGATGCAGAAAGATGTGTCTGCTAAACTCAGTTTAAAGTGTTTATTGCATCCTGAAATTGAATTTTTGCATTGGTGATGGTGCACTGAACTTACTTTGCCTGCTGTGACTATGGTTATAATAAAAGTTTTAAATAAAATATCTCAGTAAGTGTGTATTTTTATATGTGTAGCACAGTTTTATTCTTTGACTCCTTGGCCATGCTGCAGCTAAAGGAACAGGGGGAACATTTTACAAAATGATGAATATTTCCTGAGTAAAAATGAGATGTTGTTGGGAATGTAGAGAAAGACAGACTAAATCTCTTCTGTTTCCAGCATGCTGTCAGCTGGGCTGAGTCATAAATTCTTCAGTCAACAGCAGTTCTACGAATGCTGGGAACAGAAATGTTAGTCTTGTGCAGAGAGTAAAGAGCTGAGACTTGCAAGTGAACTGAAAGGACCATGATTCATTAAAATCCGAGAAAAGTAGAGGTCCACAGGTGAGAACAATATATTCTTGTCATGTGCCCGTTCAGCACAGCACAGTCATTCATCATTCTGCTCCTTGCTGTAACCAATGTGTGAGGAGCTGTGTTTCCCTTCTAGGCATCTTTTCCTTTTTTTCTTCTCCTTTCTCCCACCCCCATCCAAAGAAATGGCAGTGGAATTTTGCTCAGATATTTGCTTCTAGTTCCCTTGTTGAATCTTCATAAATCTTTATCTGTTGGGTCAATTACAAGTCATTACTAAAACAATTTATTATAGGTTTCAGTAAAGTTAATATGGTTAAATTATGAACAACTGGAGGTTGTTTTCTTTCCTGAAGTTTTCCTTGAGGCTGGCAGAATGGTGTGAGGGGGCCACTGGGGCTGGAGGAAGAGCAGCCCTGCAGGAGCAGGGGCAGGGCTGGCTCCTGCCTGACTGACCCTGTGCTTTGGGCTTTGTCTTTTTAATCATTACAGCCCTCCTATTTTTATTCTGTCCACACATAAAATGGAACAATTATTTTTCCTGTCTCTTGTTGAAGTAAAAGGTTCTTTTAAAGCAAAATTTATTGTGGATGTACAGGCACAGGGGAGTGGTGCTTCCCAGCCTTGCTGGCAGAAATGTTCCAAGCACACAGTTCACTACTTTGTGTGACCTAATAGGGAGAAAAACCATTATTCTTAAAGACTGTTGTTTAATTAGCTTTGTAATGGATTTCCTTTGACTTCCTCTGCACAAGAACTACTCCATTAGTTCATTACTATGATTTAAAAGCAGCTAATTACAATCATAACTAAATAATTGTATTCAGGTATTACAACATATTTTGATTCTCATATTAGCAGTTTCCAGGCAATGCATCTCACTTCTGTCTCATTTATACCTTTTTAGAAATGAAGTGATGGTAACATAAATGTCTTTGTTTCTATAAAACGAAAGGGAAAATCAATAATGTCATCTATAAAGAATGTAAGTGTACCAGCATTGAAAATGACATGAGCATGAAATGCTTCTTGTCCACTTCTGAATGAGAATATAATATTCTTCAATAGCAGTTGATATCTTCAGATTTACTGGAATGGAAACCAACAAAGAAAACTACCTGACGGAATTTCAGTCCCAAAGCCTGTAGGGTACTGACAAATCAGGCAGAGGTTAAATGACTTCATTTTTACATAGTGAACTAAAGATAAATCAAGAGTATTTCAGAAGTGGAGCAGGTAATGTTTTTTCTTGGTATGATGGTTACTAAGAGCTAGTAATGGATTATCCTGTTGTGTAGAAAACAGAGTAACTAAGCAGAGACTCCTTTCCTGTCCAGTGGAAAAGACAAGTTTGAGGTTGCAGGGAAGGTATTTGTTGGTGTGGGGAGTGAACTGGTGCTTCTTAGATCAGTTGTGAGAGCAGGAAAGGGGGTGATGATCTCAGCCATGGAGGAGCTGTTCCCAGAGCTCCCTGCCTGTCTGTCCCTGCTCTGCTCTGTGTGTGGAAATGCAGCCTTGCTCTGGGGGCTGGGACTGGGCTCTGGGGCACATTGCTGCTGAGGCTGTGGGGTCTGCAGATTTTCTGAGAATACTTTCCTCCTGACATTCTGTAGTCTCAGGGTCTGGTTGGGTGGGGCTTTGATGCTCGTTATGCTCAGACAGTGCTGTGGGGTGGATATGGTGTGCTGGTCATTAGGATATTGAGGCTATGAGGCTGTTCAGTGCTGGGCTTGATGCATTTTAAGTGTGGGGTTCTTTCTTTATGACTGTAGATGTGACAGTGATTTAAAATAGATTCAAGTCTATTTTGTGTTCTCCATAATTTTGGTATGGGAGGTTTTCCAGCATGAGCATACAGTGAAAACTCAGAAGGCTTAACTTGGAAAAACCCAAAGCTTTGCAAACTGTGATGTGGCTGTGTCTGTGTTAAAACTGTAATATTAAATACACATTTATAGCACAAACATTTGTACTATTAATTTACTTTGTGTCTTTGTGCTCTTGGACAGCTTTATACATGTGAGTGCAGTAATGCTGTGGAGTGGGGTAAGGCAGGTTCATAAATCTAAACCAAGCCACTTCTGGGTTGCAAATGTGTCTGCAGGTCATTTTCCATTTATGCAGATAGAATAGTTGCTGTAACTGGGATGTGGTGTGGATCCTTTCACTGTACTGGA
Organism: Toxostoma redivivum; assembly: GCA_013397375.1. Classification (NCBI taxonomy): domain Eukaryota; kingdom Metazoa; phylum Chordata; class Aves; order Passeriformes; family Mimidae; genus Toxostoma; species Toxostoma redivivum. The sequence goes on from VXBI01001219.1 coordinate 467,571, forward strand.
AATGCTTTTGTACAAATTGTGCAGATGACAGAGTGGGAGCAAAGGTTTATAGAGTGACTTGTCTCCTGAGCTGCCAGAATTAGGCTGCACCTGCAGCTCCTTGCCCCTTCTGTCACCCCAAACTAGCCTGGAATGCTTTGGTGCTCCAATGGGAGTGTTGGACCTTCACCCTGCTCACCCCTGCCCTCTAAACTGTGATTTACAGGGTTTACTTTGTTCAGAAAGTCTCACTAAAGCACCAAAAGAATAGCACAGGGGGTTGTGTTTTTGAGAAAGACATTGCTAGTTCTCATGGGCTGCACATTCTCTGAGAGTTCAGGTATTGACTGGGATGATTTCAGACAAGGGAGGATGGGTTTTACTTCCATCCTTGGCAGCCTTTCTAACAAACTTCTAGCAGAGAATGCTTGGGATTTTCCCCCCGAACCATGCTCCAACAAAGTTTGTAAATAAGAAAATAAATACTTCAAGGAAAAGGGATTCAGGTATTCTACTGCAAGTGCCCTGACAGTGGAAGAGTTGGTCTGACTAGAGAGCAAACAAGGCTGTAGCTGGAGCTAGAACTTAAACTTCCATCTCAGTTGGAGTGAAATCTTCATGAGTAGAAGCAGAAAGGTTTGTGGTGTGTGCCCGTGAGTTTCCACCGTCACAGAGGGGGAAGACAAGTTCCTGACTCCTCATGTGGGACACAGGCTGCAGTTTATTTGTGCTGTGGTTTGTACAGGGCTATTTTTCAAAACACCAAATTTAAAGTTATAGAACACACCACATGTTTTTGTATTGCAGTTGTAGTACAGACGTGCCCAACTTTCATTTTTAGTGTATCCATCTTCCTATGGTTGATGCTGTGATGTGCCTCCATTTTGTGAAAAACTCCTTTGCCCCTTGTTGCAGCAACATGAAGGATAATGTCAGCTGTTCAATATTTTTTAAGAAAATGCTTATTTTTTCTGCAACTTGAATACAATTATGTTCAAGTTACCAATTTTATAATGCTGACTTTCAGAGTAAAACTTAGTTTTACTGTTTCTTTTTCCTGTAGCTTATTAAAACACTGTCTATATTTTCATACACTTGAATCCTTGTACACATTTTCTGATTTTACAGAACAAATTAAAGCGTGTTTTCTTATTACTGTACATCATTTTTATAGTTCTTTTTCTCACTCTATAATCCCAGTGGGATTTTTTTCCTGTGCCCTTCAGTGGTTTATGTAATAAGCCCTAAATGAATGAGCATGTTGCCCTTTGCTAGTAGATAATTATTAAGGAGGTGCCTCAGATAATAATTAAGAAGGTGCCTCAGAATATTTCTAGAGTTGAATCTCAAGAAAATGTCTTAATTTTAGCATGCAGTTTGCTATTTTTTGATGAGCTATATGGCCCTGTTCTACTTCCAACACTTAAAGAATGTGGTCTGCTAAGAACAGATGGTGTCATTTAAGTTTTATACTGATTCTACTTAAACTTTTAAATGAAGTCCTTATGCTTTTAAATGTTTAGTTAAGACTTACTGATTGTTAGCAAATTGAGAAAAGTTGGTCACAACTGATTACCTGTTTAGAGACTGAAAGAAGTAATTGTCTCAATTTTGAAAACTCTGTAGTCATTAACATCATTAGTGGATTCCTGTCATCTTCCAAAGGAAACAGTGAAGCTGGTTCATAAGCTGGGAATCAGAGGTGGACTTGGGCTTTTCTAAAAGCCAGGAAGTGGTAAAACACACATGTGGTTTGCTTTAGTTGGGAAATTAACTTGGATTCTCCACCAGTGAGGCTGATACAAATGAGAAATCACTAATGTATGTGCTCTGCTATGACACTGTCAAAAGAGATTATTGGAATGCACAGAAGTGATGTGCTTTTGTCAGCTGTTTGCCTCCCTCTATGCAGCTACAGAAGCTGTTGTTTGTATGAACTGCCTTTCACATATTTCTCAGTTTTCAAAGTTACTGAAGAATATTGTTCATCATTTACACTCACTATTTGCTTGATAACTGCATTAATTCAAATAAACTTTCATTTAGAGAGCTATGAACATTCTTTTAAAGAAAAACAACAACAAAAATACCCAGACTAAAACCCACCAGACCAAACCCTCAGAAATCCTGAAAATGGAATGCCAGGTGAGAATTTGTCTTGCAAGAGATGAGTGATAATCTCAGTATAATACTCAGTGGTACATGTGTTCCCAAATGCATTGCAGTGTGCCTGTGATTGTTCTCTCTGGGACATTCTGATAGCAGACCTTGTGATGAAAGGGAAAAAAGGCTGCATGCCAACTGTTGGTCTTGCCCTTCTAATGCAGTTCCCCCCCAGAATTCAGGCATCCTGATTAAGATATTTCTGTTCTGTTTTCCACGCCAGGCTGGGCAGGGGCAGCACTTTGTGTGTGTGTGTTCCCTGCTGTGAAAAGTCAGCCAGTGAAGAGGACTGGGCCAAACCCAGTGTCTGTGCAGTGGAACAGATGATGGAGTGCTCACATGATAATTTGTGCTGTCAGAGCTCTGATCTCTGGCAGGGGAAAAGGACAGTATATCTAACTGCTGCAAATAATTTCCAAAGGGATCAGGTACTCAACTGTTCCCATCATCGAGAATTTGTATTTCAGCTTCTTCCCTAACTCCTAGAACTGCAGAGGAATTTTAAGGGTACCCTAAAGATTTCCTGGGTCCATGAAACATGTCAGCACAGCTCTGTGTGCCCCTAGTGAGCAGCTGAATTGTGTCTGCACTGGCTCTTGACAATACAGTTGAACGCTGTTAAGTGCTGCTCTTAGGGATTTGCTCCACAACTTGTGGTGTTTGGTGTTATCAAAGACTTTGTAACTATGGAGAATTTGAACTAACAGTCATAAGTGTAGAGTTCATTTCAGTAAAGGGGTAGAAAAAATAATTTGGGGTGACAGAATGTGAACCATTGCATTGCCATGGGCATTGTGTGGTTTTGCCAATTAATTAAATGGTCTTTGGTTACATGAGTGTGCTGAGTACCCACCAGGCTGGTGTGATTCCTTGTGGATTAGCCTTGGCTCAGCCTGTGAGAGGGGAACTGCTGCTAATGAAGAAGTGATTCCACTTAAGGAGATGCAGATGTGCCATGAAGTGTCTGTGAAGCAGCGTGTTCTGTGGTGTTTGTTTGTGTAAATAGAATATGGGCTCCTTTTGAAGCAGCAGAATAAACTTAATCAGCTTCGGGAGACTAATGAACTGACAGTACCAAAGGGGCAGAAATATTGATTCAATCACTAATAAGAAAAACTTAATAATGAAATGTAGCCTTCTATTAATGTGTAAATTAAAAGCAGATGCTGAAGATGAATGAATGCATGGATTAATATTGGGTTTTGTTGTCAGAATTTATGTTGATGGGAAATGGAGGAAATGTACCCTTACAGAAATATTTTGTAGTGGTTGTTAACACCTTATACTCCTTCTAGGACTTGCCTGTTTCATGTGCTGTAGTATAAATGTGTAAGCTGTTAACAGCAGGATGAACATTCAGCAAGTTGAACAAGCACCTGCTCCCATAACTGAATCATTGTTCAAATTCCCGCTGCATTTCACAGGTTTAAACCCTGACAGGGATTCAGATTTACAGGGCAAGACACCTCACAGAACTTGCAGTGCCCTGCCCCAACCAGTTCTTGCAGGCTTTGTGTACCCAGGGTGGCTGCGAGGGGGTTGTGCTGGGGAAGGCTGAGGTGCTGTGAAATAGGGCTGGGCACCAATGGAGCGGAAAGGAACCCTTCCCCTAGAGTTATCAATAATGAGAGACTTCAGTAGCATGAGAAATTCCACCCCCTGCTTGCCCCAGGAAAGGGGCTGTAGGAACAAGAAAACTATTTAAAGAACTCCATGTAGTAGTAAGGCTGAGCCCCTTCCAAACTTTCATTGTCTCCTCATTGTTGCAGTTGACACTGGTGATCTTTCCAAAATCAAGTGCTTGCTACTCTTAAGCAAATATACTGTGAGTATAAGTAGTTTTACCTTTAAAGAATGAGAAATATATTAAGTACTTGAATAGAAATGTAGGCTCATTTAAAAACAAACAAACAAAAACCAAAATAGCCTCTACCTCTCCACCAAAAAACCCCAGCATTCGTTTGATTTAGAATGTTTCAGTTTGATATAAAAGTTATTTAAAGCCTTGAAGCACTGGATTTCACAAGCTGCTTTGTCAATGGGCTCTTAGATATGACAGTGGTTTAATTTTTTTTCCAGTGCACAGCTACTTCTGCAGTGGGTGCCACTCTTAGAAGATTTGGCATGTGCATGAATTCAGCTGTTGAGTGTTATCTCTATTTAGCTGGCCAAATTAGCTAGTCATTTGAGAGCATGTATTCTATATTTGTATGTATTCTATATTTGTCAGACAAATTTCTGTGCTTTAAGAGTCACAAGCTGAGTCAAAGTGGTAAAACAGCTCTTTGTGCTGCTTTAATGACACTTATCTTTGTCTAGGTTAGACATTTTCCTCTGCTGAGGTTTCAGAGCATTGTTGTTTTGTGACCAGCTCAGCCTGCTCTGTCTTGCTTTCTAACGTGTTAAATTGGTGGGAGAAGAGTACAAAAATGGAATTAGAGTAAAATCTGGTATTTAGTTCCACACTGTCATGAAGAGCCAAGTAGAGACATGAAGGGTTGATGCTGCAGTTGAGCTGTAGCTAATAATAAAATCACGATGTGCATGCAGGAATTCTGCCACTACTAGACCCACAGGGAAAAATATTTTGGTTTTTACCCTTCTTTCCGGCCTCTGCATCTAGGAGAGGAGGTAGCATCTGCTTTTGACTGGATGATGAGCGTGTCAGTTACCTGATAGCACCATTCTTCTCTTTTAGTTCCTCCTTTAAGCACAAAGTGTAATTCTTGTGGTTTGGGCCAGGCAGCTTCTACATGACATTCGTGTCCTGGCTCTGAGGGATGTTCTAATCCTAGCATTGGAGCTAAACTCTTTTCAGCAGTATTCCTAGGATGCTCTAGATAAGTTTTTGCCATCAACCTATCTTTCACAGAGTAAATGTGCATGTTAAAGGGGACACAACCCCTGTGCATGTTATTTCAGGCTGACTGGAGAATATTTAGAGATAACAAAACTTGATCTCATTGTCATAGGACAAGAATTTGTCTGATTTACTAATCCACAGGACATAAAACAGTGTCTAAGCTAGGATTTGTCAGACCAAAAGCATGTGGGACCTGGATTTGCCCCACACAGATGATTCTCTTTTGCCTGACAGTTCTCCAGGCTGCATTTCCAGGCAGTTGGCTTCTCTCCCTCATTCCAGGTATTCCTGACACCCCCAGCCCTCGCAGTGTCTGTAGGAGCACCTCTGGATTCGGTGTGGGGTGGCTGATCCCATCCCTTCCCCAGTGTCCCTGTGGGATCCAGGGGCTCTGTGGGTGCTGCAGCCTTGCTGTTCCTGGAAAACCCAGCCTGGGAGTTGCTGGGGGTGCAGAGAGGTGACCAGACACCCTCTGACTTTATCCTGCAGGATATTGCTGTTCTTCCTCAGTCCTTCCTGCTGGGACTCCCTGTTAGAGCAACATGTTTGACTTTAGGTACTTTATTTAACTGAAGACTTTAACTCCTATTACCCATCTGTCAGAGTGAATTTCTCAATGTCTTTTCAGGCCACTGTCCCTTGCAGTTGCCTTTGTGTTAATCTTGGTTTGTAATGCAGGAAGCCTGATGTGGTGGAGTGTGGCTGAGCCTGCTGTAGCCTGGACTGACACTTAATGTTGTTTGTGTTTAGTTTCAGTCAGGATACCATGGGACAAAAACAATTCAGAGAAACTTTGTAATCCCAAAGAAGAAGGAAGGATGGGATTTAATGAATAGGCAACAGACAAGCACTGAAATCCCGACAATACTTAACTGTTGATTGATTAACTTTGTTTCTAAAACATATAGCTGACATCCTAATGCTGAGATAAAAGAAATGTTTTAAAGAAACTACTTAGGACATGTGATCTTTGTAATGCTGATTCACTGTAATCTGTCAGAATGTAAATTGTATACACTTAAATCCCAGATAATCCTGTAATTTGCAGCTTTTCATACTTCAGATGATTTGTTATATATTTCAGAAGCAATACAAAAATCATATTTGGGTTTAGTTCTATTGCTTTTATTAAGATAATATTTAGAGACTCCAATGAAGAATGGAGTAGCACATGTGTTCAATAAAAATATGGTTTGTGTTTAAAGGAAGTAAATTGGGAAAAGACCCCAAAGTTTTCAAGTCAGCCCTGAGTCAGCTGCTCAGAAGAGAAGGCTCTTGTTCCTTTCAGCTTCATACCTCGATCCCGTGTTTACTTTATGGATGAACAATCGTGATGTTACCTTTACAAGTTGCTCAGTTTGAATTAAATGTAATCTTCTGTAACGGGACCCCCGAAGAAGCAGCGCTGGGTGTTTAACAGCAGCAGCGCTTGGGCTGGGTCGCATTTGCAGTTTGCTCACATGATGCTGGGACCAGTCCTCTCTAATGTGTTATTCCAGGAAATACCACGTTCAGGTATGCTGGGAGAGTCTGCCCTTGGTCATGATTACAGTCTTTTGTGGATGTGAAATGACTTAGAATAACTTTGCCAATTTTTAACTAAATGTTTAAATATTTTACTTTACATTACTTAATTTACTTGAGACTTAATTTACTTCGTGACTGCTCATTCACTTAATAGGAAACCTGTCTCGTCTAATCAGGTGCTTTTCAAGCCTTTTTTTTTTTTTTTGCCTTTTTGAGTTTAGGAATTCCTCAGTTAACTGCTTTTGTGTGATTGCTGATGTCAGTAACAGGCTCAGTTCCTCCAGAAGGAAACATCAATGCAATTACAGGCCAGAGGTGCAAATGCCCCTTGCCTTGGGAGAAACAGGTTTCATCCATCAATTATAGAGGCATTTAACCGTTCCCAAGGTAATTTAAATGTTTTCAGCCAGTAACGACAGCTAATTCTCACCCTTCCAGCCCGAAGGAGCCCTGGCACTGCTTCCCCAAATCTGCTCACATCTCTCCAGGTGGTCCAGGCTGTGGTGCTGACCCAGGCAGGCTCAGTCCCATGCCAAGATGTTTCTGAGCAGTTCCACTGTTCAGGTAGAAGCAGCTGCTCTTCAGTGTGCAGAAAATCATTCATACCTGAACCTGCAGTAATAGCAAAATGCTTTGTATTAGTCCTTTCCAGTTAATGAAGCCAACCATAGGAATAGCTCTAAGATTTAGATATAAAAGTCCAGGTATGATACAGCTGACATAACAGAACAAGACACAGGTTTTAATTGAAACAGTTTGGGATAGTGGAACAAAAATCCTTACCATGACAAATATCCCTTCAGTTCAAATATTTATTTTAGAAATTAATTGCAGTTGCTTTTTAATAGCTCAAGTAAAAAATACTAATAGAAAAGTATCTGATAACATACAAACATTAAGTTTCATTTTTGGCTTTATCTAAGAAAATATTCCAAGTTGAGAATTAAAATCCCAGAACATTCCCCTAGTCTTGATTCGGTTTAGAAGAGAAATTCCTTGCTTCAGGAGCTGGCTGGAATTCCATCACACCTCTAACTTGTTACTTCTGTAGCTATTAAATTTGACATTCAACTCCTTTGTACTGCTCTGCTGTGTCAAGATTACTTCCTTGGTCTCTTCTCTATTTCTTTTTGCACTGATATGGTTTGGAACTATTAGTATAAAACCATTGAAAAAAGGATTCTTTTATATATTTCTTTGGTTAATGTGATGCTTGAATTGCTGCAGATCTACCACTGGTGATTTAACTGAGACTCATGCAGATGTTGTTGACTTTCCCAGTTTATATTTAGTTGGATTGCCTTGTATTTGCAGTGGCTGCCCTTTGGAAGTGAGCAAGCATCACGCAGGGTGCCAGAATTAATCAGGAAACAGCATGGGATAGCCGGGAGGGCTGCACTGAGTGTACCAGGATGTAAATGGGAATTCAGTGGGCTCTGCAGCTGGAAGAGGCAAGTGTGGCCACCAGCAGCAGAGAGGCTGGCAGATGTTTTCAATGAAGGCATTTGACTCTTACCAGCACAGAGAGCCCCATTTGCATCCAGGATCCCCCAGCTGCTGCAGGGATTTCAGCAAGCTCCCCATAGAGCATCCACTGGCCATTTCATGCTGGGCTTGATTGTCTGCTGTGCTGTGGGATAAAGGGAGGGTGTAGGGAATGGTGGAGTGCTTCACATGTGGTCCTGTTACAGTGAAATGCTTGAAGATTTCAACTCAGTTGGGCAAACATAGCAAAATAAATTGGATTTCTACATGAGCAAAGGAAAATTTTGCTGCTCTTTTCAAGCACAGTGCTAAAAGTACCAGCCCAGCTGCTTTACCTTGCCAAAACACTTCTATTAGTTGATGAAAACAGTTATTAATAAAAGAATAGCATAAGTAGTGTGAATGTTGAGACTCTCCCATATGAATTTTGTCTGAAAGCAAAGTGTTTGCTGAAGCCAATGCATCTTCTTTTTACTTCATTTAACCAGGGAAAATATCATACCAGCTGTGCCAATACTTAACAGTAATTGTGAGAAGTGCCCAACTATCTGCTTTGTTTGCTGGGAGTTGAAGACTGTAGTGAGGTGATGAAATCCAGTTAGCATTGTTATACCATACCGTGTACATTCAGTGCTGTTATTCAGCCTGTGCAGGCAAGTCCCTTGGTTTTACATCTGAGCCTTCCCTTGGCCAGTGATGATTCTGTCTGTTGTTGAGATAGTTGATGTGGGAATGTGGATAAAATCAACTAAATGCCCAAAGAATCACAAGCTGTAATGTCTGGTTTGCAATCAGATATGGCTGTTGTGTGGACAGATCCATTTTTTTTTAAGATACACATGAAGTACAACGTTTCTCTTGAAGATCATTGACTTCAAAATGTATTTGGTTGTGTGTGGTAATTTTAGTGTTTTTGTATACAAAGAAGCTGAAAGTCAAGAGGTAGCAGGGATTTCACTGGATCATGCAGTGGGTTATTCTGGCCAGAGCACTCAGCAGCTTGCCAGGAGGTCTGGGAACTTTCCCTGAGGAAAATGTGGTGTAACTCATGCTGGGTGCTGAGCCTGTGTGAGCTCTGCCACACTCCATGTACATGTTCTTACTCAATATAGAACCAATTTCAGAAAACCACCTTGAATTAGGCAAATAGTATGCTTACATAAAAGCTTGACACCACAACAGCAGCAGACAGAAGCAGCAGCTTTGCATCAGGTGGTGATGAAAGATCACCTGCTAAGAAATGCCTTGATATCCCTAAATATTCCAATATTTGGTTGGAATGTCTTCCACATGCTCAGAGTTTCTCTTGTGAGGCTGCTGGTCTGGTACATGGTTCCAGAGGAACGGATGACACCTGCATGTGTAACCCCAGTGAGTTATGATTTCAGAGTTCTCAAAGTGCAGTAAAACCAGTCATCTTTCTTTGTAACTGGCTTAAAACAAGGTCTCCTTGCACTGTGCACGTGGCCTTGAGCTCGGGAGCTGGAAAAAGCCCCTCTCCCTGCATTAGCAGACTGAATGTCTCCCTTTCCCATCATATCCGAGTGGATGCAATGACACTGCCATCTACCACAGCAGGACTGGCCTGCTTGATGAGGGATTGGTGTTCTAGCATTGGCAGATGGTAGAAAATCAAGAGGCAGAACTGTGATTTTGAAGGGGAAGTCATTGTTCATTGGTCACTCAAGCTCTCTCTTGGCAGCTGAACAATGTAAAATGTCTGTATCTGTATTTGCAGAAAGGATCATCAGTTGGTAGTGACACTAAAAAATAGGATTCCCTTATTTTCTTCTTTTTTCTTGCACTTTCTAATGACTAAGGAGGCCAAGGGGAAACTTCCCACCTTGAAGTGCTTAACCAGATTCCACAAAGTCCGTGGGTAGGTCCGAGGAGGAAAGACCTGTGATCTTAATCTGTGCACTTAATTGGTTAGGCTGGAGTAAGTTTAATGGGGAGAATGGTAATATATAGATGGCTCCAGATTTCATAAATCTGTTAAATATTATTTGATGCCTTTGTAATAACTAGTAAAACAATCTGATCTTGTCTTGGAGATATTTTCTGTAGTTGAGAGTATGAAGATGTTGCAATGAAACATCTGGCGTTCATTTCACTCCCTGAAGGAGTAAAGACAGAGAACAAAGGTGAATTTGTTCCTTTCTGTGTAGTATTTGTGTGTTACTTGTCCTACTGTTGTAGTGAAACTGAGTTCCCCACTCCCTGTGTGAGGTGATGCAGCAGGGACTGACAATGGGAGTGTCACACATCAGGGGTATGTGTCACACAGCAGGAGTGTCACACCCATGTGCCCATGCCAGGTGAGATGTTAAGGAAGGGGAATGAATGGTGTGATGGACAGGACTGTTTTTCTACAGGAATTTTTTGGTGGGATCCATTCCAGAGGTTTTTCTGCATGCAGCAAAACACAGAGATGCCCTGCAGACCAGGGGATGGGATTGGGAAAGCCTGGTGCTAAACTGCAGGTACCAGAGAGAAATGCTTAGACTGTTCTAGTGGGTGTCTCAAGTGATTTCTCATCTGAAGAGTAGGAAAAACCATAAGATTTTATTCCTTCTTCATCTTCTGATATATTACTGCTTTTGAAACTGTGTGTTGAATTTCAGCCTTAGGTGTACAATAAAATTGCAGCCAGGTATAATTAAAATTATCTGTGTTAGGATTTTAAGACTTCAGCTTCTCTTTTCATTTTGTGCACAACTCGGATGAAGGATTTCCTATAAACTTTTCTGGAAGCCTAATTTCTCATTTTACTACTTTGATCAGTTTAGCATTGATTTAATTTGTAATGACTGTTTCCTTTATTGCTAGATTGCAAGATAAGTGTTGCCAAATTAACTTTATTTGTGTGTTAAATTGGAATTTTAGAGATGCTTGGCATTCCTTTGCAGGGAAGGTTTGTCACATGGCACTGTAAGTTGTTAACAGACAGCTTATTTTAAGAACTGATGGGCCTGTCCCTGCCCTGCCTGATTATCCCTGTGCCCCCTTAACTGCTGTGTATTGATTCCAATTAACATGACTGACATCCACCACTGCGGGTGAAGTTAATCAGCCAGAGGATCTCCTGTTGTGAATTCATTTCCTCCTTTGAGCTTGTCCTGTGCAGTTGAGCATTTAAAGAGACTAAAGCAGACACTGCACAGAAACGTCCAATCTGGGCAACAAGTCTGAGCCTTGGAAACTAAAATAGCTTTTTAAAAGCTGTGCTGGCCAAATAAAGTTGATACACTTTTGAAAGGTCAAGTAAATCACCTTCTCCTTCTATCTTGACTATTGATTGCTGGAAAAGGTCATCAAACTTGGTCAAATTTCAGCAAATATGTTTTTCAGCCTAGCAGTGACTCAGATGAAACAATGAGAGGTTTTGTTAGTTGTGGTGGCATCAATTTTTGTATTTGTGCTTTGGATGGTAAAATATGAACAGTTTTTGGAACCTGGAAATTTTTAGGGCAGTAGAAAAATAAAGGTTACCAAAGTAAAGACTTTCTTAAGTCGTTAATATTTATAAGGGATAAAATGTTTACTTTTATAGAGTGAAGTTGCAGTTGAAAGGACTGAATACCCCCCTGAGCACAAACCAGGCAGCAGCTCATGTTCAGATTGTCTGCAGCAGCCATCCCTTCTTCATCAGTGCACCCTGCCCCACCTGGAGTATGACAAAAACCAGCAGTGGGCTAAAATGTGTCTGGGTTGGCTTAAAGAGTTAAGAAACAAGTAGAGAAGGAATGGGAGACCTGGAATAATCATAATGAATTGATAACTATCTGGTTTTCCTGTGCCAATTTAGCAATTTGTAGCTGTTAGAATGTGAGCTACCATCTGGCTTCACAGATCTCTATCTCCTACTAAATTACCACAACTGGTCCAGTTCCTACTGAAAGTTTGTAACTCTGACAAACAGCAAATGAAGAGAAAACCCTGCTGAGCCCACAGATAAGGCTGATACTCCCCTCTGGATGAAAAAATTGCTGGGTTTTAATTATTTCCTAGTTAAACACTTAGAAAGCTCAGCTCTTTGTATAAACTACAGCTCTGCACTGTTTGTTTTTCTAACTGCATAGCTCCAGTGTACTCGTGTAGGAATGATGCTTGCTACTGTAAGATCTCATCTGTTAATGGAAATGCTGCTTTCAGGTGATTTTTTTACTCTTTACTGAAGCATTTTTATAAATCTTGACCATGAGGGAGAAAAAGCAAGTGCTAATGGCCCAGTTACCTTGGTGTGGTTTTATGCATTTTGGCTATGGCTGGTATGGTTTTGTCTTTCCATCACATCATGACATCAATAATGACAACAAGCACAGTGATTTTACTTGGATTGTTTATCTTCTTGATCAGATGTCGTGTGTAACAGGTATACAGTAAACTATTATGCAAATATATAAACTTTTGTATAAATATTACTAGGAGCATATTACCCAACCAGCTACCCATTTGAGTCTTGCTAACTAATTCCTCTGCTCTGTCTCCCAGTATTTCCAAAAAGTTGAGATATATATAATGAAAGATTTATTACATTCAAGCACATTTGTCTCCAATTCCACATGAAAACTTGCAGAAGGTAGGCTGTGGAATTGTCTCCTGTGATTCAAGAGCTGATTAATTCAAGGTGAATTGTTTACTTGGACTAAGTGTGGTCATGCATAAATTTAAATTTTTGTTATTTTTAGTTAAAAACTGAAGTTATGTTGAACAAAGACATAATTTTTCTTGAAACAAGATTTATTCCTAACACTGAATGATTGTTACATTAACATTAGTGAATTAAACACTGTGATGGGAGATAAAAGGTTTTCCTCTTCCTGAAAGTACAACTCAATTCCTGGATACTGAAAGCTAGTCCTGCAGGAAATATCTTTGGTTACCCTCAGCCACTGAGCAGTGAAGGTGTGGATCTTGAAGCATTCCAGCACTTTGTATGTTTAACTGGAAATTTTTACAGTCCCCCTGTTTATTTGAGTTTCCAGTTTATGCTGTGGTATGTCACAACTGCAGGCATGCCCTGTCTGTAGTAACTTATCCAAGCAAGGTATTCCTTAGTAGTGGCAAACTGAGGATGGGGAGTGAGCCTCTATTTTCCCTTTCCCTGTTACTCTTGGAGCATGACTGCAGTTATTATGGCTAGCAAACTTTGATAACAGATGTTAAAATAAAGGCAGCCTGTATTGGAGCTTTCCAATTCAGAGTAGCTAAGAGAGAACCAGGAGAAGCAGGCTGGTATTATTTGGAGAAGGAGCTAATATTTAGCACAAACTTAGGAGACAATTTCTTTATAAATGGGCAGATGGTGACACAGTGTTGTGTGCAGGTTTTGTACACTGAATTGAGGGTTTATATTGCAATTAAACACACCTTTTGTAAAAGCTCTGCAGTCTCCTGTCAGTGCTGCATTCCAGGCATTTCTCTTGTAGCTGATTATTAGGAAATTGAATCACCAAACTAAACAGGTTTGTGCACACATCTCCAAACTACTAAGGCTAATTTTATCAAGCTTGAGCTGCCACTGTGAGTGTAAGCCTGCTCTATTTTAAAAACAGACTATTGCACATTGTATTGTATTGGAAACTTCATCCTAATAGTTACTGCCTGTGAGACAGCAGAGAGTGAAGGGCTTGTCATGACAAGCACTTGTGATTCTGTTTCAGAAATGCCAGTGTTCCCTAAACGGAAGGAGAAAGAGATTTATTTTTTATGATCACTGATATTATTTTGGACGGCTGATTGTTTTCTTCTCTGCTTGTTTTTGGCTTGCTATGGGCAGATGTAATAAATGATGTAAGATTGTAACAGTAGGAAATGACCTTCTGTTCACTGGCTTAGATAGTACAAGCACAACCTCCTGAACTGACAGGAGTATTTTCTGTTTTGATGAATGGGCTCAGATTTTATCTGGTTTCCCATGGTTACTGGGAAGCAATAGCACAGCTAGCAAAGCTTCAGGGGGGGTCCTCTGCTATTATAAGCCCAAAACCTCATCATAAAGATTTCTATCAGAATATTTCAACAAATAGTCTCTCAAAATTCTATCTTCTAGACAGAGGCAAATACAGGTGGTGGGATGTTAAAGAACTGGGCATCCATTATTGAGTGCCTTAGTGGCAGGATGTGCTTTCAAATGGACAGAGAATACTGGAGAGACATAAATCCTATTGAGTGGTGTCTTTTAAAGCTGAGTCAGAAAACATGGTAGATGCTGTGAGGCAGTACGGCCTTATAAATTAAAATTGCATTTCCTGGTAGAAAATTTCTAATATGTAGATTACATATATTATATTATACATATTATAGATTTCTAATATCTAGATTACATATAAACAGCATCCATAGGCCAAATGCCTGCATTAATCTTATATGGTGCAGTCAGAGGAGCGAAAGAGGGAATAATCCCTTCATTGTGTGTCTCCTTTATTTTTTTCTCCAGTTGGGTATAATTTTTAAAATTTGGCTCCTTTTTAAATTTTTCTTTTTTTAAATTTGACCTGTTGTCAGGAGAACATGACAAGTGGAGGAGTTGGAGAGGGAGAGGAGTGTGGAACTGAAAAGCAAATCTCTTGCACCTTCTAATTTGTTTTTTCTAGGTGCTTTCTGAGAACTGGGGTAGGAATCAGCTTCGTTCTTTAATTATTCTCATTCCTACATGAGCATCATGCAGAACCTGTGGCAGATGCAGCACAGGCTTCCTTCCTTGTGGGGGAGAAGTTGTTGCTCTAAGGGCAGGAGTGATTTCTGCCTTCCAGCCCAACCTCTGTGTTTGGTGTTGGTCTTCTGGAACCGATGGCAAACCTTTGAAGAGTGTATTTTGATTAAAGCTGTTGGGTATGTGAAGTTTATTTTGTGTGCTTCAGGTTACAGTTTTTGGCTTTGAAGGGGGACTAAATGGAATCCAATGCTTTATATCAGAAGTTTAAAGAAATATCAGCATTTTTATATGTAATATAAAAATTATATTATTTTATTTTATTAATAATTATTTTTATTATAATAGGCAAGTAATTTGTCAGTATTATCAATCCTGCCATTTTCTGTCCCTAGCAGGCTTTGTAGCCATCTTACAACCACATTTAGATAAAAAATAGGATCAAAAAATACATAAAATGTTTGTAAGCATTGCACTTATAACACAGTTGCAGCCACAGCAGGCACTGTGCTTGATGAAGACTCTTTTTAGATCATGTGTCTTTGATAACTTCTAATGCAGAGAGTCAACCCTTTGAAATAAATTGATCTTTTAAGCAATGATTTTAATAATGTGGCTAAGAACTTTTTTGTTATGTAGAACAGTTCTTCTTGGTCTCAGCTTTGACGATTAAATTCATTTTTCATGAATTCACAGTGCTCCAGGCTCCTGTGAAACCTTGCTCAGCTTCTGAGGATTTTTTTTTTTCAATGTGTGATGTGAATTGTGTAAAGCCTTTCCATAATCAGAAAGGTAATTTAGGCCTTTCCTGACCCCCTTTCCCCCCACCCCCCTTCCTCTGAAGAGGGAAGTTTCAATAGAGCTGGAAGTTCTCCAAAGGCTCTTATACAACTGGTACATTCTGCTTTAACATAATGCAATCTTTCCACATTTTCTGTTTTTTCTTAATTAACGGGCGGATGGAAGGAATGTTAGATTCAGTTTCACAGAAAGATTTTATGCAACCACAAAAGACAGTGTGAAAAAAAGAGAAGGAACTTCATAGGAAATAGTATTTTTGAGAAGTCAGCTGCATTCTAGCAGAGTGGTTTTTTCTCCTGGTGCATGTTATCCTGTACTGCTGGAAACACTGATTTGGTGAGCTGGCTGTCTCTCATGGATTCATTGAGGGAGACATTTGTTCATGTGGCTTATTCAACAGGACATTCTCTGCTGTGGAGTGGCATTTGGGCTGCCCCAGCCTCCATTCCTGCATTTTGGTTGAGCTGCAATGTTGCTGTACTGCAGCTTTGGGTATGGGTTTGTGTAAGGAAGAAAACTTGCAGGTGAGGAAATGCAGAGCCTTTAGCACACAGATGGAAATAGGGAAGCTTTCCTGCAAATCATCCATGCAGAAATTGGGAGTTTACAAATGGTGTACAGCAATGCATGTCTGTGAAAGCAAGGGGAATGGCTGGAGATTAGAAGCTGTAGGAGTTTGTGAAGTTAGGAAGCATCAGGAAAGGGAATATTTGACAGCTTTAACAGATACTAGCAACAGAGAAGGAGTGAGGGGGAGGGAAAATCAAGACTGGATGGGTGAAGTTTTAAGTTGCTTGTTTTTTAAAGGAGTAGGTAGTTCGTGGAGCTTAATTGGGGAGTAGGAATATGTCTGATAGTCTGTGTTCTGCATAGAGCAGACTGTAGCCAACCATAAAATAAATGCTGTCTAGGTTACCATTAACCTCTTTCCCTGCAAAGCAGAAGTTTGTTAATTAAGTAACTGGGTGTTGCTAGATGTAGTTCTGTGTCTATAGCAGATATTCCTTCTGCAGACAAATGGAAAATGTAAAACAAAAATCCCAGATGGGAGACCTGAAGGGAAACTTCTCAGCATAATTTTGTTCTAGTAATTACACTGTGGTGTAGGAGTGCTTATATGATAAGGAAATCTTTGATTTTTGTGAAAGATCTTCTGATAGTGTGGAAGGGAAATATGTTGAGCTGCAGACCACAGATTCACTTTAACAGAACTTTCTCTTAGTTTGTTCATCTAACTTCCCTTTAGCATCCAGATTCAGAATTAGAATTCAAGGGGGTTATTGATACATTAGATGGTTTTGTTATCATTTGGAGGGACCCCAGCCTAGAGAAAAAGGCCAAGGTGTCAGTAGAGCCCAGCAGCTTCCTGCTCCTGGGGAGGATCCATGCCCTGCAGCAGGACAGAGGGGAGCAGAGGGCAGAGAAGGGCCCTGGGGCACGAGGAGACCAAAAGCCAGCAACGTGCCCTTGGGACTGGGCTGCCAGGGTGGAGCATCACCCTGGGCTGGGGAGAGATCACCCCTGGCCCTGTGCTGAGCAGGGTGGGACACACCTGTGCTGTGCTGGGGTCAGCAGGATGAGACAGGAATGCTGGAGTGAGTCCAGCAAGAGGGGAGCTGTTAGAGAAGGGTAGTTCTGGGATGAGCTGGTTTCTGGTTGAGAATTTAACTGGGGCTTGTTTCTCCTGTGCTTCTTGCAATAATTCAATAGGTCCACCCTGAGTACTCCTCACTGCCACCTGGGATGGTGTGTGATGGGGTTGGGTGGTACCAGTTTGAAAAAGTTAGTTATGGTCTGGTAGGGTAAATCCTAGCATAAAAGGAAACAGCTTCCTTGTGCTTTGCTGTGTTACTGCTGAGTTCTTCATGATGGATGTGACTGTGATGCCTGTTTTAGAGGATTTTAGTGAGGGAGGGTAAAAATGTAGGGTTTTTTTTTTTTTTTTTAATCTTTATAAAAACAGATTTTTACTCTTTCCTAAAGTTCAGAGAAACAACTCTTGCAACTATGAATTAAATATCAAAACAGATCAAACACGTAAAAGTCTCAATTCCCTTTTAATGTATTTTTCTGTAAGGTAATTCCTGAAGTTGGGCAGAGCCATCACACTTCTCACTTTTTATCCCTTAATAAGAAGAAACATCTTGAGATCATAAGTTTTGTGGGGTCTTTGGAGGTTTTTAATCCAACACCTTTCTGCAAAGGTCTGTGCATCCCTTAGAGACCTCTTCCTTGGCAGAGGGAGGAGCAGGGGAGATGCTCTTCCAGCTGGACCACAGGTGAAGAAACCCCTGGGAGCTCAGTCCCAGTCATGCTCTGCACTAAACATCCACCTCCTGTGTCAGTGTGCAGGAAATGACAGTGCCAGGGCAAAGGAGGCTTGCATGGGCAGAAAGTGTGTCTGCACAAACACAGACTGTGGCAGTGTGAGCAGCATCAGACAGAGTAATTTTCTTTTCTTGCAGTTGAATTTATTTTGAAACTTGTAAGTATTTCAGTCATTCATCATCCATATAGATACTAAAATTAAGCATTACAGAAACTTGGGTGTGTTATTTTGAGACAGAAGGCTAACATTCTTATTTAGATTAACTACTGTTTTATTAAACCACTATACAGAAATGGTGGAGGTATACACAAGCTAAAAGAAATACTCATTTTGTTGAACCGAGCTGACAGGCCATGATTACAGATCATCTATTTTTGTGATGCAAACTGGAAATTAATATAAACAGTGTGGAACAAACCAGGCTTATGTTTTGCTTGTTTTTGATAGGAGCTGTGTGGTAGGGCTGTCTCTGTAAATCAGCTCCAAGATTTATTCAGTGTTGTCCTGTGAAATCAGTCCAAGTTAGTACTCATTTCTGAGAGTAACGTTTTGCTCTCTAGAGTTTTTAGTTTTGAGATAGGGAATACCACAGCAGCTTGCATTAATTGTTGAGTGTGCTGAAATGTACACTGTGTATAAAATCCAGTGTTCCCTAAATATCAGATCAGATAACAGACACAATTCCAAATATGTAAAGAGTGGGCAAACTTTGATGACAGTATGATAAATCCTGTGGTAGTTACAGCTAAAACAGGCTGCTAATATGCATCTGAGCTCAGGAGATATTAAACTATATATAGATTCTGCTATTCCTAACAGATTGTTGTTGAGATACCTGACACATTTTTTTGATGTTACATGCATTCAGAAGAGCTGAGCTTTACATAATTTCTGGTTAGTGTTAGTTATGTGAAAACATATTAAAATGAGTGGCCTAGTTAGGAAACTCTGTCACATACGCAGAAAGGCAGGTTGGAATATTTCTGCCAAAAATGCAGAAACTCTCTCAAAACCAGGCTTTGGGTTCTGTGCATTTCTTTTGAATCTGGCAGAGTTTCAAACTCAGGGAGAGGTGACCTGTCACAGTGCCCATCACTGGAATAAGAGGACCTGAGTGTGCTCCATTTTTGTCACTGTCACCTGTCTGTCCAGGCACTGGGGGCTGAGCAGAGGGACCAGGTCCTGGTAGCTAAACACCAGCCACAGGAGAAATCAAATACATTTTATCAGCCTTTGGCTAAAAGCTGCCCAGCGCAAACAACCCTAGAACATTCCTCAGAGCAACTCCCAACGGATGTGTGAGCAGGGCTATGATGAGATCCTTTAGAGACTCAGCTAAGCTTAAAGGCAAAGAGAAAAGATGATGCTGGAGCGGGGATTCTCTGATTTTATGGTCTGGATTCCAGTGAGGATAAGCCTGGCTGGGGTGAGGGGGGCAGGATGTGTGCACTGTTCATGACTGATGGAGTGCTGGTTCTTCACACAGTGCTGGCACTGCTGGGGAGCACTTTTGGGCTTTTGGCTGCACAGGTATTTATTATATGGGCAAGCTAGTTCCCTCTATCAACCTTTGGGGAAATTGTGCAATCATTTCTGCTGAAGGTTTTAGCTTGCTTTGCAAAACTGAAAAGCAGCTGGGAATAGCATTGTCATGTTCAAAATATTGTGTGGTGCCCCTTATCAGCTTTATCCATAATTTCCAGCATTTCACAAATCATAGCTAGTAAATCTGGAGATTATTTTTAATATTTTCCCTAGAATAGTGTATTTGGACTGTTCTTACAGCCAAAGCATTGCTTTGGGTTTTCAACACCTGAAATGTGTCTAAGTTGACCTTGCTGTTCTCTTTGGGTATTCAGTTGCCTGTCTTTGATATGTGATGTAATAGGTCATATGCTGTTCAAGTATTTCTAGGTCTTTATGTCTATTTATTACCTTCTACACATTTGCTTGCTGGTTCTTTTCTCTTTGCCAGGGGCTGTTAATCACAGTAGTTTATATTTAACCTTTAGCACAAAGACAGGAAAGTTCCATATTTTTCTTCCTTGCAGGACAATACCCGAGGCAAGTGCTCCTGGCCACTTGAGGAGACACATTACTGAGGCAGATGGGGCTTTGCTTTTCCTCCTGGGTGTCTGTGTCTGATAGAAATGCTGTCAGAGAACCACTGTAATCTATTTCTTGTTTGCTTTGTACACGTTTGGGGAGGTATGGATTTTCCAGCTCCTTACTGAGGCTTTACTCAGATTAACCAACTGTTCCACTGCTCCTTTGCTGTCTCCCATCTTTTGCTCTATAGAGTGCAATAATAAACTGATTTAACTCTTGAGAACCATCTGACTTCTGATCACAAAATTGTGTGTTTTTAATGATTCAGCTAGGACACCAATTTGCTGTTGAACATTTTCACTGTTAGTGTGGTTAAAGATTTATTTTCAGAGAAAAGCACCCTCAAATAATGCAGCATGATTGTTGGGCATCAGCCTGCTCTGCTAAACAGTTCCAGCCCTTTTCTGGGATCTTACAGGAGATTTATTTGATTTCATACACCACAGTAACAGCAGTAAGTGCCAGAGGATGGAAGTGACAGAAGATATTTTTGCAGGCAGCTGTGGGGATGCACCAGGTGGGACTCTGTGCTGGCTCCTGGCACTGCCCTGTCCCTCTCCTGCCCTTGGCTCATCCAGGAGGGGCTTCAGCTTCCTCAGAGAGCCCCTCTGTGAAGCCAGACTCAGATCAGCTGCTGTGCTTCACTGCTGAAAGGGGGTGCTGGGGATCTGGGGGGCAAAGAGGAGCTGCCTGCAGGATCCAGGGTGTCCCTTCACCACCCACCTGATAAACACAGAAAAAACAACTTATTAAAGAGTGTCTGCTCAGAGAGGAGATGCTGACAGCTCTTGTGTGGATGACCCTGAAGATCCTGAACTTCTCTGGTGTCTGTGACTGATGACATTTTTGGGAGGATGCTGTTCTTGTCACCACGGGGCTTTGGGTGTGAGCAGTGCACACAGACAGCAAATCCTGCCTGGGTGCTTTGGTTGTTACAGACACAGCTCATTGTGTATTTCATTGTGTATTTCATGGTGTGTTTCATGGTGTGTTTCATGTTGCAGTGGGCATAACTTTGCTTCATCATCCTCTCATTATGATCTCAGAGACAGAAAAATGAACAGTGGCAGATTGTTTGGACTGAGATGTCCAGAGCGTGTGGCCTCTGGCCTTCTCCAGCCTTGTGTGAACAGGTCCTTTAATAATTCAGAGCTGCAATTTTTGCTCTGAGTACTCTTTAACTGTGCTTCAAGTGGTAGTAAAAAAAGTCAGTATTATCCAGTAATAAACTAAATTTTCTTTGAATGACAAAACTGTGTTTAATTAAAGGAACCTGAATTTGGGGAAATAACCAAGAAAAACCTGCTCATGCCAAAATATCCCATGATGCTTCAAGAAAACAAAACATAACCAAGGATTGAGTTATGACCTATTGTATCTTTAATTCTTGCTTAAAAGAGAAAATCCCATTTGAATTAAAAAGAACTTATCTCTACTGAGAAATTAAATGCTCTATATTTACATTATCTTTATGAAATGAGAAGGAGTGAAGTCATTGCACTGCATTCTCTTTTGGTTTTCTGACATTTGATTTCACACTTTTTAGTTGACTCAAGTTGTACTTTCCATTAAAAAAAGAGATTTGTTTTCCCTTGCATAATTAAAAATTACTGCTTCCCTTGGATCTTCAGCCAAGGCTTGATTGGTTTATTTTTTTTCCTTATTTTTTAATTTTTTTTTTTATGTTACAGACTCTTCAGACAAGATTTCAAATTTTTTAGGGGTTTTTATTACTTTCATAGGCTCTAAAATTGCCCTGAACTGCATGGAATTTTTGAGAGCAGTTGAGACTGCCATCTTTAAATCATTGGAGCACAAAGAGAGCAGAAGCAGATGTTGTAAAGCACTTTCATCTCTGTTATGCCAAAAATTTGGTCGTGGCAACCTAGGCAAGGTCTCACACAGGCCCTGAACACAGAAATAGTTACAGAGCTTACAAATAATTTGAAGTTCTGACTGGCACTTGGAGCATCAGAATCTGGAAACAACTGCATTTTAAGCTGAGAAAACCCATCCAGTTCTTTTTAGCTTTTATTTTTCCTCCTCACTAGGGAAATATTTTCACCTGGGCCCTGTGTTGTGGAGATTTTTCACCTACTTGCTTTAGCTCAGCACTGCCAGAGCTGGGGCAGAACAGTGCACAGCCCAAATTTCTGCATCAGAGGACTTTGGGGTTTTGTTGTTTTTTTTTTGGGGGGGGGCTGTTTTTTGTTTGTTTGTTTGTTTGTTGTTTGGTTTATTTGTTTTGGGGTTTTGGTTTGGTTTGGTTTTCTGTTTGGTTTGGGTTTTTGGTTTGGGGTGGGTTTTTTTGTTTTGTTTTTTCAAAGGGCCAGGCTCTCTCATGCTGCAGGTCAGAGCTGAGTGTTATTGCTGAAGGTGCACAGACACTCAGGCTGTAACACCCTGCACTTGATGTTTGGCTGGCAGAGGCCAGGAGTGAAAGCACTAAATCCTGCCCTAAGAACTGCTAATGCCTGTTGACATAAATGAGTATTGAGGGTTCTCAGCAGCTCTGAACCTCCACTGCCACTGCCAGAGGCCAGCTTTAAACAGCTCCATTTTATTCCTGCTTATGTCCCCAGCCTGGAATTTGGATACAAGCTATTGTTGTTATTTCATAAATTGTATTTTAAAAGGGAGGCTTCCTTACTTCTGATTTATTTCATCTTCATGTCTGCTGTCCTCACAGGGGCTTCAGCAAACCGTTCTCATAAATGATTTCAGATGATTTCAGGATATTTTATTGTCATTTTCTCTGGTGAACCAGGAACATAATATTCTTCGTCTCTGTGGAGGAATTCTAGGCAGAGCAAAATAATTCATCTCTCTGCAGAATAATTTTATTATTGTTTCTATTGCAGAAAGTTACAATTGCCCTATTTTTAGAAATTACATAAACTAAATCTGAAGAGGTTTTCTTAGAAGCACAAAAAAGGAAGGAATGGATTTTAAAACCAGTGTTCACACACCAGGAGAAGGGTTGTATCTGTTTTCTTTTCTAAATTTAGATGCTGTGAAATATGGTGAGAATTGAGTGCAGAATCTCTGCTGCTGTATCCGTGTTTGGGTTAGTGATACTCCATCCCCCTGGACTCATACACTTGGGGAAAGCCAGAATGCATTGATACTGTTGTAAATACAGTGAACTGATCTTCTTCAGTGCACCAATACTGGTAAAAATGGACAGCAGAAGGGATTCAGTGGCATGAATCCTGTTTTCACCGAGCAGGTTTGTGTGGTCAGGCATTTTTATAGAGCTCTCGTGCGGAAATAAAAGAACAGAAAAATTAACTATTAACACTGGCATTTGGAGTGAGTGGCCAAAAGTGCTGAGTCCCAGGGGTGTGGGGAGAAGCAGCTGGAATGTCTGTGTCCCCTGGAGGATGCTGATCACTGCTAGGAGATGCCCCAAGTACAATCAGCCCAAAGGCAGCTGTGAGCTGTGTGTGTTTACAGCAGCTGAAACACTCACCTGCTTGTTGGCTTTGGAGCTCTGCTTATTTTAATAGCTTGTGGCCATGGCAGAGGCTCCCTGCCAGAAAAAGTTAAATGTAGAATATCCAGGAACTCAGCTGAACAGCAAGCTCTGTCTTTGCATGGATGAGAATATTTGTGTGGCACAGAAGTGCTCCCATTGGAAATGCTGATAAAATTATAACCAAGCTTACACGGATTTCTCTTCTGATCCCTTCTTGGTATTGGGATTTGAACAGAATGAGTAGGAAAAACACATGAAGGGAGAAATTCTTACTGGGAATTTTTTTTCTGATGAAGTGGTGTGGAATACTCGCTTGGGCTGCTTATTTCCTGGAGTATTTGAGGAAATTTCAGTGCTCATCAGGATTTTACAAACTGTGGAGATTTCGATGAGATTCTTAAAACTCTTGTGAGACAGAATGATAAAAGTTTTAATTTCCTTTCTCCCAGTCCTATTATAATTAAGACTATATGACTATATATGACTATATTATTCATATAAGACTATCTGAATATAATAATAATAATGGTATATATGTAACAATCTTAATTGCATATATATATAAAAATGAGGATTTATATCAGAATTGAATACTTGTGATAGAACATTTGAAATGGAAAGTACAACTTTTTTATTTGATCAGTAAAGCGACAAGGCTGAAAAAAGTTAACTGCTGTGATATTGGAGGATATTTCAGGAAATTCTAGAAGTTTGTGTGAAGTAGGGTAGGATGTGCTTTCATCTTAGCTGTAAGAAGAATGTGATTAATTAAAATGTTATGTGTATTTCCATTACTTGTAAAAGTGCCAGTGAGCAGCCATTGAGGTTTGCAGAAGCGTAACTGTTTTATATCCCAGAAAGCAATTGCCTGCTGCTTCTTCCTCCAAACAGCACTTGTGAATGATGCATTAGAATATGTAATTTTATATGCTCTGGCCTCAAGAATGCCAGAAGTAAGTGCTGAGTCTGAGTGAAGAGGTGTAAATGGCTGGGAGACGCTCGAAGTTTCTGATTTGGTTGCCTGGAAATGTAAAAGTGTAAAGAGATCTAGTTTTCTGAGAGGAATTGTCTCATCATTCAGGTAATGCTGTGGATTATTGCATTCCTCTAAATCCATGGCAGGAGGCTGGAAATGTGAGTGTTCAGAGCAAGGTAAAATTGCAGGAGGCTGAGCACCATGAGATGAAAGAGAAAAGGAAAGTTTGGCTGGGCTGGTGGAGCTGCAGCTCCCAAAGCAGTGGTGTTTGTGTGCTCCCTCCTTCTGTGGGCTTTGAAATTATTTCTCCTCCTCTTTGCCCCTGTAATTTTCCTTTAATCATTCCACAAAATTTAGGATAGATGTTCTGATCTTAAACCCTCTGCTGTTCAGGCCTTGAGTGTGAGTGGCTGTGGAATTCATGTAGCCCTGCTTGCTCAGCCAAGCCATGATATTTTAGTTTTCTCTTACACAGTAACCTGTTTTCCAGCTTTGTCTCTTTGTCCATGTGTGCCCTTCCCTGAGCAGTGTGGGGACAGGAACTGGAAGCAGTGTTTTTCACAAAGCCAGCCTGTTTTACAGCAGACTTTTTGCTCTTGTGCTACATGGGGAATCCACACAGGAGCTGTAATCATTTGCTGCTGAGGCCAGGATGAGTTTACCTGGTTTCTGTGGTGGGATAAGACACACAAACAACCACACTTTGGTTGAAACAACCTTAAATCCAAATTGCACAACTTATCATGGAGAGTCTGTGAACAGCAATTCTCTCTGAGGCAGCCTGGCATTGTAGGCTCCAGCTGGATCCAAGCCCCTGTGTCCTCAATCATGTTATCACTTGCAATTGATAGATTTCGTATCAATTTTATCTTTAAGAATAAAAGTTTGTCTGTTTGTTTTTTGAAGCAAAATAGAGTATTATCTAGTATCCATTTATGTCAGGGGAAGAAGTAGATTCTGAAGCTGAATTCAGCCTGGCCATGGGGCTGGCAGAGAGCTGGATGCAGGGCAGGATGCTGGGGTGTGTTGGGATGTGTGCAGGGCAGGCATTGCTGTGTCTGTGCCCAGCAGAGCTGTGTGCTGCCAGCAGGGAGAGAGCACCTGCACAGGGCATCTGCAGCACCAAGCAGCCCCTGGGAGAGCCAGAGGGAGCAGCTCCTAACAGAGAATTCCTCCCAGGGCGAGGCAACTGAGCCAGGATCTCCCCCTGCATCGCTTTGTGATACATTCCACAGCTGGATGGTTCTTTAAAGCTTTGCATATTCTCTTTGCAGTCACAAATAGTATCTTGAGTTCAGCATTCGTTCAGGTTTATGTAGCTTTGTAAAGACATTTCATTTTTGAGATACTCAATAGGGCGAGAGGAGGATTTGCAGACTGAAAAGATGAGGGTGG
This sequence comes from Toxostoma redivivum, assembly GCA_013397375.1. NCBI lineage: Eukaryota > Metazoa > Chordata > Aves > Passeriformes > Mimidae > Toxostoma > Toxostoma redivivum. The sequence continues at coordinate 493,334 of VXBI01001219.1, forward strand.
TTTTTTTTTTTTTTTGGGAGGAGCTTTTTAATGTTTTTAGCCTTGGGCTATGAAGTGCTGGAAGTGCTACAGAATCCTTTTTATTTTTACTTATTTTTTATCTGTGCGCCAGGCACTGGTCCATGCACTCTGCCCTGCCAGAAAGGCTTCAGCATTAATGTGACAGACCACCCTGCCCGTGGGTGAGGTGTGGAATTCTTTCTTGGAGCAGAGATCTCGAGCAGAGGCTGCTTGTTATGTCGAAGTGCATGTGGTTTTCTCACACGAGTTACTTGGCAGTCCAGAGAAAATATTAAACTCCACTTAACTTGGAAAGACCAGGAGGTCTTAAATGCATAGTAAAAAATGTCTGCATTTCATTTTTTCTCCTCGATCTCTTATGGAAAGTCTTGGCAATGGGAAGGGGGAGATCTTCCCTCACTCTGAAATACATCCCCATGTTTCAGTGTTCTAACCTGTCTGGGTCAGGAATGGTTGCTGCCATTTTTTAAGATATTTTTTTTTCCCTGTGGTTGCCTATTGCATTTATAAATAAAAATTAAAAAGACTGGTATTAAGAAGCAACTAAACTTCTAAACCAGTGTTTGGTCCTGGGAACTACTGGGAAAGTCTGTTCTCCATTACTGCAGGTGGCCCTTGGGCCTGCTTGTGCCACACGATTTTCAAAAATATGTTTTTCACATTAGGAGTATTTTTCAGCATCAGTATTAGTATTTGTTATTATGAGAGGGCAATTTTTTCATTTAGTAGCTTTCATTAAAGGTCATAAATTAAAGTTTTAAAGCCTCTTGCCCATTAAAACAAACAACTTTCAGACTTTAAAGCATATTTAATTATTGGAAATCATTAGAAATTTTCCCTCTAAGGATTTTATTCCTTTAATCAAAATTCCTACTGACAATAATGGAAATTTTTCTTCTTATGTGGATAGCTATTTAAACAAATGCTGAATATTTACCTTTTTACTTTCTACTTTTATAATAATATTGATATTAGAACACAGTTTGGAAAAGTGTTCAACTTACAGGGTTGTTTTAGTCAGAATTGTGCCATTGTGCTCTGAACACTTGTGAGGAACTGAGGACTGCTGGCATTCCCATTCTACCCATTCCCTTGCTGCAGCAGCTGAGGAAGGAGCTGGGCTTTGTGCCTGTGTGGATGGGAATTGGGATGGGATGGGTCCATGGGATCCATGGAATGAGAATGGCTGTGTGAGGGGTGGGGCAGCTGCCAGGGCAGGGAGAGAAATTCCCTACACTCAGATGTGACAAAATGCAAAAGCAAAGGAGGGGCCAGGGGAGCAGGGGTCAGGCAGATCTGACTCTTCAGCACTCAGCAGCTTTCCAGGAGCTCACAGCTTAGACCCAAAATCCTTCCAGGAGCAATCCCAGCGTCTTCTTGCTCGTGCTGCACTGGGAGCCTGTTGTGCAGGAAGTTTTCTGTGCTGCCTCTCCCAGTGTGCCTGCAAAGCAGCCTTAACGTGGAGCTCCAGATGTTTAGAACAGAATTGTGATTTGGGCTCCATGCAAAACAAACAAGCCCCTCTTGGAATCACTGGCTGTCAGTAAAGCTTCTCAGCAACCAGGCTACTGCAGGGCACCTCTTGAAACTCAATCCTTCATGCCTTGATTAGTTCTTTGTGTGTTACACTTGTTTGGAAAGTTCTCCTCTTGCCAGCCTGGTGTGTTGCAAGATTTCCCCCTGTCAGACCCAAAGAGGGCTCTGAAGTTGCTCCGGGTGCTTGGTGTTCCCAGAGCCACCTCTGGAACGCCTGTGGCCATACTGGATGGAGCAGAGAGCTCATGACTAAAATGCCTTTGGATTCCAATAGGAGGGAGCTGAATTTTGAATCTCAAGGAGAATAATAGGAAAAACAGCTGCAGAATCTCCTAGCACTTCGTGTACAAGCACTCATTTTAAAAATGAAAAATTACCATTTCATCAAACTGACATAAAATTGGCTTGTCAAGCACTGAAAATAAAATGTGTTTTTCCTTTATGTCTCATTCCTTTTAGTTTTTCATGATACAGTTCAGTTTTCAGCTTTTCCTTGTAAAAAAGCAGCCACTCCTAGAATCTTTATGAAAATGAAAGCCATCAATTTCATGTGAATTCACAACTCCTGAAACCGAGGTTTTTAGCCATCCACCACCAAGATTTGCTATGGAGTGGCTGTCTGTACCCAGCAGGTCTCAGAGCAGTCTGACTGTGGGTTCTCTTCCTACTCTGGATGAATCAACCTGGTTCATTAGAGCTGTTAAAAAGCAAACAGCTCCAACATGTGCTATGAAGCCAACACTGCAGAGCACAGGAGTTGAAACGAGTAAATAGCAAGCAAATGAGCTTTGATGTACTTAGATATGCCTCTAGGAATCTCCAACTGCCTCTGAATTCTCTGTTTAACCCACTGTATGTGTTTGAACTATGCAACAACCTAAATATTTGGGTGTTGTATTTTAACCATCGTGTTTTCACTGGGTTTTGGAATCTGTGGAGCATTTGAGCATAAAGTGCAGTCATGATCTTGATGTGTTGATTGGAAAATGTATTTGTAATCTGCCATAGAAATAATGATGTGTCCAGATGTGGGTATCAAGTACATTGAACTCCTGCTGTTTTGTACAAGCTCCAAACACCAGGGCTGCTACACAAACGGGAAGCATGTTTGGAACAAGTTATTCCCTTTCCCTTTGCCTGCTCAGACTCTGCACCCAGTGCTCATGTCCTGCCCCATCCTCCATCTGTGGCACTGCCCTGACATGGTGCCCATGGAGCAGCCCCCAGGAGCATCTCCAGGATTCCCACAGCTGGAGATGTGCAGGACAGGAGGCTGGGCTGTGGCATCTTTGGTCATGACCTGTGCACCTCAATTCACACCCTGGGTCAGCACTTAATTCCCCATCTTCTCCCTGTGCTCAGCTATGGAGGATACACAGGGGGAAAAACCCTTAATACAGTACTTCCCATTTTAGGGAAATTTAGTAGATCCTATTTGAGTGACTTCAGGTTGTTTTAGAGGGAGCAGGTTATTCTGTGGTTTTAAAGCTTTCTGGGACAAAAAGTTCATCTTGTATGGAAGCACAGTTCGAGCAATGGGGAGGGTGTGAGCCTGAGGGGGTGCCCATGGCCCTCGCCAGCCATGGGCTGCTGGAATGTCCTTGCCTTGCTGCAAGCCTGGGAAAATCAGTTCTGATCTGGTGCCATCAAAATGAATTCATAAGGACTTGTTTGCTGCCTTCTCTGTGTTAACACTGATGGGATTTTTTACAAGCATTTCCCAAAACTAGGGCGTTGTATAGCACTGGGTGGTCTAACAGAGGCATGTGATTTTTAGCTCTTCCTGGGTTTCCTGCAGATGAAAATGGTGCTATTGGCTTTAAAGCTGCTTGACTTGGGTTTGGCCAAGGTGCTGGGACTGTTGTGATATACACTGCTAAACAGAGCTACAGAATTCCAGCCAGCAGCCCTGTTTGCAGAGGTGGGGATTTTGTTGGAGTAGAATTTTATTAAATTTACAGAATAAATTTAATTAAAAGCTAGTAATTTCTAACATCTTATTTACAGTGTTTACAGATTTAATGCATTGATAGCTTTTAATTTGCACTTGGCAATTTGTTGAAGTAATTTACTTTGTAATTATTTCATGATTGCTAACACTTTGGTGCCATGCCACTCTCTGTTAAAATTTTGTTGTTAGTTTTGTGACTCTCTGATCTTTGTACCACTTTGTGTATGGTAGTTCTTCATACCTTCTAATCTTTGACTTTGTTCTAACTTAGACTTTATTTTATCTTCCTTTACTCTACTTTTGTCGTTTCCTGATCTGTGTGTGGCCAGCCTAAGAGAAAAAAATTCAACTTAAGATGTCATTTTGGATCAGTCTATGGTTTGTTTAGATGGACAGCATTTCTCTGCTGGTTTTTTAGGTTGGAATATTATTTCCTGTGCCACAGGTACTTTCAAGGGCAGGGGGTTGTCCCCAGAGCACTCCAGTCTGTAGGAATGCAGAAGTAGAAAGGATGTTCATGTGGAAATTCACTTGAGTGATCTAGGTACAGATTATATCTGTCACCTCTTCCCCACGACAAAAAGTGTTCTTCATCCCTTAATGATAAGTTCACCTCAGCTTAATTCCATGCAGAGTTTTAGGCTCGATTCTGGGCTGCCTTACACAGCAGCAGCTTCTCAGAGCCCAGCTGGTGCAGGAGGAGGCTCTCTGTGTGCCTGGAGGGAGCAGTGGCCAGGCTTGCACGTGTGCTGGGGGAGATGGAGCCTGGATGGAAAGTGAAGCGAGGCCAGATGGAAGTGCTGTTAAATATCCCGAATAGCCCGAGTCTTAAAAGCTCTGTTTTCTTTGTAAAGCTTTCCTGCTATTCCTTCATCCTGGGAAGTGTATCCCCAGTGTTGTTCAGTGCAGTCAGCAGTAACAGATGATGTGTTTGCAGCCAGAGCCAGGCAGGGCCCGTGGGGCTGTTCTGCTCCTTGGCAGTGACAGGTTTGTACCACACTTTGATGAAGGTGTGTCTTCCTGGGGAGGCAAATCCAGTGTCATGGGGGCAACCCTGGGCCTTGTCAGTGCTGCTGACCTCAGATAGCACTCCTGCTCCAGACCCAGGCTGGACTTGTTTATCTCTAACTCACAGGGTGCCTTTTACTGCTGTGTCTGCTGCTTGTCTTGAAAAGGAAACTTGAAGTGGTGTTGCTTGCTTTTCCTCTGGCTCACACTTCAGTCTCAGCCTTGTTATTCTTAAACATACTTCAGAGAACTGCTAGAAGGCTTGTACAAATCTGCAATAGTTTGTGGGCTTATCTCGGATGTATACTTTAGTTTGAAGTATGTGAGATTTCTTCTTGCCTGTTCTCCACTAGATTTAAAAGTTACAGCTTGAAAAGTGACTGTTGGTAATGGCAATTTATAACAGCCTGTGTCCTGGAGCATAATTTATGATGAAAAAAGCAGAGGATTTAGCAAGTTTAAAGCCTCCCTGTCTGTTGCTCTGTTTTAGGCATTGTGGGATAATCTAGCATATGCTTAGTTAGTCACTGCTTCAAATGGAGATGTATTTCAGCTTTGGTACCTAATGTCTTTTGCAGACAGCTTAGATAATGTTGCCTTGTGAGGTGCAGTGTGTTCTTACATTTGCCATGGCTGCAGAAGAGGAGGGAGAGAGCTGGTGGTCATTTTGTTTGTGCTGTGGAACACAGGTTGTTGTTTGGCTGGTGCTGCTTGGAACCACGTGCAGGGATCAGATCCAGTGCCTCCTGTCTGGTTTTTGGTCGCTGTGGGTGATGGTTGGGTGTGAAATCTCACTCATTCCACCACAGTGAGCCTGTCTCTCCTGCTCTGATAAGACAATGTCTGGGATAGATTTTCTGTGCAGTCTGGGTCCCTCATGGTGCCTGTGGGGACCTGGCTCTGCTGTCCTGCTGCTTTTTGTGCCAGCGCTGTGAGGAGCCTGAGGCTCAGGGCTGGCATCAGTGCCTGCAGCTGTGCCCTGCCTTGTGCTCCTGTGTCTGCTCATCCCTGGGTGTGCTCTGTGTCCCTCCCCACTGACACCGGGCTTGGCTGTGCCAGCACCTCTGCAGAGGTCAAGGGTGACCCTGCAGCTTCTAGGGTGGGCAGGGAACTGATTTTGCAGTAGTTGTTCCTTGGATACAGTCTGGGAGGAGAGCAGATGTGCTGGCACCTCCTTAGTGTAATGGTTAGTTGCACTACTTTATTAGTGGCTTGTCGTTATTTTCTTCTGCCTTCACTCAGAGTCAGGATTAAAACACGAAGGAGAGGATTTCTCGTTCGGGCTTGGTTGTTTATTAAATCTTATCTAAAGTACAGAGGGTTCTGCAACACTTCTAGCTACCAGCTAAAAGTGAGCAAAATGGAGGTGAATCTAGCTAGTTTACAAGGTCTTTTAAAGCTAAACAGTCCAATAAAGAACTAACACCTATTTTATTTATATTTTTGACCCAATAACCAAACTCCTGTGACCCGCACTGCGGGATTTTCTATCCAACCAAAAACTACTGCCTGAAAGCATGAAGAAGGAACAAAAAGGAGAAAGAGACAACTCCCAAAAACCTTCAACTTGTCCCATACCTATTACTATATTCTAAAACCCCATTCCAAACCCTTCACCATGTGAAATCACACACTTCTATTTAACTACACACCAGTGATTTTAACTCCATCACTCAAATTTGGAGCCTTCTCCAAGGCCTCAGGTCAAAGCAGTGTTCTCCAGGGGGTCAGTGCCAGAAAGCACAGAAAGTTCAAAACTCCCAGGCTTCTGAGTTCCAACATCTTAGTGATCATTGCTGTGCAGGACTGACCTCAGCATCAGCCCAGTTCACACTGCTGAAATCTCTTTCTATGGATTATTGCTTTCCTTTAAGTATCACAGTAACACATTAAACACAGACTTTCTGTTGCAGTGATTTATGCTAAGATAAATTACTTGTTGATACTCAGGGGTTTGTAGTCTCAGTTTCTGAGTCTGGTTATTCCCCATGCATTAAATTACTGTGTCCTCTGAAATGAAAGCAGCTGAAATTCAGTGTTTTATTATTTCTTGCACCATTTTGACAAACTTATCAATGTGGTCTGAAGTCTGAAGCTGTTATTTAAATAATACAGATGTGTTTGTTCAAATTTACATAGAGTAGTCCTGGTTTCCTTCAAGTTCATGATCAGCTTTGCCTCAGATTTAAATATTTTGTTTTCCAGATGCAGGGAGACTGAAAGGGTGAGGCTTTCTCTACTTTGCAAGGTCACAGGACAGAGTGAAGCAGCAGGAACAGAAGCCTTGCCAGGGCTGGCAGAGCAGCACCCTGTACCAGAATCCCCATGGTCTAAAAAATTCTGGAAGCCAGTTGGTTTTTCCTCAGTGCCTGTGCTTGCTCATGTACCCAGAAGCTGACAGTGAGAGAAACAGAAGTTCAATAAATAGTATAGCTAGAAAAACAGTACATAAATTCTCCTTTCTTCCCCCATTTTGAAGTGGAGAAATCCTTTTATTCAGCTTGGATAGTTTTGATAGCAGAGCTAGGATTGAGCTGAGGTCTCCATTATAAAGATGCTCTGCTACACTGGATGCTTCCAAATGACTCCTAATTCTGTGAACTAAGTCTGTTTTGTTTATTAGAATTGTCAGTGTATTTAGCTTTTCCTCATCTAGTATAAGCATTTTAACATCTGCACTTCTGTATAATGATTTCAAGATTTTTCTTCTTGCCCACGTTTTACTGGACTTTTTGTTAGCTTGATTTATTATCTTCCTAATCTTATTTCAAAATTCACACGGCATGTAATTCCTTGGCAAGTTAAATGTCAGGCAAATGGCATTGCTTTGTTAATTTAAATTTGATCAATAGATAATGTGCTGTTTGATCAATAGATAATGTGCTGCAGCAGGAATACAAGAGCTCAGCAGGTCTCTGGGTCTCTGGAGATGTGAATTTTCTTTCTTAAAGAATTTTGGGGTGCTGTGTAAGAAATGGATGCTTAATATTTGTCTAGGAGGTGCTGTCATATGAAATCTCTGAAGTCAGTGATCCTCTTTAAACTTAGTTTAGTTGGAGTGCATGTATTTTATTATATTCTAGTATTTTCTGTTCTTTTTTTTTTTTTGCATGGCTATTGTCAATATTATAAATAAATCTACCTTTGAGTACAACCCAGCTTGTAATTTGGTTTAGGGAAAGGACTTTGTGCCTGTTAATTTGGCTAAGATCTGTGAGTATGGCTTTTGTAGTCATGAGTGGGAAATGTTCCAAAACCAAAGGACAGAACAGTTATTTAATTTGTTTTAAGGGGTCAAATTTGGGTAGTACTATGGTTTTTATTTGAGGATAGCTGTTGGTCTCTATAGAGAATAAAGGACTTGATACATGGCAGCATGTGGATCACTGTAACTGCCAGAGGAGGTGCAGGTAGGCCAGGATTTTGGTGCTTCTGTCCTATCTGATCACTTTCTGCCTGTTTTTAATGTAGCTACTGGTTCCTTTTTAACAGCAAATGAGGAATGAATAAGGGTATGGTAGGATAGCTGTGAATATTTGCACTTCTATGATTTCAAGTGCCACTCTGAGAAAAAAAATGTGAGTGGAGTAACATATTTCCATTGATAAAGAAATAAAAAATGATAATGTCCACAGCCCAACCCTTCCTGAACACAGCACATAGCAGGTGATCCTGCAAATAGCAAAGTGAATTAAACCAAAAGGAAGCTCCTCTGTCTTAAATTTTGTTCTATAAAAAACATGTTATGGGAACGTTGTCAGTGAAAAGTGATTCTTTGTGTTGCTTTCATCTCCATGAGTTGGTTGCATGTGTGGGAAGGAAGTATGGCTGAGATCACCTCTGATTTTTCTCTTTAAGGGTGTAGATTTAGATTAAATGAAGCAAATTGGCTGGTGAACTCAAGAATCACAAGCTCACAGAGCTGGTATTTCTTCATTTCAAAGGTTAAAAGAAAATCAGAGAAGCTGTAGCAGAAGTCTTGAGTTTTAATTGGATGAGTAACTGTATCAAAGACTTTGACCTGGGCAGAGCCACTGTAATAGGAGCAGGCTAAATAAAGATGCTGCTACATTCTGGAAGGTTTGCTATTGAAGTTATAGGTGTTTCTGCACTGAAGAGTGCTAATATAAAGTCACAGTAACAAAGCATGTAAATATGGTAGTTAAATACATTCCAAGAGAATCTGTTAAGCTTCTTAGAAGTATTTTTCCTTCTGCTTGTTCTGCCATAAATTTGGCAGCTTTGTATTTCTTACCACAGAACTGCCTGTTGGTGTAAAGAAAACCAAGTTCCTTCTTTGCTGGTCACCAGCAACATCCCTCATAGCAAAAGGCTCAGACCTGGCGTAGGCTTCCACCCTGAGTCATGTATTTAGTAAACATTTAACTCAATTTGGGTATTCACCTAGGGAGAAGATTAAATGAGAGAGGTCAAGCAGCTGCTGAGTGTTGAGTAATTCTATACTTTGGACATGTTGAGATTTTAATAAACATCAAGGTAAATGGTTTGAAATTGGAGCTGGGATTTGAGACTCCAGAAAGAAAGGGTTTGTCTTTCGGTTTTAATTATGAAACCAAAGAGACCTCTATCCTCGAGTCCTGCAAGCTGTAGGAAGGTATAATAATGTCTTCAGCTTTGATTCTGTATGTGAGAATATCCTTCAGCTACAGATTAAAAAGACAAATATTTAAAAAAAAATTTTATTGTTTTGGAGGGTACCTACCTACTTCTAAGAAGAGCCTGCAGTGTAGTACATGTTCAGGATTTAGAGACTGTCTGTGCTACCAAGTTAAAAAAAAAAAAAAAAAAAGAGCAAACAGGACTTAGGTGCTTTGTCTGTGATGTCCTTAAGCCTGATTATGTTCATGTATGATTCTTAAATTCAGCCTTTTATTTACATTCATATGAATAAATAGCGATTTGGATCGATTTTTCCATGTTTATTTTGCATCATTCACTTTTCTTGGGTTGAGGAAGGTGGTTTGGCTTTCTGGTGTCAGTGCAGGATGCTGCTGCAAAGGTCATTGTCAGCCTGCTGCCTGTCGGGTGTGACAATTTGTTTGCTGTGACAGGAGGTGGCATCCCTGGCTGTGTGTGGAGCAGAAGCAGTTTGCCTTCAGCTGCAGAACATCCTCAGAGGTGAGGGTGCAATCCATCACCCACTTAGCCTGTGAAACAAGACTTTGTTGCCCTGAGTTTTGGAGTTTTTAAACAAGTCCCCCCCTGTCACACTGCCCTTGCCCTGGGAAGGAACTGAGTTCCCTACAAACACCTTCACTCCTGCTCCTCCACATCTGCCCCTTCCATTATTCCTTGCAGTGTTTCCTGATGAGCACAAGGTGCTAAAGCCCTTCCTGTCACACTGACCTGGTCTGGTGTTGTTCCCTCAAATGCCTTCCTCCTGTGCCTTTGCTCTGCCTTGCTTTTCACTTGTGATACATTATCCTTTGCCATCTGAATAGCATCTTCATCTCTTTTTTTATCTTTAGCTGCTCAGAGTCCTGGTGTGTAATTTGCAGTTTTTAAGCTACAGTGACGATGGATGGCTTTGCACCTCAGATCCAAGAGATCAGAATGGTGCTGTAATAAAAACTGATTGGAAAATAATTTATTTTCGTTTTCTTCCACATGGTGAGATTTATGGGAGCTTCCCAAGTGTAACAACATCTGCCCTGGATGACCTTCAGCTGGAAGTAAGTCTCCTTTGGTTCACAGTTCAACCTTGAAGCTATGTTTTATTCAGCTCCAGAATATTTAGGATAACTCATTCCACCATGAAAAAAAAATTGCATTTGAAGTTCCCCCTGCTATACATTTCTTCTGCTTGTAGATTCACTGTGTAGGTGATGTGTAAGTAAGAAAAATCATAAAGATTTGTCCCTACTTTGAGTTACATACAAAATACAGGCAGAAAAGTTGTTAGCTTGGTTAAATCTTCATGTATTTTGGTTTGTCAGTAAAACCATTATGGCATCCCAAGACTTGCTCTTTCAAAGAATAAACCATTCAAAACACACTTACCCAGACTTAGAAATTCTGTTCAGAGTGCTGACTTTGAAATATTAACCTTAATTGTTGTTCAAAGTATGCAGTAATCAGCAAGTGATTTGAACTTTATTTTGTTTTGCTGAATTGATCCTGTTAAAATGCTGCAATCAGGGGTGATTTGTGTGGGTAAGGCTTTATTGAGCAAACAGAGCAGTGAGCACTGTCCAACTGGTCAGACCAGAGGTGTTTGGTGTGTCAGGATGGGCACACGAGCTCTGTTGACACCTGCCTGGGGCTCTGCTGGCACCCACAGACACGATACTGAAGGTATTCCACACACACAAATAGGAGCTGCAAGTTTCATTGGTTTAGTTTGGTTTGGGGTTTGATTTCCATCTGTGCAGTTTTTTTCTCCACAAATGTTTGTATCCTGGTTTTGAGAACAAGTATTTTTTTTCATTTTATCTTCACAGGATCTTCTAGCAAGAAGTTTTATGCTTCTATGTGCTTTATCAAAAAATAATTCTTGTTTAGATACACTAGTGATTTTATTTGATGTGTTCTAATTCTCTCCATGTGAGAAGCAGTAAAAAATAGTTCTTGTTTCCTGCTTAATATTTCATGCAATCTCAGTGTATCCACTGTCCAGCCTTCCCAAGCTGGAAGTCCACAGCTGGCTCTGTCCTTTTTCAGAGAGCATTCCGTATTTCTTGAGCTTTCTTGTCATTATCTTGTGTTGGGAGTCATGTCACATTGAGCTTCTCAACTTTGATAAAGGCACTTTCCACTTCATCATAGTCCCTGTGTATGAGGAGGTTTCCTGCTGCCCTGAGCAATTAACTTGTTTTTACAACATGGAAAAAAATCTGAATCACCCACCAACCTTGTCTCATCTACTGCCTTCATTCCATGGCCACGCTGCTCAGCACCAGTGCCTATTTATCCCCAGCTTCTGTGCCTTACTTTTTAATATTATTAATGCACACAGAGACCCTTTCCTTTTATCCTGTGACTGCTTAGTCTTTGCAAGTGTCTTTGGTGAAGGACTTTACAAAAAGCTTTTCAGAAATTAAAACACACTCTAACAGCAAGGTCACCTTGAGTAATAGACTTAGTGGCTACTTCAAATACATTTTTTTATTTTGTGGTAAGACTGAATTTAATAGACACTGTGCCAGCAGGCTTTCAGTGTATTAAGTCAGTATATGTCTTAATCCTGAAATCTGTTAATCCCAATTAAATACCAATATTTCAGGAGTCTGTTTCCTTTTCTCCTTTGAATTGCTTCTGAATATTGTCTTTGCCTGTGTCACCTGTTTTTTTCCTGCTGAAGTCACTCGAGCTCTGCAGTTGTCAATGCAGAAATGTTGTGCTTGTTTTAAAGAACTAGAAGCAGCTGGGTAGAGCAACACGTGAAGCTTATCCTGAGGTAGTGAAAAACAAAAAAAAAGCCAAGGTATTTGTCATTCTGAGTCAGAGCTGCTCTTCAAATGACACCTATTGCCGGTGATCCTTCTGTGATTTTTATCAGTGTTGTAAAGCCTCTTCCCCTGCCTCTTTCATTTCTGACATTTCCTCTGGCTCCTACCTGATTTAAGGGAAAGCTTCAGAGTGGGAACTACTGAACTCCAGTGTAATTATTTCCACATTTCTCCCATGGCCTTAAGTCTCAGGGGCATATCTGTTGCATCTTTATCATCTTTTTGCCCCTCTGCTACTACTCTACGGCAGTTTTCTTGCTTTTGAAACCTATCAAAACAGATAAAGTAGTACTTTTATACCTTTAGCAAGTTTTTCCTCAGAATTCAGAATCTGCCTGGATTTGATCTCATTAGTTTTGGTTTTTTTTATTATTGGAAAGCTGGTATTTCTCTTCTCTGAGATCCTCATATGCCTTTAATCGGTCGTTATGCTACTTGAAACATACTTTTAAAAAAAGTCTTAAGTTATCTAAAACTGTGTAGCATCTAAAATTACTTCCCATCACAAAATAACTCATCTCTAGTAGGACAATTTCTATTGCCAGTACACATATGAACATGCTTTTTTGATTTTGGTGTGGTTGCTTGTGATTTTGCTCTTCTTAAATTAGTGACTAACTGGCACTTGCCTCCAGTCTCCTCTGCTACTTATTCATTTTGACTCTACATTAAATTAGGATGCTGCAAAATTACTACCTGGAGTGTCCTTTGGTCAACCAAATTGTTTCAGTGGTTGGAAATTTTAGGACCTATCAATTTAGAATCAATGGAAGGGTATATAATTATTTTGATAATTTCATGTCATTTCACTAAGCAGAATTATCTTAATATCCCTGTGCAATCCGGCAGTGTACCTAAAATACTTTGATGGGCTCTATCAGTACAGCACGTGGAGATTTGAGGATCACATGCACACAAGTGGCTGCACCATGCTACCTGTGAGCTGCAAAGCCTCTGGAAAATCCAGCTGCCAGCATCAGCTTTGTGTTATTCTGCTGCTGACCTTTATGCCAAGAGAAAACATTTTAAAGCAAATTTGAATCAGGTGCCACTGCTTGCTTCAGTGCATCTTGTAGATACTTTGAGCTTAAAAATAACCTGCAGAAAAGAATTTTCAGCTGCCTGTACCTTTCTCTTGTGTGGCTGATGTCGATTTTAATGAACACTTTACTAAAAGAATACTTGGGTTTCTTTATGGCTCTTCTTTTAAAAGTTACCTGTTGCTGTCTTGGCTTCCAGCTGCAGCTTTTCTCATTCCAGTGTGAGGTTATTACCTGCTGACCTTTGCTAAGGTCAGATTACTTTGAGCTGTATATCTTCTGTGCTGGAGGTTATATTTGTGTAACCCACAGGTAAAATTTCATTGATGTGTCAACATTTATTTTCAACTGGGCACAAAGTGGTTGCTTGCCTATCAAATAACTGAAGTCAGCAGCTGATTTTCATAAGCAGTTGGAGTTAAAGTTGCCCTTTCTGCTTACTGAGCTCAGTGTGTTCTCCCATACGATGTTCAAACCAAGCTTCATGCAACATTTAAAAACAGAAGGTTTTGCCCTCTTCTATATTCATGGTTTTTAGACCAGTAACTGAAAGCCTTGACAGGGGAGCTGTGGAGGAGCACCAGGCATTTCCTGTGGAGCTCAGGTGGGCATTGGCTGTCCGGGGATGTGAAGCTGCTGTGTTGTTTTTACTGGAGCCACCTCCTGCACAGACCACACGAGATGGTCTTAACACACATCTCTGTATTTCCCTTATAGAGGGGAAAGGTGTTTTCTGCTTCCTGCAGCATTACAGATTTCTCTCTGTGGTCCCCTGGTGTGCAAATGGCAAATATCTGCTGTGATTGCTAAAACAGTTCCATCAAAATTATTAATTGCATAATTAGAATGTATAAATAAGACTTGTCACATGACTTTGATTCTCTTGCTGAAATTTTAACATCTGATGATGGGCTCTGGTAGCATGCCGTAGTAAAAGCAGTAATTGAACCATCAGACCACAGTTTCCTACTAACATATATTCCTTTATAATTATATTTTTCCATGGCTTAAGAGAAAACTCACAAGGGGACAGTCTGACTCTTTGCAGGGCTTGCTGCCTCATAAATCAGTGTCAGCATTTTCACTCAGGGGCTTGTGAACCCACCAAGCTTGTTGTCTCTTAGCGGGTGTCCATGGCACAGAAAAAGATGAACCAAAAATAGTCCAACAAGTTATGCTTTTTCCAGAAACAACAAGAAATAAAGACATTCTAGGGATCTTGTGACTTTGAGGTTTCTTTGTGTTTCTGGTTCACTCACCAGTCTTGCACAGTAGAACACTGAGCTTTGTGTAGCATCCCCAGATTCCAGTTTTCCTGAATTATAAATGCCCTGGTTTTAAGTCCATATGATCAAGAAGACATCACATGGAGGGAAGAACTCGGTTCCTCCTGGCCCACGTGAGGTGTAGGGCTGCTGTGCTTCGTTCTACAGCCTGAAATCTGCCAGGAGAGGCAGAACTGTGATGCCAAAGGAATTGATTAGGAGGGAGTTTGTGTGGGGTGGGTGGGTAAGGGTTCTCAGGGAATGGGGAGGAGAAAGGGAAGAGCAGAGTTTGCCCTCCATGGGAAGGGGTGAGCCCTGACCAGTGCACAGGCTGGGGCAGAGCAGTGGTCATGGGGCTGCTCTAAAACCCCCAGGAGCTCTCACAAGGCTGGGACCAATGAGCAAACAAGGGACATTGGACAGTCAAAGCAGAACCCCCCCAAAAAAGTAGCAAATTAAAAAAGTCTAAAATAGAGGAGGGGAAAAAGGAGGGGGAAAAGCACAAAACAAAAAAAAAAAATTCCCAAAACATTAAATAAGAATAAATAACCTGTAAAAAACCCAACCATTTTTAACATTGCAACACAAATATCTAATGGAAAGTATTGGATCTTATCCCTGTCAACAAGAATATTTAATTGTCTAGTCAGTAATTAAGAACACCTTTCACTGCAAGGCTCCTAGACTGCCAACAGTAAATAATTAATGCCAAAGGAGTGTTATTTCTCTAAGTGGTGAGTGTTTGTTTCCTCCTTCTTCCACTTATGGGAGGAGGTGAGTAGTTTGCATCTCACATTAACTTTAAAGATTCATATTCTTTTGGATTAAAAATCAGTTTAGAAGTTTTCAGTATGCAAAATTTCATCGAGCGAGATGGGGAAAATGCTGAGAGGAAATAGAAATCATGAGAGGAATCCATATTAGCAAAAGCAGCTCTCATTCTACTTGATGCAAAATCAGAATGTCTGTGTGACTTATGAATTTATCCTGTAAATTGCTGTTCATTTTCTGGATGATTCAGCATTTGATACTTGAATATTAGATGGGTTTTTTATTTATTCCCCTTTGTCAACTTGACAGAAAAAAATACAATGAATGAAGTCTCCTTTTCTTTGGCTTTGTATTTATTAATTATTTAGGCTGCAGTCCTTTGTTTTGGCTATTTGCACCAGTGCCTTCAGGGAAATATTCTTCTAAATATCCTTCAAGGCTGTTGCCACAGCCAGGTGAGTCTGGATGTTTTAATGGCTGCACCTATAGAACACATACAGGCAATGGTAATTACTTCATGAGCAATGCACTTTTTTCCTTATGTATATTTCAAGTAATCTCAAAGCATTTCTTCTGAGGCAAAAAAAGAGATTATTTTCAGATTTTTTAAATGCAGAAGTTCTGGCAAACAAATTAAACTTTCAGTCTTAAATGAGGATATGCACTGTGAAGTTTCTTCTAGAAAGGAGTACATATACTGCCTTAAATGGCTTCAGAGTGGGGTGTCTGAAATGGCAGTGATGGCAGGCAATAGCTTTGCTCTTAGACCAATAAACCTGTTAAAATACAGAATATTCCCCATGAGTTAATGGGCAGGTGGTGATTTATGGACCTGCTTTTGTGTGCAGAGGCTCACAGGCAGCAGAACACCTTGGGCCAGCAATGCTCTGGGCCAGCCCCATGGACAGGGTATGGAAATGTCTGTCCATCCCCATGCCCAGGGTGTGTTAATGTCTGTCCATCCCCATGCCCAGGGTGTGTTAATGTCTGCCCAGCCCCATGTCCAGGGTGTGGAAAACCCCTCCTGCCATGCCCAGGTGAAGCTGGGTTGGGGTGGCTGCTCCAGCCTCGTGCCCACATTCTCCCTCTGCAGACAGAGCAGTTGTGCATAGCAGTGCCCCAAGACAGTTCCATTGGCTGGTTTGCTCTTCTTTCTTAATTTTTGGGAATCTAAGTATTATTCCCTGTGCTCTGCCCTTTATATTTTCTGCATAATTGTTTTCTGCCTCCTTTGACCTGTAGAACATCGGAGCCACGTGGGCTGTGCTGGTTGCACTGGACAAGGGTTCCATGTTGTGCCTTTGCCCATGGTCAGACAACCCCCTGGTAGCCTCTTTATAGACTTCTAGACAAGGCAGTTTTAGTGCCTTTTCCCCCTTTTTCTGAGGTGTGAAGACTGAAAGTTTATAGGGGATGGTAGTTTAGTTTTTGCCCATCCTGTAAATGCTGTATAGTGGCCTCTGTGAACCTGAATGTTTGTACAGTGTTAGTCTTTCCAGTAATCAGATGCAAACACATTTGGAGGAAGAGAATCTCACTTTCATTTGTGGGTAATTTCTTTGACAACAGTGATCTTGATGAAGATTTAGTGCTCTTCAGATGTCCTAGTGAAAAAAAAATTTTAAAAAATCAGCAAAAATAAAAGATTTCAGTATGAGTGTAGAGAGAGAAAAATTGTATTACATTTCCTCTACCTTACTTTTCCTGCTTCCAATAGGTCCTTTGCCTTATTCAAGAGATCAGTGACTCACTGAGCATATGGCATCAAATCTGTGGAGCTGGTAATCCCTGTTAAAGCAGAGGCAATTTCCAAAAGTTAGGTTCTCTGATTTATGAGGAAGCGTATTGCTTTCTCCCTTTCTCCCGATGCTCCCATCAAACTCTGTCTGTACAAGGAGGCTTTGTTTCATCTGGAACACTTCGAGCCTGTCTTCTCCCAGTGCTGGAGCAACACGTGTAACATGAATTGACTCTGGCAGCACACAACTGGCTTGGAGCTGAGCAGTGTGCTCATGGATCAGACAGTTGTTGCAGTGAAAATGTGTTATCCCTCACCCACAGCAGGCAAAGGTCAGCAATTGGCTTAAGCTGTTCTTCCACATGCTCCTCTGTCGAACACAGGGATTTTTCCTTCTCATTTCTGAGCAGGTTGCTGAGTTTGGTGGTGGGAAAGGCCAGCAGCCTCTTCTCCTCAGATAAAAGAGAAACTGGAATCTGTGTGTGATTTCCTTTGGAAGTCAGCCCTCCCAAACTGGCCTTGATAAACCCTCAGATGGGCAGTGACTGTGCTATAGATCCCCAACAATCACATTGTCACAGCACATTGCTCAACAGCTCCACTGCACTATCCCAGCTGAAGCAGAGGTGTCTTCCAGCTGCCTGGTTGGTTTTTCATGGCAGTATCATCTTCAGTATCTTCCTGGCAGTATCTGTTTAATTATCCCCTGTGCAGCCTGTTCTTGAAGCCTTCAGCTGGCAAAGGTTGTTTATGTGAAATGTAATTCGTGTTTGCTTCTGCAGTTTGTGTTTTAGGATAATAACAGCAAAACATTGGGTGAGTATTTGAATTTAGGTACTATTAGCAGAAGGTGGTCCCCCTGAATCAATATATTTTGAGATTTTTTTTTTCTTTCTTTTGTTAATGCTTATTGTAGCTTTTTAATAGTAAGCCATGGGTGTTAAGCTACAAGACTTGGCTGGCACCCTGATAATCACTTTAATGAGCCATTAGAACTGCAGAATCCCATGTTAACCTCACAGGTTTGTGTGTAGTTGAAACAGTCTCATGGCTCAATATGAAGTTGTGACTATGTCTGGGTAAAAACAGAGAACGTGTGTGTGATTGTGTGTGATACTGACTGACAAAAGCAGAGTCACAGTTCTTGTTGTGACCAGTCCCACGATACAGGCAGATGTCACCGTGTTATCACAGTCCCATGCTTTGAGTTCAGACAGACTCACCCTTAGCCTGCCAAGAATGCAGCAGAGACAACTCACCTCCCATTCTTGGCCCTAGAAGGAAAGGACAGGACCCAACCAGGTGCTCACAAGTGCTGAGGGACTGTGTCCCTGTGGTCCCAAATCCATCCTGCTGCCTGTTCTGGCTGTGGGACAGGGATCAGCTGCAGCCACAGCTCTCTCTGCACTAGAGCAGGAAAGGATAACTATTGCTAAAAGCCATCCAGTGATATTAACTCTAATCTCACTGAAGTAACCTTCATAAAATTCTTAGAATTCCTAGAATCAAAGCATTACCTATAAATAAAGCTTTCATTTGGAAGAGAAGAAGAAGCTTTAAAGCTCTAATGGATGTAAGAAGCTTGAAAACTCGAATGCTTACAATGCCTAGGCTGAAAAAAATTTGGTGAATAAGGTGGTATAAAATCAGTAAGAGTTCATAAGAGTTGCAACTAATATAATTTTTCAGTTCTGTGTTTGAAACTGCTGAACAATTAGCTGACTATCATTATCCTTCATAAACAGTGCACAAAGCCAAGTCCCCATTTGTGGGACTTTGGAGATTCTTAGACCACAACTGTTTCCAAGATGGGGTAGGAAGAACATCTAGGAGAAATGTTTTGCTAAGCATGAATGTGCAATTACCAGAACATTTAAACATCATTTTAATGTGTTACTGAAATTTATTTTGCACTTTATTTTTCCCGTTCATCATTCATAAGGCTTTATCTAAAATATTGATTTCTTGGCTTGCTATGCTAATTTTGGTTTTATTTTTCATGTGTGGGATAAAGAGTAAAAGTGACTTAATCCTCAAAAGCTTCGAGGAATGTTGGATCTGGCACTGAGAAAATAGTTGGTTTGCAGTGGGAATGGTATGGAAACCAAATATTTCTAATGCTTCCTAAAAGAAGAAAAATGAGCAGCTGAGGACTTGCAACTTTCAAACTTTTATCACAAATAACTCATTAAAGTGCTTATGTATTTTGTCAGCCCTTTTTTGCATTAGCTTGAGGTTGGAATAACATATCACCTGCAGAGTTCACTTTTCCACAGGGAAAAGTCAGAGTGGCAGAGAGTAAAAGCACAGGTCAAATTTGGCTGTGCGTGGGCTCGCAGCCATGGTGTGTGAGTGGCTTTAACAACACCAACGTGTCTGAGCATAAACCCACTTTGTGTTCTGGATTGACAGTGCTGCTGCTCATGAACTGTCCTGCATTTCTGTCAAATGAACCAGTGCAAAAGCCCTGCCAGCACCAGAGCACCAGCACACGCAGGTTCTGCCTGAGAAAACACAGATTTTTAAAGTCCCTCTGTGGAGATGGCCTTTAAAGCTGGGATTGGGAGAATTTGCTGTGCTTCCCATTAACTTGCTATAAACTGTTCTTATTTATTTACTGAGCCTCCTTCAGGCAAGCATCACAACTTGTGTGAATGAAGTTTTACATAGAATTGGACTGGTTTGCTCCTGAGTTTTAACACAGTTGCGATAGGATTTGGTTTGGCTTAAACATATGTTTGACATTTGTGGTAAATCTAATTGATGGTTACTGTTTTTATGGCAGATATCTCAGCCTATTTTAGACCAAAGTGTAAAACTAGTTTGTAGACATCCTTTCTAATCTCACTGTTGTAGTCCTACAGCATTATATGGATTATAATGAGGGCACTTCCTGAAACTGGAATGCTTAAATGTTGTATGGGAAGAGATTGATCTTTGCTGTTCTTGCATTATTGGTCATGTTTCTGCACCAGGGACTGCATAACATATTAAATATTTTTGTCCCATAGTTTTATATTATGTTTTTATTCCTACTAGAAAAGTAATGAAAATATCTTTTAAATGTCTGGAAGCAAATACTAATGTTACCCTAGCTAAGTGTTCCTTGTGCTGTAACTGCAAAAGCTAAAAATATGAGATAGGAGGCTTAATACCACTGGGAAAAACACAAATAGTTTTGGGTTTTTTCTCAGTTGTGTCAGTTACTAAGTAAAAAATTGTATTTTCTGTATGGCCTCAATGAAGGGTTATTATAGGCCATAATTAGAGGTCTTATTGGTGACAGCCTTTATACCAAGGCTATGCTCAAAGAAGCATGGTATAGGTATTGTGTAAAAGAAAGAAAGAAATGAGAACAAGGGAATTTTTTAGTGCAAGAAGGGGTCAGTCCTTATGATGTTTTGTTCCAGCCAGGAGTGGTTAGGGGCTGCTGGGGTTTTCTGGCTGAGAAATCTCCCCAGGCACGTGATGTGATGACTGCAATGGAGGCACCTTCCAGGGGGATGGCAGGGCAGGGGCTGGCAAGGTATTAGTTGTTTACTGGTTGCAAACTTGGCAATTCCTGGAATAATAACTCCAGTTGTATTTACTCCTGTTGTGTCTGGCAAGAGGCCTTAGGGGTTCCCCTGCTGGTGTTGCTCAACTCCAGCCCCTTTGTCGTTCCTTGGATTAATTGGACAGACCATTGCCAGGCCCAAAGCCAGACCCAGCAATTTTCTCAGCAGCAAAAACATGAGAGTAGGAAAAGAATCCAGGCAGCTTTTCAGTTTTCCTTGTTTTCCCTATATTCACTGTATGTTAATGTGCAAACTGGTGTGCACTGAACAGAATGGAAATGAAACAAATGCTCTCTCCTAACATTTCCAAAATCTTTACAAGTGGCACAAAGATTACACTCCTGCTTCGGAATGACGAAATGGTTTCAAGATGATCTGTGGAAAATACTGGATTACGACTTGGGCATTTGATAATTTCTGTAGAAAAAATATATATGCCTTATTATTTTTCCATGTTCTTTGCCTAAATGGCAGGTAAGGTTTCTGGCACTTCCTTTGATGCAATTCACAGAACTCAGGGAATTGAACTGCAAAAGAAAGGAGGAATGAATGCACTAAATGGCACACATGGTTCTCATGTACCTCGTGGCTGTTTGGCAGTCACAGTGCTAAGCTTTTTGTACATATTGACTTGTAAGATGAGTTGCTGATTGATTTGCACCTGAATCACTGGCTGCTGGGAGGGAGTCTACAGAGGAATGGTGTCACCTCTGTTACAACTATGGCTTGGAAAAAAATCACTTGCAGGGAAGAGAAAACATGCCAGGCTGGTTTATACAGGGGAGGAAATGCTTCCAAAACTCACAGTCCTCATTCACAGCAGTAAAATATTTCTGTGTTGTCATTTTACTTTTCGATTTTGGGCAGTGAAACTCAAGTATTAGTAGTGTTATTTTGGAAATAGAATAATTTGGCAATTCTGGATACCAAAACCTGCAGGAATAGGTCATTCCAATCATATTGTCAGTCAAAATCCAGCCAGCTGGATTGGGTTAACTGAGGTCAACTTCTCTGTGTAAAAAGGAAGTTTGGTTTCTTGGGTTTTGGGGTTTTTTTAGTATGACAAGTTATCTGTTGAGTCAGCCTGTAACTAACTTTTTAAAGTTTTTTGAGAACCTTTTTCTGAAGCCAAATATAAAATTAAACAAATTCTTTTCAGTTATTTCACACCAGTGCCAGTTGTTTTAAGTATCTCAAACATCATCAAGCTAAATCTCCTTCCCTTGACCTTAAAATAATTTTTGTTTGGCTGTACCTTTTGTCACCAAAATTTTTGGTTTCTTCTTCCCAGAATCTTTCAACTTCACCTCTGTTTCTGTATTTCATGTTCTCCCTGGACAGGATTTTCAGATGCAACTGAGGAACACAGATGGCATTAAAAATAATATAAACTTGTCTACCAAATCATATTCCTTGCCAGTCCTACCATTTTCTGTGCATGGCATTTGATGTGTTCTCTGTGAATTATTGCCCTGTTTGTTGACTTGGTGAATCTCCTTCTTTTGCCATCACCTTGAGTGGATGTCCCTCCTCCCATTTGCCTTTAAATGTGGTGGGAAGCCCTTGCTGAGGGCATCAGAGGATTGCAGATCCTGTTTGAACCTGAGGGTGTGAGCTGGGCTGAGGTTTCACACAATTTCTATAATGTGTGTGAACTTGGATTTGTACTGCTGGGTCTGTACCCATCATCACAGTGTGGATACAGTGAGGGGACACAGAATCCTGGTCAAGTGAAAATTCATTTTTGAGTCATGTTTTTTCCTGAATGTCCTCCCACTATTTAGTTAGCTCTGCTGGGGTTTTATGAAGAGCCACACCTCATCATTCCAATGTGGAGGCTGTTTTTCCCTTCACAGAGGTATCCTGAGATGAAAACTTCCCTTCAGCAGGAGCCTGGCTACAGTGGAAGTTTTTTCTGGTTTTGTTCTGGTATTATCTCTGAATGCCACGTGTATGCTTTGATTATTGTGTGGTCCTTAAGCTTTCTGCAAGGGTTCATGCTTTTGATAAATGAGTATTTTACTGCTTTTGAGGATTTCTGTGAGGATTTCTTTTCCAAGTGTGGGTTTTGTGGGGTTTATTTACCCCCACCTAGTTGTGTTTTTGCACTTTACCTGTTGGACTATGTAGTCCTTCCTGTGCCATTTGGACCTTATGATGCTTTTTGTAAAATGTTTTCTTTCCTTGGGGTGTCATTAACCAAAGCAGTGGCTTTCTCTTGGTCCTTCTAGGGTAGTTTCTGATATTTTCTTCAATCTTCAGTGCGGTGTCTTTAAATAGTTTCTGTGCTGCCCACGATGGACTTTGTGTGTCAACTGCC
This sequence comes from Toxostoma redivivum, assembly GCA_013397375.1. NCBI lineage: Eukaryota > Metazoa > Chordata > Aves > Passeriformes > Mimidae > Toxostoma > Toxostoma redivivum. The sequence goes on from VXBI01001219.1 coordinate 516,010, forward strand.
TCTTTGAACTCCTTTTTGAGAATTCAAGGTGCTCTTTTTCTCATATTCCTGCAGTTTCTGCTTCTGAAGTTAAACAAAAAAAATCCACTGAGGCACATTCTTGCTGTTCCTGCAAGGCCAGTGCATGTGAGGCTGCAGTGGTCAATGCAGAGCAGCTCTGGGGCTGACACTTCCCCAGGTGCCCCACTCTGCTCAGGGGGAACTCTTGCTCCTCTTTTTGAGGGCTCTCTGTTCTGTGGGGAACTGCTGCTGATCACACTGATGCCTTAGGATTTTAGCTTTTATATGTTTCAAGTCCTGTACTGCATTAGAGTGTAACTCTAAACTCCAAACAGTGATAGTTAACTGTTGTCACATTTTGGTCAGACAAAACAATCCCTCTAGGCTTCTGACTGTCCAAGGTGCACCTTTTGAAGGCCTTCAATAAGTACCTGCTTTAACTCTCTTAACCTTGTCCAGCCTCTGTTCTAGGTAGCCGTCATCCCCCTTGGATGTGGCTCTGCCTTGCCTCCTGATGTGATGTTTTCCTGTTTCCATGGAAGGCTCCCATTACTGTTGTGTTTTTTCATCCTTTGCAACATTTCTGCTTTCCTCCTGTATCTGCTTAGATGCTTCTATTTCTGGGCTTGCTGTTGCTACCAATGGCACAGCAATGCCAGAAATCATTTATAAATATCCAGAAGAAGCTCTGTCTTGAAGAAGCCCTGGCTTGAACCTCTGGTGCAATCTCTGGTTATGTTTCAAGGAGCTTCCAAAAGATTTAAATTTAAGTAAGAGATGGTGCCTGCTAGCTAAAGCCAGACTGCAGGACACACTCCCACATTCTCCCTAACACAGGAAATAGAATTATCTGATAACTCATGTCTAAATGCTGATTGCTGCTGTGCTTCCCCAGTCTCCCTGTGCTTTTGCTGCACGTCCATGTGTGCCAAACTCTGACAAGAGCTGTCACTGCTCGTCAGTCAGCATTCCCCAGCAGCGGCACTGCCAGGGAGTGTTTCCTGTAACAGGACTCTGCAGCAGGGCTGGGGGAGCTCAGCCTCCTCCCCTGCCCTGTGAGCTGGGGCTGATGTGACAGCAGCTGGGGATGAGCCACCAAATGAGAGACATTGCAGATCTGTGGAGAAGTTAATAAAAATGTGATGCAGGAAAAATGAGGATGGGGGAAGGGAGATGAGTGGAGAAGGAGGAGGAGAATTCCCCCAGGTGTGGTGCAGGGCTGTGGAGCCACCTCCTGCCTGAGCTGGGCATCCCTGGATGTGTGCAGGATGGCTGGGCAGGCTGGCACATTATTGAATAAAACTGCTGTTCCCCCTGCCTGGATGAGGAAATGCTGCTTGTGTCATGCTGTGCATGGATTTTGATTTGATTTCTGTGTTAGCCCAGCCTGCCCTGCCATCTCAGTGAGATTCTGCCCATCTCTGAAAGAGCCTGAGAGCACAGAGCGAGCTGGAATAGAGACTGGCTTCTCAACTGACCTGAATAAGGACAGGGCTATACCAAACGCTTGGTATTCTTTACAGCAACATGTGATTTAGTTTTTAAATGCTACAGTTTCTGGAAAAAAGAAAGGTTGAGTTGATTCTGGCTTGTTAATACATCCAGCCATGGCCAGTCCTGGTTGCTCACAGGTATCTGCTTCTCTGCCCTAAGTACCTGCATAGAAGAGAGGAGTAGTAATTTTACTTTTCTCTGCTGTTTGCAACTCCTTCTGAGGTTGGGAAAATTTCAGGAGGGACAGACTAGGAAACTGTATTTCTGAATATTGATTTTCTTTTATGGACAGATGAAGGAGCTGAAGAATGTAATTTGCAATTACAACCAGAACAAATTTACACTTCCAGTTCCTGACAAGTTCAGCTTTGTATTTAAATTAAAAATATTTCCTTAAAAAGAAGTAAAGAATTAAAAAAAATATTTTCCTATAAAACATAATTATTTTTAACTGATTTTAGAGGGCGACAGGAGAGCCCTGTAACACTTGAGTGCCCTGTGACACTGAATGCTCCGTGCCAGCACACCTGTGTCCCTGACACAAAAATGGGGGGAGCAGCAGCCACAGATTGCTTTGCCAATTAATGAAATCCATGCCATGAATGTCAAGTACCAGATGAAAGTTTTGTAAAGGGAGAAAAAAACAACTCACAAGCAAGAAAAGAAGCTGAGAGATGAACCTCATGCTGGAGATGTCTGTTCACCTCATTATTTTTATAACATGAAACTGGTTTATACTTGTGAATTTTCTTTGCATCAAATTTATTGCGAAAATTTTCCTTTACCCCACTTCATATGCTAAGATGTTCTCTAAGTATAAAATGCATTTCTATGCAACATGTTTTTTCATGCATTTTGTTTGTTGGGTAACTTCATAATGCTTTTAATGTAGTTTGTTTGATCTGTTGAGGTAAAAACAAGATGGAAAAAAGTGAAAGAAGGGTTGGTATTTTAATCGTCTTTTGCTACTGAATGCACTTTGCTCTTACTGTGCTTTTATTAAGAGAAGCTTTAAAAAATTACTACTGACAAAAATTTCCTGGAAACTTCTCTACTACTTTTAGACTCATTATTCTCATTGTTAAAAAAAAAAAAATATGTGTAAACATCAGCAGCTTTTGTTCATCCATCTTGAGTTTTGGTTTTATATTTTTTCACATACATCTGTTGTAGTTTTTTCTTTTCCTTCAGGGTAGGAACTTTTTCTGAAAGTATATCAGTAATTTTGGAAAGAAGAGCTATTTCTAAGGTAGCATATACCTCCTTGGTTTATTTTTAATGTCTTTTGGAAATGAGGAATAAATTGTCCATCAGGACATTTGGGAGATGTTGCCTGGATGGAAAGGGATTAGTGAAGAAAAAATTAAGGAAAAGTAGAACTGGACACTTTTTTTTTTTCTTTGAGTTGCATATAGCATTTCCGTGGAAAATATTTGTGTTTTCATTTTTATTTGTATGTCTAACTGGTTTAAGTGTGGAGAAATATTTAATTAGGGATTAATGAAAGACCCTTTTATATGACAAATGAACATGCCTTCCAGCTAATTTCCTCTGTTTAAAGCTCCACATTTTTGAACTTTTAATTACAAGTTTGAAAGAAGTAAAATAAGTGAATACATTTCTTTATGAAAAGGTTTCTATCTAAGCCATACATGTCTCTGCATCCTTTCCATTCTGTTTCAGCAGGGTTAGCACAGTTCTTCAGTGAATTTGTGCTACATTTGGTTTTTCTCCAGCTCTTTGGAGCCACAGTAAGAGACCTCTTCCTGCTGAAGTGATTCTGTTGTTTTGTGAAGTTATTTCCATAAATGCAGTTCTCAGTTCAGCAGTCAAACTGGAGTTTTGCTCCTCATTGGCCATGTTTGACTCAGATAGCCATTTGGGGCTCAAAATGCCAGCTCTCCCCTCTCTGAACCAAGGAGGAGCAATGTAGGGCTCAAAGCAACAACTGTGAGGAATCAGGCTTGGATTTCCAGTTTGCCAACCTTTACTGGAGATGACAAAAGCAATTGGCAAGGGTTGTGTCATTCACTTGTCTCCCACAAATCTCTGTCATTGAAGAGCAGAGGGATTTGGAGTTCCAGTGAATCCTGTATCACTGAGGAGGAGTTTCAAAGGAATTTTTTAAGAGGTGAAAGAGCATTCCAGAGCATGTGAGCTGTGATTGTCCATGTGCACCAGCACCATTCACAGCCTTGCTCCTCATGGGCCTCTGGAGGAACCTGAGTGAGCCTCAGCAAGCTCATTATTAGTTCATTCACTCCACAGAAACATTCATTTTCCCTGCCCCCTTTTCTCTTTCCTTTTGGTTGGTAGGGAAACCCAGGGATCTGACAGTGAACTTTTGGTCTCAATAAAGCAGTTATACCGAGTTTGGGTGGAATTTCTCTGAACTCCACTAAGAGGGAGAAAATGTGGAAAATGCTTCCTCCAAGCAAAATATGAACAAAATGTTGTGATTCATTAAACTCCTTCCTACTTGCCTGCAAGTGAGAACCTTAGAGTCATTCAGCTGAATGGTGCATGGCCCTGAGGGGGCAGAGCCAGCAGAAAAAGAGATGGCTTCAGTCCAAAGAGCAAAATGCATGTTTTCAGGGAAATCAGGAAATTTTGCTTCAGGCACATCCCTACTTGCACAGTGAGTTTGTTATATCAAGACTTTATGTTGCTGTTTACTTTGGTTTTAAATAAGAAGTGAAAGCTGCTTTTGGTGTCTCAGAGTGTCTGGAGGGTGCTCCACAGAGCAGCCCATCTGTCCTCCTGGACATCCACTGAAAATGTTCCCTGTCTGTGAACATGCACTATGTGATTCTGCTAAGAAGGTGCACAGGATTGTCTTGAATAAAAACAAAAAAATCCCCAACCCAATCACCAAGACCAACCTTTTCCTTATCAGGGAAATGCCTGCTTCTTGAGACTACCCTGTATTTGTTTTATATAAAGTTCTCAGTTCTTTCAGAAATTAAGCCAACCACCTACAGATGAATGTGGTTAATTCCAAGAGACACATACAGAAAAACTCCTGCAGATATCACCACAGAGGGATTTTGCATGAAAAGTTAGAAAGCTACTGGCTGCTGAGAGGACATGGGAAAAGAAATCCTGATGCCACATGGATCTATTCTGTGTTGTGGGAAGAGTGTTGATTTAGCTCCAAATGGTGAGGAGAGAAAGCCATGAGTGCTCCAGGAGCAGCTGAAGGAAGGAGCTTCTGCAAAGCCCTGGGAGGGAGGCAGGGAAATGTGAGCAGCACATGGGAAAAGCTGATCTGCTGCATGGGCTCGTGGCTGGCAGAATTTTAGCCCCCACAAGCCTGCCAGTGGGGTGAAGGGAAAACTTGGCCAACTTGTAGCTACTAAAAACAGTGAATGGTGGGATTTGTGTGTTCTCTCTTCACCAGGAGACATCTGATAGTGCTGTTCCATTACACAGCTTCCTTAGAAACAAAGACAAAAATTCATCCTTGTTTTCTCATTGCTCCTTTGTCTGCAGATCCTGTCAATGGAAGCATCTTTGTGCAGGGTCAGGTCATTGGATCACTCTTAGTCCTGTACAGATGGGAGTTCTTAGTTTATTTTAAGCTTTTGTTTTCCTAGATGAAAATGATTGTTCGGCAAGTTGAACTCAGAGTTTTAGAATGACTTTTCTTGAGCACATTACAGCACCCACATCCTATTGAATCACACTGTGTAGGCTCTTGGCAGCGGTGATTTCACATCTGTTTTACAATTTTTGAATCTCTCTTAATATAATAAAGATAATGTTTATGAGCCTTTAAAACTGTGGTGTTGGAAAGGGTCGGCTGACTGCTGAAAAGCTGGTGTGATGATGAAAATGAAATAACAAGAATAGACATGGTCTGTATTATAAAAACATGTCTGACATGAAAACAATGGCTTCTTCTAATCCTTTAAGGCTGTGACTACGGGTTGTCCTGTAGATGCTGCCTTCAACTTCATTTAACTTTGGCTTGAAAAGAGAAAGACTATATAAATACAATAAGTTGATCTTTGGTGGGGTAACTTGTGGTGCCATGCTGCTATCAAAGGGAATGGGGACCCCAGAGTGTTGCTGTAGGGCAGCTCCTCAGCACTGCAGCTGCTGTGAGCATGTCCAGACTCTGCTGAGTTAGCTGTTCATCAGGCACAGGAGATGAAGACACTCAGACATTCAGTGAGCAGTGAAATGGTAAATGTCAGATAATTTCAGTACGGGGTTTTGATGTGATTGCTAATATTTATGGGTGAAGTATTATGAATTAACAGAGGCCCGCTCTGCTGATGTGCATGGAAGAAATGCTAACTGGGTAATGCAAACCAGATAGGTGTAATTAGCATGCAGCTAGACTTTGTTAAAACATATGTGAAGGAATCATTTAGCTTAGTAAACAAAAACAGTTGTTGGTTCAATAAGTATTTCAGCAATCCTCCCCCTTAACAACAAAATTTCCTTCCCTCCTGTGTTACATTTTCAAGAAAATATTGGGAAAATTTAATTGTATTGACTGTCCTCTATTGATGGGCTGTTTACTGCATTTCACTTGTCAACTGCTGCAGTCAGTCAGTAACACTCACTTTCTAGTGAACTGATTAAAGAACCAAGTTGTTAGTTATTCCTGTACAAATGGAAAAACTTTTGCTTAGAGTCTATGTTTGCCAAAATAAATTCTTTGTATTGATGAGACATGTTTTCTAAAAAGAGGTAATTTATGTGTTCTTATTGGGAAGAAACAGTCAGTAAAAATTGTTAGAATGTCCAAATTTGGTTGACTGTGTGTGAAGCCATTGCACGCTGGGTATCAAGGAATGGACCTGGAATACAGAACCCCAGGGTTCTTTTAAAAAAACAATCAACAAAACTCGTGGAACCAGAGCTGAATGTGTTTTCTATCAGGTGTTTTCCACATTGCAGAATCCATGTAGTTTTCTCAAGGATTTCTCAATAGCATTTAGAGTGACCACTGGCTGTAGCACACTTGGCTGTTGCTGTAAAGTTCAGAACTTTTTGTCTCAGTTGCTCTCAGTCACCAGGCTGCCAAGGCAGCCAAAGGTTGGATTTTAAAGTGGGTTCAGGGACAATTCTTTACCTTCCTGTGTTCAGGAATCTCTGAAGACATCTTATTTGTGCAGAATAATCTCACAAAATGTTTTTCTCTGCACCAGCTGAAGATTTCATTCTCATCCTGTGTAAGTAGACTGGCAGATGTGTTGGAAGGGTTTTCCCTGAGAGAAGTGGAGCTGTTTTCACAAACAATTTTTCTTGCATTTTTATATCTGTCTCACTGTCTGAAAAAAGGTGTGACATTCAATGCTTGAGTTTTACAAAACTGAGTCAGGAAAGCTGTGGTTTGCCAGAATGGTTTCTTTCAAAAAAAATATTTTTTAAATTACATGTTTTTTCCTGAAGGAAAAATGAAATGTAGTTGTGAATCTAAAAAAAAAAAAAAAAAGTAATTTGATCCAGGAGAGTCACTCTGACAGTGATTTCGTGCTCTGTGGCATTGCTGCTGGTGCAGCATTTGGCTCAGTGTTGCTTGGGTTGCCTGTGTGTGCAGTCATTGCCAATGTATTTATGTATTCAAGAAATGGATCTGGGATACAAAACTGTGGAACCAGAGCTGGATGTGTTTTCTCTCAGGTGTTTTACACAAATGTAGTCGACACTTGTTACCCTTTTGAGAAGTTAAGGTGCAGTGCTATGATTATTGCAGTTCTGTAATGATCATAGGGCACTGTAATTATTATAGGCTACCAGGGGTCAGGGTTTGGGTATAAACAGAATGCAATTGGAAAAGTTATTTGTTTATAGCCAAGTATCACAAGAAGCATCTTAGATGCATTGAAGGTAAACAAACAAAACTGAATCTGAGGTTAGCCTGCAGCTCAGAGTCATCATTTTTCTTTGGGATTGCCCCAGCTGTTTGGTAAATTCAATGTTCTTTCATGTTATTGGCTGAATTGGAAAGCTGAGAAATGTGAAACTAGAAAGATGTTGATGTTCTTGACATAATAGATGATATAACTCCAAGGCTGAGGCCAGCTGGGATAGCAAGTCTGCTCATGTAATTAAAGTTGGTTGGACTTGCAGGCAGTTCCTTGGCTGTTGTACAGGTCAGCATCAAGTACCAGGTTCTGTTTTCTAGCTTCTTACTTATGGGAGCATAAACACCTCACTATCACCCTTTCAAGAATTTTTTGAGCAAAAGTATGTGTTTACATTTTTCTTTTAAATGCATCCACCTGCTCCAGCCACAGTGTGAGCACCTGACTCAGGTGTCTTCAGATCCTAGCAGAGAGGAGGGGTTTGAAAATCCAGAATGAGCAGGACTAAATAATCACCAGCTTCTGATTCTGATGGAAAAGACACCATCTGTCCTTTCCTTGCAGAACATTGCAATTATCAGTAGCAAGCTTGATTATCCTTCCAGAGGGGCTCTAGCAGGGAGAGATCTGGAGCTCTGAAATGATAAATGTTCCTAATTAACAAGTGGCCCCCACCATTTGACATCCCTGCTGATCAGAGAGTGCATTGCCCATGTTGTCTCCCAGACCACCAGGTGCTAGAGAAAGGAGGTAAAACCAACAGAAATGTATCTTTTTTTGCTTTCAGTGGTGGCAATAACCTCACTAAATAAATATTGAGAGAAACCAGACACCAGTACTTTTCTGTGTGAAGACCTAAAATTTCATTGCTTCAGCTCAGAATTAATAAATAATTCTCAGTCAATTAAGAAAAATAATTCCTTCATGTGGTGGTGGTCCAAGTCTCTCTGAAGATCTGCATTCAGTCACTGATGAGAAATTTCCATTGTTCATGAACGTTGCCCATTTTCAGGCTGAAGGCACAAAAGACTTCCTTCAGAACATGGCAAATGGTGGTGGGAGAACAAAGCTGTTCCCTCGGGAGAGTCCCTTGGCTGTGGGAGGTGTGTGGAGCAGGGCAGCCCAGCTGATGGGGACAGTGCTGGACTGGAAGCACTGGACTGCCAGGAACTGGCTGCTTTCAGGGTTTTATGTATTTATCATCTCTATCAGTGTGTCCTGCAGAGCTGGGTGCAGGCAAGGGCTGCCCCAACTCCTCGTGCAAAATTCCCAGTAAGGAATGAATGAATGAATGAATGAATGATGGTGCAATTGTTTGGATTTTCTTGGAAGAGCAATAAAATGGGTGGAGAGTCATGGATTATGGCTCTTGCATTAAAAAGGTAAATAATTTATTCAAACCTGAAATAAAGTGTGTTTCCTGAAAGTGTGCTGGCCTGTAAACTGCTTGGCTTGTACTGGCTGCTGATACTCCCTGAAATTTCAGTGAGATGAGAGGAACATCAAAAATTAGAATAGACTAATTGGCATTATTTTCCTATTGTGTTATTAGTGTATGTTAGTTTTTTATTGTAAGATGTGTTTCATTTATGGAATTCATTGTTTGTCTTTAAATAATTTCTCTACGGGTAAAATGTGTCATAATTGATATCACTATCAGAACACTTGTTTGATATATCCAGTTAAACCAAACAATTACTACAGGACTATTTGTAATTATAGTAGTGGCAGAAAAATCAATTTGATGCTTGTTGCAAAAATCATTACATTGATTGCATTTTACTTTTTCTTTCTTTTGCTTAATGCAGAATGGGAATGACAAGAAAATCAACCTACCACTCTAATAGTTTTCTGTAGGACTAGCAATTATACTTGTTACTGAATTTATGATCTCATTCACAATTTCATTATTTTACATTTCAGTACACACAGCCAAATGTGATAGCTATGAGGACTGTGAGTTTATGGCTATGGATTTCTAGTATGTTGCTGCATTCAAATTATTTTAATTATTCATTCTGAAATAGTGAGTGTTTCCAAGTTTTGGTGGCTAATAAGACGGGAAAAATAGAACTGCTTCATAATTCAGTTGAATAATATCAGATATTTTAGTATCTCAACAGTGTTTCAAAGAAAACTGAAATGCAGTTGAATCATACTTATTATATACAAATACATATATTATATTTAAGAAATAAAATTATAAATAAATGCATGATGTTATGGCAATAACCACATATTCCTGAATTTCATAGACTCATAGGGTGGTTTCTTCCCTGTCCTCCTTCCTGGTCTTAATGCAGAATTGTGTGTGTTTCTGAATGACTGAGAAGGATCTGGGATTCACCAGGGAATTCTGCCATTCCTGATGGCACTGAAATCTCTTGGCTACATGATGGATATTTCTTTTTCACGTGATCAGGGATTGCCAGAGATAACAGATCTGGGGTTTCTACTTTCTATTTAACCATATGAAGAGGTTAAGCAGACCCAAATTTGTGCTAATTGAGTTCTTATTGCTACACCAACTGTTCTCCATCCAAAATTGCTTCAGATCTGGCACCTGAAGACTCACATGAGCTGCTCCTCTTCTACAGAAGACAAGTAACAGTAAAGTTCTGTGAGTGGCATAGCATAATAAATACTGTTAGATGGTAGATGTGAAAAATCAGCTCCTGAATTTCACTACAAAACCAGAATAATCTTCAGGATGCTTTGGGGCTCTGATGCTGCATCCCGCATCTCAATATCTGGATATAAGGTGGGGCTTCTTTTCCATGAAGGCAGGTGAGCTGTGGCCCTCAGAGTGCCCAGATTGTGCAGTCTCCATCCTCAGAGGGTTTGAAGACCACACAGGATAAAACCACATCTGACCTTGGAGCTGGTCCTGTTTTACACCAGGGACAATCCAGGCTTCCCTTCCATCCTGGATTGTCCGTGGCTGTAAAGCCCTGGGTGATGAGTAGGAGGAAACACAAACTCAATTTCTGCTGATTTTGGATGCAGTTGGGAACAAGATACTGCTCAGAAACCCAGACATTTTTTCTGGCATAAGTATTTTACTGATCCAAAATAATTTTTCCCAGATATTCTTTTTAATTTAGTGTTATTTCTGTCCCTGTGAATACACTTAGTTGAAAGTCATGCAATTAAACTGAGTCATCCACATTAGTCACTCCATTTTTATCGTATGAAGAGATTTCGTTATATTTTCCTTTGCTGGCTTTGTTGTGACCCTCCTGAAATGACACATTTGCATTCAGAGAGAAATAGAAACGGCCAGTGAATCTGGGTTTGTAATGCACTGGGACTTCAATTAGTTTCTAAACTAATTAGTTTCTGAACTCAGAAACTGATTTCTGAAGCAATCCTTCTGAGGTAGGATTACTGTCTTGCCTTCTCAGTGTATGTGGCTTTCATTATGAAATACAAGTTTTTAATCCAAACCTAGTAGGATGATAACTTTTTTTGGAGTAGGCTTCCAGTCCATCTTTCACTTTTTCCATAAGCTGTCTCCATCTGTTTTGGGAGATGTTGTTTAAAGAATGAGTCCAGTGCCCGATGGTTATCTGCTCTGACTGACTGGGTAAGGAATGCACAGGCCCAGCAACAGCAGGAGCATGGCTCTGGAATTACAGCACTGGAATGGCATCTTTGACCCTGTGCAGGCTGTGAACCTCACACCACGCTCCTCATGTCACTTAGAGCACAGCAGCCACTTGGAGTTCCAGCAGGTACCTAATTCTGTGATTAATTGTGCAGGGAGGCAAATGACTGCAGGCAAATAACTGAAGAATTTATTTCTTTGTTTGTACACTCATCATTTCCAGTGGGATTAAATGGAGAGATGTGAGAATTTGTGATATTCAGGCCACATTCCTGTGTTAATGAGTCACCTTGAATGCTTTTGCCGTAATTGCACTTTTACAATATTTTGTTATTCAGTACATTGCAGTCTGGTACAATAGGCAGTAAAATCAAGTTTTGCCAAAGAAAAGAGTAGAATTAGTGATTTAAAATGAAGTTTCATTGGTCTTGTGGTTTGGTTTGGTTTGGTTTGGTTTGGTTTGGTTTGGTTGGTGGGGGTTTGTTTTGTTCTCTTTTGTTCATTTTTCCTTGGGGTGACAGTGACAGTTGTACATAAAATACCGATTGAGTTTTAGTGGAGTTCACATGGCTCCAAGAGCTGGGTGCTACTCCAGCAGCGAGGGTCAGTGATAGCATTCACACTGCTGCTATCAATATCACCTTTGAAAGCAGCCAGTCCCTGGAGGGAGACCTTTCAGCTTGGTTAGACTGAAGCATTCCATAGTTCAGATGTTAATATTTCTGGCCACCTCTGAACCGTGGTGCAATGCTCATTGGAGAATACAGTTTAATAGAGCATAAAAGTATCAGTGATCATGCACTGTTTATCCTGCACGAGTGAATGAGCATTCAGTGTTTAATACAGAATGTTGTGCATCTGAATTTTTACTTAAATAAAATCAGTGTTTGTTCTCCTGCCCTGGTAATTGGAGAATCCTTGCATTAAATTATCAGTTTCAGCAAATATTTATAATTCAGTAAAAGATTAGTTTAATTTGCTTGCATTTAATGGAAACTATGATTTGTTTCATAGGTTCTACCATAAATAGGACTGGAGGACTTGGTTTTGGGAGGTGCAGAGGGAGTCAGGCAAGCATGAGGACTGCTGTCTTCATTTGTGTTTTCCTTTTATGTAATATTTGTAGATGGGCGTTAGTAATCCTCTTTAAACTGGCAAAAAGAAATATTTCATACGTTTTTCCTAGTTGGGCAAAGTGTGTGGGGCTGCTGGATGCATCTGGACAGGGACAGACCCTGCCCATAGCGTGCTTTCCCCAGAAATCCCTGTTGTGTAGCTTCGTGTTAATGTCATCTTATTTACATTAGCAGTGGATGCATTCAATTCCTTCAGTTCTCTGGATGAATTTCCTTGGATAGAGCCATGAATTTCTTGGGATAGAGCCTGTGTGGCCTGTTCCACTGAGCAGGAGGTTTAGCAGAGGCAGTCAGAGCTGTGCTAAGAGGACAGCACAGCGCTCCTCAGTAGCTCAGCTGATCACCCAGGAGCTCTCCCGGGTGTGAGAGCCTTTCCTGAGCGTGCCCATAAATATTTCTGTGCAGATGTAAGTGTCTGCTGTGTGTCACGTCGGGAGCAAGGTACAGATGTCTGCTGGATCAGTTTCCTTTGCAGCCCCTCTGACTCTTTCACCAGATGACTGCTCTCCATGCCGTGGTGAGCACACAGACCAGGGGGAAGCCACTTGCTGAGTGCCTCACATCAATAGAAACAAATGTATTTTTGGTTACTTACAAATGTGTGATTGCTTGAAGAATGAATTTCCAAGGAAAGGGAAGTTGGAGTATAAGTGTAATGGGTTATGCAGGCTTCTGGCTGGAGACCTTCAGGGTTTGTTTTATGTGTGTCTTGTTTGCATTCAAGTGCAGTGAGAAGAGTACAGAGTTTTTTTGGGTTTTTTTTGCTGGACTGTGGTGTAGAGTTCACTGAAAATGAATCTGAGGAACACTTTGTCATTGCGATAACATCAAATCTATTCAAGATCTCTTTAAATATTAAAAAGAAGTTCTGGATTAAAACAGGACCAAACGTACACAGAAAATAGAGTAGGATTCTTTTCTTGAATATCTTTTATCCTGAACTTGTTCCACAGTAATTGCTTTAGAAATAAATTTCAGTAATAAATATTTACATGTTGTACATGGTGAAAATACAATGAGCTGGAATGGAAGGGTGCAAGTTGAGCAAGTAACCATCTTCAAATTATTCAATTTGAGGAGAAAATAGTCTACACAAGGATACTTTTGTGGCTAGGACTGGTTGTTTGAGCCATTGGTGATGTGAAGAGTTGCCAAATGTGTTGTTTGTGATTCCCATGCCTTCCCCACGCAGAGTCTAAAGAGAAACAGAAAACCCCCAAAGTAAATAAGAGCCGGGTTTGCACAGAAACAGTTGTGCAGCTCAGCACTGTGCATCATCAGCCAGGCAGGATGGAGCCAAGAAAGGCATTTTGCAGCAGATGCTGTGAAAATCAATTGTTTTAAGTGGAGATAGCTATTTAAACATCTTATTATACAATGGGGTAATTGCAATAGATCACCAGATAAAATAATAAAACAATTTCTCTGTTAATGGTGTTGCCCTCGATCTAATAACGAACTGACAGCACACTCTGTTGGTGAGACCAAGCTCTCTGCAATTTTTCCTTGCATAAAGATGGTACATCAGTTCTTCTGCATGAAAGCATGCAAAGTGCTGAGCTTAAGTACCTGATAGGAATATTTTTATAATTTACTGTTAGAGGAAGAAAACACAAGCAGTCTTAGAGAGGGAATCAAGCAGCAGGGGTATTGCAAGCTGTACCTGTGATCTTTGTGAAATATTTGTCCTCCTAGGTGACAGAAGCATCTTTGAGTCCATATAGAAACATTTCTAACTAGCACTCAGAAATAACTTCTTGTAATTTTGGTTTTGCCACAATGTGGTTCCTTCATGCAATTAAATTATACAATTAAATTTCATGCAATGAAGGGAATGAAAGGGAGGATGAGGGAAAGCGCCTTTTTATACTGGAATTTTTTAGGAATCCCTGTCTTTGCAAATAATTTCATGGAGTCTAAAGTCAGACTAAACAGTGTATTAGAAATGTATCACTGTATGGAAGATTGCTTCTGCCTTGGTAAACAGAGCAGGGATAGAGTTGCTCTTTGTTTGATGTGCCTTCTAACCTCACACAGTACATTTAATTCTTCCCAGAACGTACCAGTGCGAGCTGGGCTCTTTTGAAGGTTTCCCTCAATGCCTGTACCCAAATTACAGAGTGGTTACCAGGCACACACCCACACAAATACAGGCAGAGGCACCACAGGCTGCTGCTGCTCTCTCAACCAAGGGAAACATTTATCCTGCTTTTCTCCTCTGCCCAGCACTCCAGAGCACAGCCTGCTTTTATTACTGGGTGTCAGTCCTTTTCCTCCTCCTCCCTTCCCTTCTTGTTTTTCTGGGAGGTTCATGCACCCCCAGAGAGAGCCCTGATGGGAACGAGACCAGAAGCTGGATTTTGGGGAGCTCTGGGGGTAGGGCTGTAAAGGGAGGGGAAAGGAACAGAAGAAAAGGGGTTTTAGTACTGTTAGGGAAGAGAATCTTGGGTAGCAGTTTGGTAGAGAGTTAAAAGATCAGACAATAAATTTACTTAACAGAGACTAATCTACTGGGACTGAACTTCATATCCTGTTTTGGGATAATATATTTCCTTCTGTGCTCTGGAATGAATCTGTCATCTCAAGTCTAATAATGAGAGGCAGAGGATTTTTAATCTCTGACCCCCTTCAATATAATTTAATAAAGGCTGGTTTCTTTATTTTATTTGGAAGCTAACTTATTAAACTTCTTCTTAACTGCCCCTCTGAAAAACACAGTTCATGATTTTGCGTTTTCAGGTTTTTAAAAATGAAATTGGGGGTTTTCTTTAATGGAGAACAATGATGTACTTGCAAAATCGACACAGAGCAGAGCTGTTTATCTCCCAGCATCTCTGCAGAAATGCAGGGATGGGAAGCAGAGTCAGGCACACTGTTTGCACATTCTTGGCTCTGCATCCTCACCGGATTCCACCCGACTGGGGCAGACAGGGATGGGAGACCTAAAGCTGGCGTGTGACTTTCTGTAGCACTGAGTGATCGCTGTGTGGGAAGCTGAGCTTCAAATGTGGTAACCACATGCACAAATAGCTGCAGAATCACAGTGCTCCCCCTCCAGCAGGCTGCTCCTCCTGGGCAGTGGCTGCCGCTGCTGCGGAGGTGCCACACCACTGACCTGACACAGCGGCTTTGCCAAGCCCCTCGGTCCTCTGCAATTTGTTAGGAAAAGCTCTCCTCGCCCTCAGGCAGCCCCCAAACATGCTGGGATTATAAATCACTCCGTGGGGCTGTTGAAAGCTGCTGCTCCCAAGGAATGTGGCTGGCAGGTCACGCCGAGATCTCTCCTCTTGCTCTGCCTAAGGAAGAGTCAGTAAATAGCAAAGAACAAGGCTGCTTTCCCACTGCACGTTTGGAAATAGAGTACAAAAGGTGGGGGAAAACCAAACCAAGAAAGCCCTTTCCTTAAAGGTTTGTCTGTAGTTTAAGTCACTTAAATGAAGGGCTGGTGTCCTCTCAGGCTCCTGTGCCAAGGATGTCTCTCTCCATCCAGGCAGTCTCCTCCAGCCCCTTCACCACAGCCCTGTGTCTGTGAGACCCAAGGCACTCCTGAGATCTTGCTTCCTACATGGGCCTGATTTGCCATAGAGAATTCTAGAGGCTAAATTAGAAGGTGTAGTACAGGCTGTGCAAAAAAATTCTTAGATTTCTGTCTAAAATAAAAGAATAAAAGTATAGTCTTGACAGTGATAAAGAACTTATTTTCACACTTTCCAGAAATTCCAGCCTAAGCAGGCAACTCTTGAAAATCAGTGCTGAAGTTGGTACTTTCCTTTTAGTCTTCCAGGTAGCCGTGTCCTGTGTTCAGTTCATGTTCTGAACACTTTTGCTTTGCAAATGCTGCTGAGGTGTGGGGGCTCAAGCACCTTGCACTGTGATTGCACATTCCTTTCCAAAAAGAGCCTTTAGGAAACATAGATATAGCTAATACAGCGTGTTCTTCTGAGAGTTTGGATTCCTAGCATTAACACAGAGGACAGCCCTTTGTTTTTGAGCACTGAAACTCAGCATATTCAGATACTGGCGTCCAGGTGAAGAGAATGAGGTTTGCAACGACTGAAGTGGAGCTGTGCTGCTTGATACTTCCCACTCAGTCCTAGTGCTGGGGACATGTGAACAAATGGGGCTCTTCTGAGACTTTCTAAGTGACTTTTTTGTGGCTGGTGTAGGATTAGTAAATTTTAAAAATCTTGTATTTAAAAATAGGATCAATTTAGGGATGGCAGTCCTCTAGGGATCACGATTAAAATGGGAATATTTTGTTATAATCTTTGGTTTCCATAGTAACAGCAAGTTATAGACTCATCAGATTCCTGGTCTCTCTTGTATCCCACTGTTACCTTGTTGTTGAACAGCTTTCCTCTTCAGAGCAAAACCCAATAACTCTTATTTTCCACTAGCTGTAACAGGTCCAGTAATTAGAACAGTAAATTTTGTCCAGTAAATAGGGTATGTGCTTAGCTGTGCTAATGTGGTTTTACAGCAGAAGAAAAATGGTGATAGTGGCAGTGTTAGAACTGATACGAGTATTTTTGTATAATTTAAACAGCAGTTATGGGAAAAAAATAATAGTTTTGCTTCATCTTGATAAATTACATATTATGGATGCCTCTGTAGTACTTTATCTTCAGACACTTATTAAAATGTTTTATACACACAGGACATTTGCTCTTTCATTTTGATTATAAGTGGAAGAAAAAGCAGATAGGTGAAAATTGACTATTCATGAGTGGTAATGGGGACAAAAGTGCAGGTTGAAAGACAAATGGTGTTTTTTCCTTGGGAAAGGTGATTTTCTGTAGTGTAGAGACAAGAATCCAGGACTAGAACATCTGGAATGTTTGGCTTATACCCATTAATCTTGAAAGTCTATCGTGTGACTTCTGTGGATTTATATTTTCCCTCCTTTTTAGCACTCTGAGTCATTAGATTGTCTGCTTCATTATACACATTAGTACATCACACTCCATAAATCCAGACAGTAACTCCTATTCTGCTGAATGTGGCTGTTATTTCTGCATTTGCTGTCTGTGTGCATTCATATCCTACTTTTTCCCCACTTTTTTGAGGTTCCAAACTTAGCTGCTTGATTAGTAACATAGACCTAAATCCACATCAGTGACCTCAGGGGGGTCTGATGCTTCATTCAAAGCAGGCAGAATTTCGAATCACATTTATGAAGAATTCTCTGAACTCTTGCTGGATGGAAAACTTTTCACACACTCTCTATTTCTTTAAAAAAAAAAAAAATTGAAAGAGGAGAAAACAAATATCCCCTGTGGAATGGGAATCACAGCACCCTGTTTCACCTCTGTGGGGTGTCTCTCCAGGTCAGGTCCAAGAGGATTTTTAACTGGGCTCCTGGGGCAGGTGATTGTATGGTTTGTGCTTGTTCAATGAGTAAATAAATTACTTCAGTCTCCAGGACTGTCTCCAGGGCCTTTCAACAACACTATAAATTCTTATTATCCAGACAAAATCAAAACTTATTTCTAGTAGAAAAACCAGGTCTTTTGTTTCCTTTTTTCTTTTTTGGGTTTTTCTTTCCTTCTCAGATTCTTTTAAGCCAAAAGAAGCCAGGCAAAATTGCCTAAAATATAAAGACCTTCAAGCAGACCCAGCTTGGTGTTCTGTAATTAACTGGGTAACACACGTGGAGTTTTTTTAAGAGGGAAAAAATTGAGTGACTCATCATTCCTGGTGTACCTACAAATACAATGGAGAGCTGAAAAAAAGTCATTTTCAGTGTATTTTAATCATCTAGAATGTCATCTTAGCATCAAGTTTACCTGAGTGGCTGTGTAGCAGGAGAGGAGAGCCAAGTGGTTTCTGCTTTCTGGTTTTCCCCTGCCTTGGGAGGAGGAGCAGCCAGGGAAGGCTGATGGCTGCCTGGTGCTAGATGTCACTATCTGTCATCAGTGACATCTGACACATGTCATTGGTGCCAGCTTTTCTCTGTAAGACACACTTTTGGGCTTTGCTATTCTGAATTTTTAAGTTAGTGAAACTGTTTAAATTGCAATAAATCATTCTTCAGTCTGGCCAGAAATGCGAGTACTGGAATGGCAAAATATTTTGCATATCTTTATTAGCATTTTCTTCCAAAGTTTGTATTTGCTGTATTCTGGGTATGTTACAAATGAAGAGGTTTTAACATTTTGATCTCTGTGTCTAAAGGTGGAAATAAATTTTAAAGTCTGAGCAAGATCATTACTCCAGAGCTGGGCTTTTTGGAGGATCCTTCAGCTTTATCAGGGTGTAATGAGTAGATATGATGTGAAACCATTTTAAATTGTATTTAAATTATAGAATAATGGTTTGTGGATCTTTTCAATAACTAAAGAACACAATCACCTCTGTTAACAATGATGGCTGAATGAAAAAACCTCTTCAAACCTTGTGCCTTGAGCTCCTTGCAAGCTGAAGAGCTCTCTGGACACCTGGCATGCAAGAAGGAACTGTGACTTTTGAAGATAGAGAGAGACTGACCAGGTTGTTGCTAATACTCTTGGCCATCTAAAAGGTCTTAGTTTTCCTGATTGAATTTTTCTTTGATTTAAATTATTTTTGTTAAAAATGTGTTCTACATTTATAGCAATAATGGGAAACAGTGCAGAGTGTAAATTCCAACTCAGGGAGGGAAGGAAAAAGATGAAGCTATAGCAACAGTGCAAGGCAGGCAGACAATAAACACTCTCTTGGTGGGAAAAAAAAGTGATTTATGGAAAGGAGATAAGTAAACACAAATGGCATATAACTTAGTGTAGTTGCTGTAGATATTACATTATTTCTGCAGTGAATATATAGTGAACAATGAACCTGTGCTCTCTGAGAACTTCCTGAGAAATATTTCAGCTGTAACACTGTATTTCAGTCACTACTATGGAAAAAATGCTTTTATTTGCTTTAATGTGGGAACAACATCCATTTGTTTCATACCTTCACAGCTACAGGAGTGAATAAACATCCCTGAAATAACACAGCTGAAAACCTTGATATTAAGTTTCCCATTGTGGTTCACCTTCAAGTGTATAAAATATAAATTACAACCAAAGTAGTTATTTTCAGCAAGTTTGGAGGATGTGATATCTGTGCATTATAGGGAAAGGTGTTATGTGTCCATCTCTGTCGCTCTGACTTCTCCAGGCAGCTTTATACAGTCACACTTGATCTATCAGAAACTATAGTTGCTGGAAAAGTTATAAAAACATCAGCTAATATTTTACAGACTTGAGTTTATTTTTTCAAGGATTTTACCTTTCATTTATCCCAGAGCCTTTCTTCAACAAACTGGGTGGCGAAAATATCATATTACACTTGAATGATGGCACACTGAGCCCAGCTTTTCCCAAAATGTGTGATGGATGGATTGGAAGTGTGTGGCCACTGACTCATAAAAGGAGTCTGGACTGTGCCTGGTCCCTTCTCCAGGTGTAGATGTCCCAGGGGGGCTGAGGCTGAGCTCCTGTCCTTGCTGGAAGGAAGGGGGTGGCATTTGTCTTGCAGGAAACAAATGACCCAGTGCTGGAAATTGTGTTGGGATGGTTTGATGAAAGCATTTCTGCAGCTACATCTGAATCCAACATCCTTCATAAGCTTCAGTGGGTTAAATGTGGGTGGAAACTGGAAAAAGTAAGGGGAGAGCTGGGTGTTAGTTTTATCTACCAGATATCTGCATCTCATATACTTATTTACAAGAGGTTTTTCTCCTTAGCACAGCAATGCAATTATCTGTGAAATTCCACACACTGTCAATACTTTTGGGCAGTGTGGGTAGGTAAATACTGTGTTTTGTTCAGAGTGAGATTTCTAATAGAAAATTGTATATTTGCTATGAATCACAGATAGTTATACAGTAAGCTTGCATATTGAAACTTCTAGTTACAGAAGCAACCCCAAAATGTATTAAAACCTTACTTTTCATTCCTATCAATAGTCAAGATTGTTTGACAAGTTGGGGTTTTTTAAACTGCTATGACAAAACATTAATGTAGAATACTTTTATTAACCACAACCAAGATGTTGTAGAATCCTTAATATGAGAGTTAGAAAAAGAGATGTTCACTTTGCACATGTATCCTTAGACTAAAATCTGTGTGAAGAACAGATGTTAATTCAAATAGCACTGTGCCTGAAGACAAGTGCTTAAGAATTATAAATACGATTATTTGTTGAGATAACCTAATTTTAAAGGCGAGGTTTTAATTTTTGACCATGGAGTCATTCACAGCCTCCAGCCAGAATGAAATATGAATTCAATTTTTAGTATTTGAAGCACTTGAAGAAATAATTTCAACATTTAACTATGTCAGTGTCAAAACTGTTATTTGTGGAGTGCATTTGGCTTTTTTTTTTTCCATTTGATAAACTGGACATATAGAATAAAATATACTGTAAAATGTATTTTTGTCAGGGCAATTAGGAACATTTTCTGCAATGGAACCTCTTGTCCTTGAAAGTCCAATCATGATGGTAGATGATGAGCTCTGAAGTTGCTAGTTTAATACTGTGGATATTGGTTTGCATTTTGATTTCTTAACCTCAGGAGATACAATACTCATTAGAATACTTAGGCAGAGTAAGAACTTAAAAATGCGTTGTTTTATGGGTTTTGTTGTGTTTAATGCACACCTGGGTACCAGCAGTGGCTGTGAGTGACGAGCCCAGATTTCAGCTCACAGAGCTGTGAGCCCTGCATTGACTCCTGTCCTCAGGAGCCTGCAGAGTGTCCATTAATTAATTCCTTCCAGTTCATTGCAGTCAAGGAGCCCCAGCATTTTGCTGGCAGGAAAGGGGCAGTGCCAGAGAAATTCAGGGCTGTTCCTCCTCAGAGCAGCTGCAGGAGGCCGGTGCTGCCCTGTCCCAGGAGTGGAACTGGGCTGCTTTGACCTGCCTGTGCTCAGCAGCGCTGCAGGTGAGGAGCAGTGCTGGGAGCACTGGCACCGACCCCAGCCCTGAGCTCTCCTCTCCCACCATGGGCGCAGCCGGTGTGGCACACCCTCTGGGGCCTTGCACTGCCTTCAGGGGACCCCAGCTCAGGCACCGGACTCTCAAACAGCTGGAAAGGCACTGGAGTGGACCCAGCTGTGGCTCCTGGTGGGCTGAGGCACTGATCAGCAGAGGGCACCAGATCAACACAGCTGCACCTGCCGGGATGGGCGCAGGTTGGCCGGGATGCAGCCAGGGATGCAGCCAGGCTTTCAGCTCCAGCACAGAGTGCCTGCTTTCCTGGAAGGCTTTGGGGTCATAAACATTATTTCCATCTTAGACTATGTTGTTAAAAAGAAAATTTCATGTGAGTGAGCTGCTCCAGTAATGTCTTTCCAAAGGCTGTGGGATGCCAAGCTACATAGCCACAGCTGCTGGAAGCTCAGATGATCTGTTTTGGCATTTCAGAGAGATTAAGATTATTCAGTCACGATTTAACACTTGAAAACTAAGAAAAAATATTTTAAATTTTTTTTTGTTTTTTTTTTTTTTTTGAACAAAGGTCCAAACAGCCCAACATGAGACGACTTTGGAGAGGCAGGATGGCATTAATTTCACATTGCCAGAGTAGCTGCCTGAGGAAGGGTATCAGAAAATGAATGAACTAAGCTTTTCTACAAGCCCCACCAGCTTCTGGATTATTTTAAGAGTTGCAAAAAAATGTAAGTTTATCAAGATTAACACCTGAAAGAACAAGGAAAAAAACCCAACTATTTATTCAGTGAAGGGCTCACAGGTTGCACTGCAGTGCCCCAGTCCTTCCTTCTCTGTCTCAATACAGCAAAATATCCTCAGCTCCTGCTCACTTTTCCCAGAGGCCACACCAGTGTTTAACTAACATAAAGCTCTGTTTTGGTGGGATAAACATGGGGTCTTTTTAAAACAAGAAAGGAAAGGCAGAGTAGGTGAAGCTGCAGACATCAGCTGTGTTTTTCAAGCTACACAAGTTTGCTTTAATGTTTTCACCAGAGTGCATCACCCCACATAATTTCTCCATCTTTTTATAGCTGTGCTAATGATGTTCTCATTTATTTTGTAATCTGTTGCAGTCCTATACATTAGATTCAGTGATGACTTTGCAGAAAACACAGATTATGGTGTTGGCAGGAATTCCCTTCCCTGGAGGTAGGAGACATTTGAGTTAGGTAAGGAGGGCAGAGTTTGCAGTTTTTCCTGGCAGTGGTTCAGTGCAGTTCTATATTTATTGTGACTCAGAAAAAGCCTTTTATTTAGTCTGTGTATGAAATGCCTCTTGCCTTTCTTTTGGAATTAGTGAAAGTTGAGAGCATTTTATATCCTCAGAGATTTTACATTTTTTACTAGTGAATGTCAGTGTGGCAGAAAATTTTGATTAATAATACCTAAGGCAGGGGGAATACAGGGCTTGAGAGAGTTGCAGTTTATTTGGGGAGAGCAGGATTAGGGTATCAGTTGCTAATCTGGCTACTGCTACAGCACTAGAGCAATCTACATTTAATTTACTTTTTCTGAGAATGTTATTAAAAGGAAGAAATCATTTTCTAGGCCAGAATAATGTGTGTATGTGTCATGGAAATGTTTTAAGAGACCAAAATTAGTTAATAATACATAATATTGTAGATAATGCATTAGTTTAATCAATGGGTTATACAGGTCAATGAACTGAAACTGATGTTAGAGGGAACTGAAAAGAAAATTAATAATTTAAACTGTACCATATGTTTTTCATAAAGCTGAATATAGGAAGAAGAAGAGATGGATAGAAGGAAATAGAGACATAGATTATCTATGTAATTCATCCACCTGTTCCTTCCAGTAATAAGAAAATCTCTTTTCAGTCCTAGATCAGCCTTCTTTACACAGGTTAGCTTCTGCTCTGACTCTTTGTCCTCTCAAAACATTTTCAATGTTTAACATCTCAAGAATTAAAAATCTCCCTGTAAACTAGGTGTTTTTAATAACTCATGTGCTTGGTTGGGGTCAGCACATGCTCTCAGCACTGGGGCTGAGAAACCAACCCTAAAGCAATTTGATTTGTTCTTTCCTCAGTGACTTGAGGTGAAACAAGTCAGTGACTGAACTCCATACGCTTAGGGCACAGAATCTCCCCCACCCTCATTATATAATATTTAAAAATTACTCTTTGCCTGCCTACAGCACTCAGGCTGCTCAAGTCCTGCCTGATGAAATGAAAGAAATATTGAAGTGATTGGGGGAGCACAATATCGACAATATCCTTCAGGGTCTCTCATCAGCCATCAGCAGGGCCACAGGGAGCAGGTCAGGTGCCAAGTGTTACCCTTCAAAAGGGTTCTGGGGGGCACCTAGGGAGCACGAAGTCTTGCAGAGTTTTTTTATTAACTACTTGTTTAGGAAAGCACGGAGATATTTTCTGATGTAGCCTGAACACCACCTCTGAATACCTCTGAAATCAAATAAAATTCCCTGTTTCCTGCCTTCCCAAAGGAACTGCATTACCTACAAACCTTGTTTACCTTTGGGCTGTGATTAATAATTCCCCATAAGAAAGGATTTAGGATATTCCAAAAAGGAAAGGCAAAACAGTGATATATGTGCTTCTAGCATCAATGTGAGAAGAGTAAACAAGGAAAAATATTTCTATTTCAGTGACTTCCCATTTGACTGTTTTTGTTTGCCATTTTACTAGTAATGGATGGTATGAGAAAATATCCACACTGTGATTTTCAGTATGGAATAACAATAACAGTCAGATTTGTACATATTTCCGGTAAATTTTTACTTTTATTTTGCTAACCCATATCCTCATTTATGTGCCAGCAGACAATATCTATGTACAAGTCAGCTGGTTTTTAATAAATATCTGAGGATCCATACTGCATGTTTCCTACAGGATTTTTCATCACCACCACCACTCTGGGATACAATTGCCTGTCCCTGACTGGGAGTTTTGTGTACTCCTGAGATTCTACATGTGGTGGGAATGTGGAAGGAAAGGTCAGGTCAGTGAGTGAGGTGCAGGGAAATGATGGGTTGGATTCAAACAGAGCCTCCTCAGGGCACTTCAGCTCACTGGCCATCCTAAGTTTGGTTTAGTCAATCTGACATCTCTTTCTCTGTCAGAGTGTTAAGATCTTTACAGACTTGCACTCTGAAACCAGGAAATTCCTCAGTGTTAAGAATGGGGGTGTGTGTGTGTTGGTTTTTTCTATTTGGTTTGTTTAAGATTCCAAAAATTGGTATTTACTGAGTGCCCAGCATTTAGGTAGTCGAGATGAGATTAATCATGTCTCTCTGTACTGAGTTCCAGTGATTTATTAGAAAGAAATTACATTGACAACCCATGAGCTTGTGTGGACAGTCTAGGATTCATTCTTGCTTATGGCTTCCTAATAAACAGTGAAAAATCAACCATTGTTTCAATTCCAAAGGTAGAGCATCTGAGTAGTGAAAAAATCTTTGCTAAAGGCAAATTTATTAGGTTTTGCCAAGAAGCTTGTGCAAATGGCATTAATTATGAAGAGCGTGATTCATGTCATAGAGTATTTATGAAATTGAAACAAACAGACAAGACATTTCATTTTATACAAAATCAGCACCAATGTTTTAGGCCTATTGGTCAGGTTATGTGTTCTTCAACATTAGAAGAATATTCTATTATTCTTCTAATATGTCTAGCCTAGAGACAACAAAAAACCCACATGAACAAAATCCAAACCAGCAGAGAGTGACAAGGAGATGGCCCAGTCTTCCTCATAACCAGGTGCCAGAAAATGGAAGAGGCTCAAACGTCTTTTAGCCCTGAGCTCATATTCCAAATTTACATTCTAGAAACTTTGTACAGGTACCACTTTGCAGTAGTTTGTTTTGTAAGTGGAAAGTCAGGTAGTTCTGCTGAATGTTTTCCTGTCATTTGTGGTTTGTGTGCATTTGAATAATGTAAAAATATGCCCTGTGAACTGATAGGCCATGGTATCAGAACATCTCTGCTTGGAATCACACGTTGACAGAAAAGGAGATCGCTTTCTGCATGTGTTTTTGGAGAGGTTTAAGGAATTTGAAAGTTAGTGGAAACAGCATCTGTCAGCTATTATTGTAGTGTTGTTTTTCCTTGTTTAGCAAGTTGTCAACGACTAAATTGACAGAAAATCAGGCAAATGTATTTTTGTGTACAGTCCTTGACAAGTGGCAGAGGCCCATTTGTGTCTTTTCTTGGCAATGACATTGTAGGTTCATGTACAAAATCTAAGCAAGTTGTCACTTCACTGAAAGACATTGAGTTAAGGCAATTAAAAATACTTGCTTTCTGTTATAATAACTGTTTAATAATTCTGCTGTAAATAAGAACCAGTTGGAAAATAGAATGTAGCGGCAAGATACTTCAACTATCTCTGAAGTGGGCTAAATGCTCCTTTTAGCTGTTAAGCCTTTACAGATGTCTGCTGAGGAGAACAAACATCTTCATTATTTATCACAAGTGAAAACTAATTTTTCTATTTGTTCATCTAGATGTTACTTTCATTTTTCTGTCTCCATCATGTCTATTTTAAAGCAAACGATAACATGAGATTCTAAAATAACCTCTTTTTCTATGGATGCTTTTGAAGCTTCCCTCAAGGTGGATCTTTGTCAAGAGAATCTAATATGACATTGTCCATCTGCGACACTTTTCCAGGAAATGCTCTTTTTTCTTCAATTTGCATATAGTTATATTTATGTTAAAGTCACCATAAGAGCAAGGGAAGTTTTTACTGTCTTCTTCAGAGATTTCAAGCCACCAGTTTTATAACTTAGATATGTGCAAGAATTGTATTCAGGGCTTTGAAAGAAGAGAACCTTGACCCCAGTCTTTTGGATTGACTGTTTTACTGTGCCTTCAAAAATGTTTTTCACCATACATGACCAAAAAGTATTTTTAAATTCTGGAATTTTCTGGGTGAGTGGAGATTTTTAGGCTAACTGCAAGAAGGCTTGTAGGAAAGATCTGTTAAATATGAAAGAGGTGGGGGAAGCACAAATCCCAAACTGTTCCATGCTCCCTTGTTCCCTTCTAAAATTCTGAGTTGATATTGCAAGGAAATTTTTCTTTGGAGTGTAATGTTTATTTGGGGAAGATGGTGTTAAAGAAAAAACCCTTTTATTTAGCTATGACATTCTTAGGATCATTTAGCTGCTAGATTGGGCTGTGCAGTGTTTGAAAAGAGGCAGAAATTACAAGATAAGATCAACTGCTCACCTGGGGAGACTTAGAAAAGTTTCATATTTGAAGCACATGTTCCAAATGCTAGTCAGGAATGGATAGCATTAAATTCTTACATCTGGCACAGAGCTGCTTGCTTTTATGTTGGTTTCTTTTCTTGTTTTATTGTTTAAAAGGATAATAAAACTTCACAATAATATCTCATAATCAGTATAGAATATCTCCAGGCACCTTTTGAATGGTGGCTTTGCCAAGAAGAACATACATTGTGGTTCATTTTGCCTACAGAAATGCTGAGGGTTTTCATCTGGATCCCTTTGGAAATAAATTTATGATTTCTACCAGTGCAAAAAAAGGAAGAAGAAAATATTCTGCACTGGCTGAATAGATGGTAATTCATTTTGACTGTGTGGCAAGCAGAATTAATTACCCAGGCAAAGTTACACCTTTGGCATGGCTTCAGCTCTTGCAGTTGCCATAGATGCTTCTAGCCAAGGTTCCTGCCATTTTCTTTTGTTTTGGTATGGTTCTGCATATGTTATAAATAATAAACTCAAAATCCACCTTAATATGAGCAATAATTCCAACTCGTAGTTTTGTAGTGTGTTTTTAAACAAGTTTTAGCTGTACTTCCCCGATACTGATTTTCACTGCTTGTTTTAAGGATTGCAGAAAATGGACTAAGAGCAGGGCAAAGACTTGGACAGAGAATGTTTGTGTGTCTTCATGAGAGTTGCAACTCTTTCCAAATATTCCACATCGTTTCAGTTAATTCCTTTTAAATCTCAGATCTAATTCAATGCAGTGTTGATGGCAGTGGACTGTTCCTTTGCTGTGTTTGTTGCTGGCAGATGTGTGTTAGCTGGATCATGTGTGCCCTGTTTGTCCCCTCCTCCCTGGATGTTGGCTGTGGCCACTGTTGGACACAGGTGCTTCAGCTCAGAATGGTTTTACATTTCTGTTTCAGTGGCTTCTGCTGTAGATTTTTTTTTTTTACTAGTTCAAATTCTTCTGTAATTTTCAAAACTAACTGTTTCCTTAGGACACTGAGGGAATCAATATCCATGCATTTTTTAAAAATCCTAGTCACAATGCTTCTAGCTGGTGATTCCAGGGTATTTTCTTCCCTCCAGTTACATTAAGATCTCTGAGGTTGCTCCTTCCTACAGACAGTCTTTAATCCTCCCCTTAGTCTGATGGAGCTGCTTTTAGCTCTCTGTAAAGAAATAGTTCTTTTTTGAAGGTGTCACCCAGAATTTTATCCTAGGAAAGTCTCAATGGTGTTTCCAGGAGGAGGAAAGCCATGCTTTGACAGTGATGTTTGGTTGGTCACACTGACATGTCCTGATGTCCTTTCCTGGAGCCAGAAGCTGGGTGGTAATTCCATGACGTGTGCATCCCCTTCTCCTGCATCTCTTCAGGCCCTTTCACTCTGTGGCCCACCTCAGTGAATCTGTGTTGGGTTTTTCCAGATTTACAGTTCCATCAGCTTGACTTTGCTTTGATGTTTGGGTCTAACCACCTAGAATAGCACACTGCTCATTTTTCTTAATGCATGAGAAACTTATCCATATTATTAAGCTAGTTTTTTTACTCTTTTTTAAATGGATGAACTATCATTGAAACATTCTGGGAATAGGCTGCAGTTCCAAACAGAGTTGTGCTTACTAAGCAGTTGGGTTTTTGCCATCAGCAAATGATCATTCACTTACTAATGTAGTGAACCATCTTAAGAGAATTTGTCCTGTTTGTCTCCTGTTACTGTTGGTTATAATCATTTGTCTGATTCAGGCTCTTAACTCCTTGCAAATTGTTCCCATCAAATTAGATTTTTAATCTGTGACAATGCTAAATGCAGTTAATTGTTTATGGAATGTTCTATAGCATAGTGATAGAGACAATTTTGATCAATCAGGTGGCTCTAAAGCATACAGATCTGATACTGCATCACTATATTTCAAAAATCCTTACTGTTGCTTTGGAAAGTGCCAGTTGTGATTAAAGATGTCAGCAAATTTAAGTGGAGGACAGAAAATACCCATTTCAAAATCTTGATTTAATTTAAAAGTTAATGCTGAAAAGTGTGCAATTGTAATTTTATTTTCCTTCTGTTACACCCACTGATGACTGTCATGAGAGCAATAGGCCAAACATGGGATTAAAATTGTGCTAGTTAAGTAATTTATTAACTACTATTCTTCAGTTGTACTCTTCCTTTAGACTGCTGGCTTGAACTATGAACCTGAGAATTTTTACACCTCTAAGACGTTTTACTAAACAAATATTAATTTAATATTAAGGATTACAGAATGGAAACTATTGCCTATACAGTACTCACGGTATTAAAAGGACCAAATATAATATAAAAGGCAATCTTTCATAGAGACACATAAATTGAATCCTTAAAGAAATACTTTTCTTCTGAATCTTTTTCTGTAGACAGACAGTTTCATCAAGCACGCTCCCAACAGATAATGTGAATGTCAAGGTGTAAACATATCTTTAAATAACCCTTTAATTTGCCATGAGAAGTTATTAGGGTGACTGCAAATTATGTGACTTCTTCATGCTAAGTAAACCCAAAATGAAATCTAGACAATCCATTAAGGAAATTTAAGGTTTAATTCTGTTGCGTTCCAACATCATAGAAAGACACATCTTGGAATTGGGATTGATTGGAACATTTTAGACTGAATATGTTGACATAGAAATCTGATTCTTTTCTGTAGATGCTCAGATATATCAACTTATGCTGAGCTGCCAGTGCCAGCACGATCCCATGAGGGATGTTTGCATCTCAACCAGCCTCTCCTAGATCCTGACCCTGCATTTTACTCTGGTGCTATGGATCAGAAGCTCATGATTGTGGAACCTTTTCTGTGTCTGAACTGGGTTTTTTTAACCAGGGCAATTATGTCTCCCCAAGATATCTGGAGAAACACATTTGGCCTGCTTTGCCTTTGATCCATTTCTTTACCAGTGCAGAAGTCCTTGGGTTCCATGAGGAGTAGGTCAGACTTTACAAGGGCTCGTGTCATCCACCCTCCTCCTGCACCTGCACGTGCAGGACCTCCAGAAGGTTTCATTCAGCTTAAAGGTGTCCAATGCAATGTTTTAGCTGTAATTGTATTTCCTTGTGTGATTTCTTCACCTAAATTTTAATTGTGCTGGATGAAATGAATAAACAAACGTGATAGTTTATAGAACTTTAGGTTGAGATTTTTCAAAACAACTCTGCTCACATTTAAAACTTGTCAGGAAAATAATTTGGAGATGTCTTTTGTGTCCTTGAATTACTGTATTGACTACTGTCTCAGTTATTTTCCTTAAAATTTTTAGTTTATGATCAGTGAAGATTTTGTGAAAAAGCAGAAGCCCCATTTTTATTTCACATACACAGCACATTTTTCTTCTCAACTTGATCAGTAACAAGCAACTTCAAACTTGATATTGGAGGAGTTCAGAGCTTAGCCCATGTGTCTTCTTAAGCATCACATATTGGAAGGAAATCTTATGTACCTGATAAATTACTTTTGTTTGAAATATTTTTCAGGTGGGATTTTTTGGGGGGATGGTCATTCACTAGGAAAAAAAAAAAACATTAATAAAGTCAAAAGACTCTCCTGCCTTGGGGTTATTGGGGTTTTGTCTCTAACCAGCAAAAAGGGAACACTTAAGCCAGATAGAACTGAGCTTCCTACAATACCTCCACATGGCTAAAATTGCTAAAATTACTGGGCAATTTTGGTAAGTAGTTATTATATAAAAAGGGGGTTTTCAAATGCGTTACTGACCAACGGCTATCCCAGGGCCATGCCATAAAGAGATTTTAAAGAGAAATGGAGCAGATCTTCTGTCTCTGTGCATTAGGAACTGCTATCAGGTGGCTCAGGAAGAGCATCCAGGGTCACTTGGTGCTGTTCTGGCTGAAGCCCTGGATGCCTCCTGTGTCACCACTGTGATACCTGCACTTTTGGGTTTACATCCACCAGCTGGACTTCCTTTTTAATTCTGTGAAACTGTCTGCTAAAAAGAGAAATGTTGTGTGTGCTGTTTATCTTCCTTATATATTTAGGAACTAAAGAAATATCTTGGTCTTTCTCATTAAGATAAAATTCTCAAAACTTATAAAACTCAGCTGTAGAAGAGGAAAATTCTCTGAGCTGGTGTTTTTATTTCCCTATTAGATGCTTTTTAGTGTCCAGGGTGTATATTTGACTCAATTTTCTATGACTGCTCAAAGTAGAAAGCCCTGACTTATGCTTTATTTGTAAGGTATGAGCAACCAAAGCAAGGGTTAAAGAGAGTCCTGAAAAAACCTCAGGTTATGTAAAACCACATGCCAAGTTTTTAAAGTGAAAGGCATGAAAACAGGTCATAAATCACTGTGTCTGCAGAAGATGAAGTCTCCAGTATTTATTATTTACGCACCATTTTGATTTGCCCACGAGGAAGCTCCTTGTCAGGATGAAGCTGTAACTATAGTGATAACACTTGGAGCTGCAGCTTCCAGCGTGGGGCACAGCCAGGACAGCACCACAGCATCCTCTTGCTGTGCTTCCAGATAGGAAAAGGAGCTTTTGTCTCACAGTAATTTATTTTTTTATGGGAAACTATACATAAACCACAGAAGGGAGGGGAAAAAATAAAGAGGGGTTGTTAACATACTTCAAGAAAACGCGTGTACTTCTTTTCCTTACGAATTCCTTAACAGCAAACAAGAGCAAAGAGTTTGGGGTTGTTTTGTTTTCTTTTAAACTCAAGGTTTTGGAAAAAAAAAAGTTTTAAAATTTCTTTTCTAAAGACAGCTTTTCAAATGCACCTATATAAAAACATGCTGGGGTGATTTTCTATGTGTGCATTTGGATCTAAGTATCTTTATAGTTCTGGCTGGAGCCAAACACTTGGATGCATACATGAGATCTCCCTGTGCCTCTCTGGAGCCACACGTGCTTCCCTGCTCCTCCAAAATCCTTTGAGAAGAGCCTGCCAGATGGAGCAATGTGAATCCATCCACATGAGTTCAAATTTGTAAAAAATACAGATTTGATATGCATCTGAGAGGTTTCTGAGGATGCTTTGAAGGTTTTCATGAGATCACCTGTTTGATTTTCACTTGTTGCAGATACCGGCTCTTTCTCTGCAATCTGCTGGGTCTGCAGCTCAGCTCCCTGTGCTGGTTGGTTCTGTCAGCCCCCTGTTGTGCTGAGTCTTTGTGGCTGTGAAAAAAAATATTACTCTTCAGGATGATAATAGTCACTGAAGAAAAGCCCATTGTTTTGTGACAGACAGACTGTGTGTCTGCAGAGCTTGTTCAGAATTCAGGAAATAGGGGCTGAGTTCTCAGCACACCTGGACCTTCTGTGGAAGGGACATATGGGGAGATGAGATGGAATGGCACTTTTAAAAATTACTGTTCTGAGCCACCTTGGCTCTGTGATTTTTCTGTGTTTGACTCGCATTTTGTCTAAAAGTTGTTAATTATCAAGTGAGTTTTTATTTAGAATGACACGTTCTGACACATCATATGACAGTAATTTATACACTCTAATCAGTTGTAGTTCAATCTCAGGGAAAACTTTCATGTATCTTTTGTTTTTCCTTGCTAAAGAAAGGTGTGAAATATCAGTGTGTAACATTAAGGCTTGCTTTATTTTCCCCAATGGTGTTTATTCCTCTCTTCTCAGTGTAAGAAGTTGCTGTGTTCTCTGGGGAGAGCACCAGAACCAGTAGTCTGAATTCTTGGGGTTTATCCCATGTCTATTCTTTACTGCATTTCTCCTCAATAATTCACTTTATCTATCTGTGTTTCTGTTCATCTCATGTATAAAGTGGGAATAACAATATTGTGACTTCCTTGGAGATAAAGTAGGAATTTCTTTCTGAAAATCAGTAAGTAAAATCTCTTAAGGTGCAGTCCCTGTTTTCTCACTCTAAATAAGATGTCTTGAGAATCTGCTTCTCAGCTTGGACAAGATGCCTGTGGAAGTATCAAGTATCTTGTCAAAATAGTAAAAAATGTTGCCTGAAGTGAAGGTATTTTGTAAACTGCAAAGACAAAAAAATGATTTAACAAGTTTTCTGAGGGATATGTGGTTTCTCTTTGCAGGAGGAGGAGATAGGATTTTATTCTCAGACCACATTAATGGAAGTAGTTTTCAAACATTATGTTTTCCCACAGGCACTTCCCCCCACCCCATATTCCCTGATTCTGTATCTCACAGACGCTGGTGGCTTTTTCTAAGCTTTTTCAAAAAACAGAGATGTAGCAAACCCTTGGTACAGAAAGGTTGGTGTCAGAATCATTCTCTGCCATTTATTGAGTGTGTCTCCATCTCTGCTGGGTCCCTCTTGGCTGCAGCATTGCCTGGCCTCTGGCAGAGATGGAGGTGGAGGAGAGATGGATGTGGAGGCAGAGATGGAGGTGGAGGCAGAGCTGGATGTGGAGGCACAGGAGCTGCAGTGTGAGAGCAGCAGAGGACAGGATGAGCAGCTCCTGCACAAGACAAAGGAGAGAGTACTGCAGCTCCCAGGGAAGAGGCAGCATTTCTCATTGTGATTAAGTGTTTCCATGGAGCTGCAGCAACTACAATAGCACTTACATCTGGTAACTTCACTTTTATGGAATGGTTTTGCCAGATTTTTCAGGATTTCAGTGAACATGTGTATGTTTATATTGGAGAAAGGAGTTTGCTTTAATGTCATCCCTTCCGAGACACATTTGGTAATAAACAACTCCAGATCACACCTTACATTTTTTATCAGGAGTGAACTCAAAATGTTAAGCTGAATTTCAGACTAAAGCTATTCATCATTTGAGAATACACCTGGGTTTTTGATAAAATATGTGTATCTCAATTCAGGGTTAGTATGTGAAATTCAGGCACCCCAATTTTATCTAAACATGGGATTAGTGTGTGAAATTCAGGCACCTCCTGTTTGTTATTTTCTCGATTTTAGGTCATGATGTCTTTTGATTTCTGTCACTGAAGTGATTAGAGCTGAATGAATTTTCATGCGTTCAGGTTGGGGAATGAGAGGAATTGGTGCCATGTGTTTCCCATTGTGGGAACCTTCATGATATCATCGACAGAGAACATGCTCAATATGCCTTCCAGACTTGGCCTGCTATTTAGGTTGTGTGATTGCTTTGGACTGTGTCAGGACAATATTCATATTCCCTTGGTGCATGAATATTAAAATATTTAAAGCATTTAGTCGATAAGAGGAAAGATTCCCCCGCCAGAAAAAAACAAAAAAGAAAACCTTTATATTCCTGATGAAAATATGTGCAGTATCTCATTTAATGTCTAAGCCTCATTTTTCCATGGGCAGTCTCAAAAGCTCCCTATTCAATGGAGCACTAATGCTCACCTATCCATCCTTAGGTACTCTCAGAAAAACACATTTTTGGTCCCAGTTGCTAGAAATAAAGTCCTTCTGTCAGCATATGGGTAACAGCTGTCATTACCACCAGCCAGTTATATTGTCTGCTGTTCCAGTCCTTTATCTGTCCAACTCCAGACACTAATTCAGAAAATCAGAATAAATAATAAAGGCATATGGAGCTAGGGCCAAGTGTTTTTTTATTTACAACACCTGTTGCCTTTTGGAGGGTTGGCACAGTCAGTCTGAGCCACAGCAGCTTTCTAGATTTCCTGACTGGATTGCATGAGAAGTGTCTTTGCAGGTTTTGGTTTTGTTTTGTTTTTTTTCTATAACTCTTCATTTTCTATTTTCATTAAAAGGTTAAAACCCAAAATATCACCACACATCTTCAGCAAAGGACTGTGTAAAAAGTTTGCAGCGGGTGGAGCTGTGCCCATTTTCACCTGTGATACATTGACTGTGTTCAGCTGGAGTGCTGCTGTTCCCCCAGCTCTCGTGGTGCTGGGGCAGGGGACATCAAACACCTCAGAGGGAAATCTCTCCTGCTCTCCTCCTCTCTAGTCTTTTTTCTTCACCAATGTGTATGCTTACTGCAGTTCTCTTTATGAATCCTTAGGTTTTCTCGTGTAAATTTTCAAAGTGTTTTGGGTGGGGGGAGGAAAAGAAAGGGGGGGAAGTGCCTGTCTTCCTATTTGCTCAGATGTTTCCAAACTTTTAACTTTCTTTCTTAATGTCTGCCTCCTGAAACCATGTCAGTTTAAGCTGAGATGTATTTGATGTTTCAAACTAAGCAGAGCTTGTGTGTCCGTGTTTGAGTGCAGGATCAGCCCAGACTGGGGCTGCTGGCTTGGCCAGGTGCTTGGGGCACCTGGTTTTTGTTGTGTGGAGGTTGTAGTGACCCACAGCAGCTCAGCACAACCATGCACAGCTGTGCTGCCCTGGGTGTGAGCTGCAAATAGGTCCCTCGTGGAAGATTTTTAAGGCACCTAAGTTTGTTATCTTTAGAGGAGCTGGTGGAGGTGGAAGTAGAGATGCTTTGGAGGACACAGTCCCTTGCTGCAAGTCAGACAAACTATCTCCCTTTCAACCAATTAGTTGAAGTAGCTAATTCCTGTAATGAATAATATTTTATCTGTCCAGAAACCTTGTATTGCCTTTGCTTTAAACTGTCACAAAAATTACATCTTGTTTAATCAAAATTCACATCAGTTTTGTATGCTGAAATTTAGAAAAGTAGATAGAGGACTTAAGTGTCTAACAAAATTAATTAGCACTCTGGAGTCATTAGGCTCTGAAGATCCAATATGTCTCTAAAGCACAGTTAATTATAGTAATTTTTTTAAAATTAATATTAGCTCTCTTCTGTCATGGGAAAACCATAAACTCAAAGCCTAAAAAATGGAATGCAGTTCTCGCAAATGTATGCAGGTATGTACATATACACCACACACACATATATATAAAAATATGTATTTTT
The DNA here is from genome assembly GCA_013397375.1 of Toxostoma redivivum. Taxonomy (NCBI): domain Eukaryota; kingdom Metazoa; phylum Chordata; class Aves; order Passeriformes; family Mimidae; genus Toxostoma; species Toxostoma redivivum. The sequence goes on from VXBI01001219.1 coordinate 551,078, forward strand.
TATCTATATATGGTCTTAGCATCCAGTTCCAGTTTCTACAGTGGACTATAGTGTCTACTGTGTGGTATTGCTGGCTTTGCTATCTGTATTAACAGAACTGAAAAATTGTGCACCTGAGTTCCTTTTTTTTTTTTTTTAAATAATTTTGTGACGATTGGTCTCTAGGTTTACAGTGACAGAGATGCAGGACAGAAAGGAGAAATGAAAATACAGCCTCTATATGCATACAGCTTTATGCATGTATTTATCTTAATTTGAAATAATTACTTTCTTGCAGAATAGCCAATGATTTCTCATTTCTGCATGTAAACAACATTTATTAAAAGTTAGAAAAGATAAAATACATTTTGGATAAAAAGGCACTTAAAACTCTTAAACTAAATTATTTTTGTTCTAGAAAGAACCACCTTTTCTTCACTGAAAGTTTTTTGGAGGCCCAGTAAAATAGCTTTCATGCAAGGCTTCTGCTGCTTGGGCTTTAATCATTTTAACAGGGATATAACATGTATTATATGTAGCATGCACTCCACGTCTATCTAAAAACCAACATATTATACTCAAATCCAGAATCCATAAAAGAGGCCTCTGAGTATTCAGTGTCCTGGCAAAATGCCTCAGTGGGAAATGAGCACAGCCAGAGCTAAAGTGGCTTCAAAGCAGTGCAGGACCAACAGGCTGAGCCTGCACCCATTTCAGGGCTGCTTGGGTGGAAGGGGTGAGGAAGGAAACAGGGAGCTGAAGATGGTAAAGGAGGATAAATAAATAAATATATGTATGTATATATGTAATATTTACAGACTAAAACCCTCCTGCCTGTTCTGAGGTGCCTTTTCAAAGACCATGAGTGCCTCTAAGTGGCAGGAGTAAATAAGAGTGGCAGAGTCTTCATTGTAGCGTACTCCAAATGGGATTAAACATCAACAAATCCATGCTGAAAGGATCTCTCCCCTTGCAATTTCCTGCATTGGAATTACCACACTCTGGAGGGGAACAACCAAAATGCAGACATGGTGTGACCTGATCTCGAGGAGATGCTGTGGCTTCCCTTGGTGGAATTTCTCCCCATGTTTCAAAACTCCCTCAAAGATACCCATTTTTAGCAAATCCATGTGAAGAACCACACCTGTGCTTTTCACTGCCCCTAGAGTTGCTATTTATTCTTCAACCTCTGAGACTAACTGGAACAAAATGTAATAATAATTAGGGTTTGACTCTTAGTTAATGTCCTGACTGTCCATACAGTACATCTTCTGCAATGGGCAGCCCGTGGGGGTGGCTGGCAGTGAAGTCAGGCCCTTGAAAAGCTCTGTGAGCTCAGGAGCTGTTCCTGTGGGTGGCACATCTTTGTACAAGAATCCTTTTGGAACAGGCTCCTTCTGCCAGTGCAGCCCTTCCCCTCTGCCACAGCTCCAAACCTCCCCTCTGGTACAGATACTTCATTTTGTGATGGGATTATCGATTTTGTGTGCTGCTGCTGGGATTTCATCCATTACCACCAAATCCAATCTTCTCCAACAGTTACAAGCCTGCCCCAAAGGTACAGGTCTCTTTTGGACAGCACCACAAGCACACAGGAAGGAAGGTCCCATTTTCTGTAGTCTTGCTAGAGAGTAGTAGGGGGTTTTTTTCCTACATAATGGCTTTAATGAGGTATCTTTTTCCTTTAAAAAAAAATTATGTTTTAGATTTCTATAAAGATGACAGAACAGTAAAGTTTTCTAAATTTATATGTTTTGCCATCTTGATAGGAGCATTCCCCATGCTCTGTGAATGATCATTCCTTTGGTAGTTATGTAACTTTTATTTTGCTCAGTAAGGTTTTATTTCATGTATAAATGCTAGTGTGAAACAAGTATTTTCTGATTCAATGAGTTGGCTTAAATAATCTTTTTTTTCACTCGATAACTGAATTTTAATGACAAATTTGATTCTCCCAAGCCTAGGAAAAAGTTCAGAATTTCGTTTTTCATTAAGAGCAGGAGTGGAGGAATCCTTCTGGTTTTAGAACTGTGTTTAAGATAAAAATGTATTTTGTACGTTCTAAATTATTGTGAAAATGTGCAAATGTCACAGGTTGTTAATTACTTGAAGCTAGGAACCTGGAAGGAGGACAGGAGAGGCTCTAGTTTTCCTTTGATGAAATGAAATTTCATGGTTCCCCATAACTCAGTGCTGAATGAAGGAGGGGATGTCTCCCAGGTGATAAATTTGCACTATGTAGCCTGAAATTTATTGGAAGCTGAATCCTGGCCATAGGGTCAGTTTAGGAAAACTCTGCCAGCAGAGCAGTTCTCTGGGCCTGGTACCACCAGCACGATACAATTAAATATGTTGTTTGGCCAGCAGATCAGAGTGGGAGTTGGAATTAGGGTATGAGAGCAGTGCTAGCACAGCCAGCCAGGCAGGGTGAAAATCAGCCCTGCTTGTTGCATTCTTCCTTATTTAAAAGGAAAAAAAAGAAAAAGAAAAGAAATGGGGATGAAAAAGATTGGTTCATGTTGTGATTACCTCTCGAAAGAAGGTCTTAGAAAGTCTGACACTTAGAGGAGAGGTAGGAGGGCAAGACAGGGTGGAATGGCAAGGCAAGATTGATCCTTGAGAGGCTCAGGGAGTGGGGGGAAACATGTTACAAATGGTAATAAGGCAAGTTAAGAAAAATGATACCAGATGTGGCTGTAATGCCAACAATCAGCAAAAAAATGTAAACATATATAAAGCTGTAGTAATAAAGCTGTTACAGCTGTAATGTTCAGGATGGAAAGAAAAATGAGGTCTCTCTTTTTAACTTCAGCTCGATCAGGCTCTGGCCGCTCCTGAATCTTGGTTTTCCCCTCAGCCACTCCATCCTGTTAGACCAGTGATCCATCTTCATGGAAATTTGGTAGAGACTATTTCCAATGTTTTGTGTAAAAATAAAATACAACACTGCCAACATCTTTTACAATGAAGGATTCTATTTATATCAAAGAACACTTTTGAACTCTTCAGCATATTTCACAACCAATTAAATTTCTAAGTGCATGGAAGCATGTGAAAAGTGATCCCATTCAATCACAAAGTGTGAGGGTTCAGACGAGCCCTGTGCACTACTGCAGCCACACATTTGTGTGTGCTGTCTGTCCTCCTCTCCTGGACCACAGTTCCCTGAGCTGTGGTGTCCCCTGATGCTGGCACAACAGATGTAAGGCCACAGGTCTGCCCAGGAATCTGCTTCTCTGGATTTGTGATTCCCACAATCTACCTGACCAGCAGTTCAAATCTCCTGCCTCCTGTTCCAGATACACAGGACTCTGACCCAGAGCACCTTAAAACCTGTTGAGAACTGGGTGACCATTTCAAGGGCACACCTTATTTTCTCATCAGTAATAAGATCTGGGATCTTACACTTTTTAAATTTTTTTTATATGAAGCTCTATATAACAAACATAACTTTTCAAAATGCCACAAAGTTTGTGTGTTCCTACAGACAAATGATTCATGCCTGCAGAAAGCTTTGTTTTTCACCAGTTATGAGCTTAGTGATTCAGTATTTGATAATTAAGGTGTTTTCTACTGATCCCATGATTCTTCCTAGTTTTAATAATGCAATAGCTCTTGGATCGTTTATAAACAATTATGAAAAGTTTCAGGACTTTCACTGTTCCCAGTTTTCTGGGACTCTAATAATTGCATCACATCAGACGAGTGAGTTAGTGCAGTCCTAATGCATCTTGAGTGTGAATGACTAAAAAGTCACGTGGCTGTTTTAAGAATCGTAAATTTTACATGTAACTGTGCAAAAAAGTACAACCTTTTATGGTTTGTGGTGTTGAATCACTAAGTTTGTGCCATACTCTTCTCATTTTATGGGCTCTTGTACATATGATTAAAGGAAATATTTTTTAATAAGCTGTTTTGTAAAACTACACTCTGAGCTTGCAGGGAGTGGATACATTTTAATAGTACTTGGAATTTCCAGTCCTAGTTATTATATGGGGTTGCTCAGTCCTTTCCTTATTTAGTCAGGAAGCTTTTCAGATTCTGTCAGATGTTGTTCCACTCAGCCTGAGCATTTCATTCAGGTATTTTCACAGTCCTTATCGTGGCATAAATACTTCCTGTCTTCTTTTGTTGCGATTTTTTTGACTGCATCCCTTATTTGCATTCAGGTGGGGAATATCCTAATGCCCAGGCAAGCCCTTAGGATTGTTTCCATCAGGAAGGACTCAGCTGGGTGACTGTGTGCTGTTGGCATGACTGCAGCAGGATTTCATGCCCGCAGTCCAGGAGAAGTGTTGCTGTCAAGAGGAGCTGTAGAGAGCAGCAGCATTGTCTGCTTGCTTGTCTGTGTGTTAGGTGCTGGTTTTGAGTGTGACAATTTGATTTGTACCCACATGGTCCCCATTTCTGAGACATACCCTTCTCCTAAGATGATATGAGATCTGAAATTTGTGCCTTCTGCAGGTGTATCAATCCATTAGTTCAAGTAGATTTCTTTATTCTGCCTCCTCAGTACTGATTGCATGAAATGTCTTCAATAATTCAGGTTTTTGATTCATGCTTTGGAAAGAGTAAATTGTCTTTGTCAATTGTGATTTAAATTTCCTTCCTATTATTGCTTCATGCAAAACAGAATCATTGATTCTGTCTGGGACATCCCTCACTCACCTCTATTCCTGTTTCCAAACTTGAACTATGTGGAAGAGGCAGTCTTAAAACAGGAAAAAGCTCTTCAGGAGGAACAAAGGCTTTTGCACATTGCTGCTATGGCCCTGAGAACACAACCTACAACCTGTCAGATACTTCCTACTTATGGAGCATCTATGAGCAGTGTCCTCTTGGTGCCTCTTAGTGCTGTCATCTCCTGTGGTCAGGTTCTCACCTCCCCACTGCTCACGTGGCTGTGAGGGGAAAGAGCTGCAGCACTGCCTGGAGCTCTGGTTGGTCTTGGAGGGATGCTCTGCTCAAATCCGTTCTGCTTTCAATGCAGCATCAGCTGCCCTGGAGTGACAGCCTGATGAGTTTGTCTGGAAAGCATCACTGATTAGCAGTTGCAAAATGGAGTATTTCTGCAAAGAAGAAACAGCAAAATAGTCAAATAAAGGAGAGGAAACAGGTGTTGGAGGAAAAAAACCCCTGTTATAGGATGTAACAAGCCACTTTTCTCAAATGCTTTACAAAAATACTCTCCAGAAGACTTCAAGGTGATAAAAATAATGAGGTACGTACCTCTGCAGCTCCTTGGAACACTGAAATAGTTGTTCAAGATGCAGACTTTATTTTCAGAGAAGTCAACTTTATCATGAGGGCCACCCAGAGAGCGAAGAATTCCAGTGACTCCCTGGAAGTGCTCCTTTTATCTCCTGTCTCCAATGTGTGCCAGGCTGCAGGAGCTGCTGCTGCCCCACCGGTGCCCAGCCTGCACCACGCAGAGCAGCCCTGGCAGACAGGAGACTGTGGAGATTCCCCTCCCCAAGCTGCTGAAGGTGCTTTGGTTCCTCCATCACAGCAGAGGAAAATGTGTGTGGGTAATGGAGTGCAGGCAGGAGCCCCCAGCAGCCCTTTGCCCTGAAGATAAGAACAGATAAGTAAATAGTGACACTGTGGTCAGGGAGGCAAGAAGTCAAGTGTGGGAGTTGGGAAGTTGGTGCAGACTGGGAGGAGGGAAGAAGAAAATGTGGGAGGTCATTGATTATTTTTTTGAGTGCACCATTCAGTTACAGTCTGTAGTTAAGACAAGCTACAGAGTTTTTCACAGAGTTTTATAAATATGTATATATCTACATAAAACACCTTATTTTTTCTTTTAAAAATGTGGTTTTTTAGCCCAAAATTATTCTTTGAATGATACTATAATCCCTCTCACGGCCTCTTATTTTCTCTTAGGGAATATAAATGTTTTTGTGAGACGAATCTTCCACCTGGAGTAAACAGTTTAAAATTTGCATTACCATCATTAAGAACATAAACATCTGTGTGCTTTTCTTGTTTTGGGTATGGAATGGTGACTGCACTGGCTCCTCATAGCAAACCAATGTCACTCCAGGACTGAAGACAAGGCTCAGCTCCACTGGCAGTGAGTGCATTGCCAGAGGTTCAAGTTTAAGCAGTGGGTGAGGTGTCCATGCGGGGTGAAGGCCCGGCTGTGGGTGGGTGTCTGGTTCCAGATGAGGGCTCGGCCATTCCGGTACCTGAGGAGAGGGAGGGAGCCGAGCTCCTCCCGGCTCTCTCTCCCCCAGGTGTCACTGTTGGTCCACGCTGTGGGGCCGACACGGCTCCGGCTCCATCACCTGTGGGTGCCCGTGCCTCAGGGCTCTGGGGCAGGCCACGTCCCGCTGGAGTGTGGGCAGCCTTTGGTGACAGCCACGGCAATATTGCAGGCTCTTCTATTGTTCGTGTGAACGTGTATTGTACATTTCCTGCCCGATTCAAGTGGCGTTTTCCATCAGTCCCAGAGCTGAGCTGCGGACAGAGCTGGCAGGAGGATCGTGGGGCCATGGAGCAGGATGGGAGCTGGAGGTGGAACTGTGCCTGGGCCGCTGTCCTCTCCTGTCCTCAGCACGCTGAGTGCTTCCCTGGCTCCGCAGGGATGTGGGGCAAGCAGGACACGAAGGCTTTGTCGGCAGCTCTGCGAGTGTGCCAGGTGCCCAGCCCCAGCTGCCACTCCCCGTTGTCACCCCGCTGCCAGCCCACCCGGCCCTGCGCTGAGGGGACACAGCCGGGACACAAAGGAGGGAAAGGGAGATGGCAGCGCCAGCGCCCTGGAGGAGCCAGAGCAAATCCATGCTGCAGAGCCCCAAAGCTGGGAACATAGGCTACTTGGCTTCTGGTTAACAAAAACACAGTGCAAATTAATTTTTTCCCGAAGGTGGTTTTAATTTGGGAGAGGCCGCTGGTGTCACTGTGCCGGCCGCCCTGGGCAGCGGGGCAGGGAGCGGCCCAGTGCCCCGCAGCGCTGGTGGGCGTCCCTTGAAACGGGGCCTGCTGCCGTAATGAAATAATCACAGAATGCCAGGCTGTTATCCAATTAGGCTGACATTTCACCGTCGCTGGCCGCTAACTGGATTAGGGCCATTGTGAAAGGATTAGCTGTGCAGCAGAGCCGAGCGGAACGAGCGAGGCGCCGGCGCTGGGCACGGCCGCGGGGGGAAGCAACTCATTACACACAATAATAACACAAAGTATTTAAATCTGTGACACTGTCGTGGAAATCCTGTGCGTCCTTGGGATGGATTTTTCTGATAAGTAATTCAGGGTAGTGGAAAACAGGAGCGTTTATCTGACTCTTTTTTTATAATTGCTGCCTGTTGTCATCTGCATTGCCACAGGAGCTGATGTACATTTTCTGGAGTGACAAAATATCCCAAATACTTCTGTATTTGAAATGTTGGAGTTAATTTTATATGTAATAGTTTGTGTGATGCTATACCTTCTCCCTGAATTAACTATTTTTAAAAACATTAGACTGATTAACAATCACTTCTGTAAGTTCACAGCAGGTTCAGTATTTCCCAACCCCATAGCTTTTCGCTTGCATTTTCTTTGTTTCTCACTTCTTTCATTCTAATTTGGATTGGTATAAACACTGAGTGATGGTTGTTATTAACCAGTCAGACTGTGCAGATTTCAATTTCCAGCCTTGCACTTCACTCCCATTAACCATGCTGTCACTAAATGCAGTTCTAGTTTGATTATTATCATCTTCAGTGCATGATGGGCCTTGGTGTGTTTTCTATGTACAGCATTTCCGAGGCTGCTGAAGAGCTGCTTTTCTACTGGAGTACAAGAACCGCATCAACAACAATAATAAAAAAAAAAAAGAGTAGGGAAAGAAAAGGAAATGAGTTTGTCAGAGTTGAGAAAGGAAAAGAGTGCATTAAAATTACTTTGAAACTGTTTCGTTCTGCTTGTCTCTCTCCTGCCAAATCATACTCTCATTGAAGTCAATGGGAACTTTGCCATAGAATTAAATAAGGACATAATGGAACATTGCTAACGTCACTGCCCTGGCTTTCCCCTCCCCTGCCTAAAATGGTTTTCTTCCTCTTTCATTTTTTTTTTTCTTTCAATGAAAGCCGACACAATGATTATCTGGAGCCATATTTAGTGAGTGTAATTATAGTATCTTTTTTCATGCGTGTATTTACTCTAAAACATTAAATCTGATTTATTTTTGTTCTGGAAAAGATTTGCCATTCCGTAGGCAGTACTAGATGATTTTTTAAAATTACATTAATTGTTTCAGCATCTTATGAAGTATTGTACTCTGTGAGGAGAAAAAAAAAGTATTAATAGCTGTGAATGAGGTGGCTTTGGGTGTATTGGAGCAGAGGCTATCAGGCCAGAGCTTTCCTTCCCAGACCTGTGCTGGCACCAGCTTCAGTTCCACACCGTGTCACTTGGATGTGAAGCCTGACTGTGGAAAAAATAATTGTCTTGGATTTCCTTGGTGGAAGTTTTTGGATTTGATTCACTACCACAAATGGCTTTTTAGCTGCCTTGTCTGTGGAATTTGTACATTTCCAAATATTTTGTTCCATTATTTGGAAAATTTCGAAGTAAAAGCACTTCAGCATTTATTTTGTTGTTTAATTAAGAAAATTGCTAAACTGGAGCTGTTCTGCTGAAATTTTCTAAATGAGATGTTAAATCTATTAGGAAGATCTCAGATCTGTTTGATTTTGGTATTCCAATTTCTGCTGTGGACGCAAGTTTTGAGGTTAACTAAGTGTAACCTTTCAGTCTTTCTAAATGGGACTATAGTTCAGTAGTTCAAATGTAGAAAGTCATGGAATTTGCTGTGAAAACTGCAGCTCTTGCTTGTGCTTTATCAAGGTGAGCTCCTTCCCTGATCAAAGCCAGTCAGCACCGAATGTGTGCAGATTTCTTTTTACTGGGTGACTTGCTAAGGGATTGAAGCTGTACTTCCTCCTAACTGCTGTAATGGAATAGGCATAGGGAATAAGACATGCAGAAAATCCCTGTTGAAGTTTTCCCAGATTCAGCACCTAATTTTCCTTTAAAGTGTACAGCTTAAGCTGCTCATTTTTCCACTTCATGCAAAATAACCCTAAAGTAAAGCAGATTTGGGGAAATTCCTCCTTGCAGTGCCAGCCAGTGGACAATCACTTTCCAAGCAGGTTACACTTGACCCTTTGGTAACTTTTTTCTTACCTCTCTCCCTACTTTTCCTCTGCCATGATCTTGTGGTTTTATGGGTCCTGTCTTCCCCATTTCCTAATTATGTCCGTGGAACTTGATCATGATATGAGTAATTTGAGTTTTGATACAGGCTTACAGCATGCATTACAATGTAATATGAAATGTAGACACTTCTGCTCTAAGTGGAAGTGACAGATCAGAGCTTACAAATTGCATTCATTCATTTAAGAACCGCCTGGGACCTCTAAATTGATCACATGTGTTGTATGGATTATGTAATATTAATTAGAATGGTATCCAATAGTGCAGCTGTGGTCTTTGATGGTTCTATTAAATCTCTGCTTTCAGGGGTTGTAATTCAGTTCTGCAAGTCTTCTATTTCACGGGAGGAAAACTTGAAGTATAGTTCTTTCTTCATTGAAATTGAGAAGTGTTAGCATAGGTAGATATAAATTCAATAGTGAATCAAAGAAACAACAGTATCCATGGGATAGACTTACAGGTATTTTTATATCTGTACTCAACTTTTTTATCTCTAGAATGAGCACTTTTCATCTCAAAACCGAATATATTCTGTTTGAAATAGAGATAATAATTTCTAGCCCTGCTACTGTAGTGTTAATTTTTTATATAAGCTGATGACACTTTGTGTTTCATGATGTATGTTGTCAATTGCCGCTACCTGTTTATGGTATATCAGTATATTCCATAAATATAAATATACACAGTCTATAAATACATACAGTATTTATGATGGACATATGTGGTCAATATTACCGCAGGATTAAACTAAGGCAAAGATGGTACATTGTTTGTCCAAGGCAATATAAAAAAGAAGTTAAATTTTAAAGTGTAAGTTCACATCTTCATGATTCCAATGCTCAGTTTTCCTAAGTTCAGCTTTGACTTGATGTTAAAATATTTGTGTGAGGATGTGAATGTGCTGCCATTATTTTGTGCAATATTTTAGCTGCTGCTGGGTTGGGTGCTTGTACTGGGCCATTTGTGATGTTAATGGTTTGAAGTTAATTAGTATTACTCACAAACTTTGTTCTAAAAGTTATTTTCTGGTAACATTCCTAGGCTGCATTCTAGGGCTGATTTAATTTGCAGTATGAATAGTGCATCTTCTGATTCACACCTTTAAGCTCCTGTTTCTCTAACAAAAATACTGGATAGTCATAATACAGAGAAATTAAAGAGCTGTACTAACTTCCTACAAATTATATTAGGAATTTCAAAATGGGTTTTGAGCTCTTTAGGATTATGAACCTGGCTGGGTGTTGGTGATTCCATCTGTAGTGAGACTGCAGATGAGAAAAAATGTGACTTTTTCCCTTTCATGTCTAACTTCCAGTTCAGAATGACAGCCAATTGCTCCAGGCAGGATGCTCACAGCCCTTCCTGGCTGCTGGAATATTAAGGTTTCAGCAGTATTGTCTATAAAATGGTGGATTTGTACTGTTTTCCCCAGACAGTACGTGCAAAACTTGTTATTTAAGGCCTGCATGAATGCTTTTTATATACAAAGAAGGTTCCTATTCTAGTATGTAGGGATAAATACCTGTCATTAATCACCTGATTGGGGTTTTTTTATGTTTCTCAAAACATACATTAACATTCGTGTTGAAATATGGGCTATAAGTAGCACATCTCCTTTTGGATCTTGTTTTAAAGGAACAGTGGCCCACATTCTCTTTCTTGTCCTTTTGATTTGTTATTTATTGATGTTTACTCTGAAGTTTAGAGCAACCTTTTACAAAGTAGTTCTTTCCAGTTCTCTCAGTATCTTCCAGCCCTGAAGAGCTGCACCAGGCCCACGTGCACATTGCATTCTTCCCATGTGCAACACGAGTTATTTCTCAAAGCAATGATGCTTTTTAAGTTTGCAAAAGCATTGCAAAGCAATCCTCAAAGCATTCTGGATCAACCTTACTCCAGTGACAAGAAAATAAGATAGTTTTCCTTTTTTTCCCCTGTTTGTTCACTGCTTCAATTTCAGTATGTTCAATGTAATGAAAAATGGTATTTTTTTCCTTTTAAAATTCCAAAAGAAAACTATGGAGTGATCCACTAGAGAGGGAAAAAGGGAAAAGTTTTCCACTGGGATCACTTAACTTGCATCATGGTTAATACTCAGATTTCTTTTTAGATGAAAATACAAAAAATCCATGAGGATACACCTGCCTTTTTTATAAGGATTTTTGTTGAAGGTCTGGATTGATCCACTAATCCATGTATTTATATTGTCAGTCTTTGTAGTTGATAGAGACAATTAATTTTGTTTTAATCTTTTGCCAAATGCAAAAGATTATCCTTCTGTTTAAAGGAGCTCCTTGATTATAAGTGTGATTTGCATCATCTGGTGAATTAAGTTTTAGCTATATCACAAAACATAATTAGAAGCAGAATGAGTTCTTACTATCCTTTAGACTTCATATTCTTCTGAATTTATTTTCACTTAATTGTACTTTAAATATGAACAGATACTTCTTGGAAAGTAACTTTTAAAAAAACACCCCCTTTGAAAATGCCTTAAAAAATTACTTAAATGTCTACTGCAGTTTTTGCCAATAGGAAATATCAGTTCTGTATGGAAACACAAAGTGTTGCCTTATGGTTATTCAAGGCAGCAGTGTTTCCAGGAGTGCTTTTGTTCAAACATGTACTTGATGGATTTTACTTTCTGGAGTCACTGCACTCTCTGCTCACCCAGCCATCAGGAATTCTGAATTCTCTTTATGTCCAGGACTCTGCAAGGAAGAAGTGCTCATCCCTTGTGGATACTGGTGCAGAATTTCAACACTTAGCTCTCAGTTAATTTCCTCTCTACTTCTGGCTAAATTTTCCAACTCTATGAAGAACTTCTATTTCCATGGGAAAAAATTTAAGAAAAATTTAATTTAAAAAGCTATTAAATAGACAAGCTGGGCAGCAGCATTTTGCAGCTATTGTTATGCTGTGTGATCGATCTGGAAATGTGCAGAAAAGACTTTTTAGGATTTAAAAGTGGGCATGTTCTTTCTAATGTGCCACTCAGCCTCACAGGTCCCCAGCATAACATCACTGCAGTATTTGTCATTGCAAAATGACCTATTGTTTTCTTGGAACTTTTTCTTCAGCTTATACTTGTCTAAAATGAGTATAATTGTGTGCATTTGAAATCCTTGATGGTTTTTTCCACCCTTTTTCATCTTTAAATGCATAATGAAGTAATTTCATAGTTATCTTTCCTAAATTTCAAAGTAAGGTTTAAAGCATGGTTTAAAACTGCTCTGTCTCGTTCCCTTGCTGCAGGTCTTAAAGCAGCTTTGCCATAAAATCTGGTGGATATGTACAAGTTTTAATCATCTGGCTTAATAGGGTGGCTCTTGTATTAAATACCTGCACAGCTGAATGTTTGAACCATATTGTCCTGCTGGAAAATCCACCCCAGTGAGATCTCACTGGAAGTTAGAGTGGTAGAAGGAAATGAAGTTCAGGGGAAACTTAACAATCTACTGTTTGTATGGAATCAAAATGGTTTTGAGGAGTAAAGGCTTTTAACTTGAAATGCTGAAGTCAAAGAAATTAAACAAATAGGCTTTTATTTCTGAAAATTTTACTTGATAGTTTTTGATGTCTCAGCAGTTTCATTTTCATAATACTTTTTCTATCTGAGGACTGAATTTAGTCATTCCATTTTTATTTTTTTTTAAATTTTTTTACATGAAGGACTTTAGGGCTATTTTTGAAGAGGAGGTATGTTGATTGTTAGGTGTCAATGGCATTTCCAGTCTGTTTACCTGTTTTGTGGTAATTTTCCTTCAAAATACAGGCTTTTGAAGCATCTGTAACATCTGAAGAACTTGAAGATCCCTGAAGCTCTTAAGTACTTTAAAACACATCTCTATTTTGATTAAACTAACAAAGAAAACTTGATAGACTTGATCGAGACTAAGACTTCTTTGAGACATTAGTTTGTATTTTTTATACCAAGAGGTTTAATTTAAAATAATCTTAAACTCTATGCATAATGAGAATGTTTCAGCATCCAGCATAGATTAAATACCATCATTTTAGTTCTTAGACTATAAATACTCTTTTAAAGAATGACATATACTATTAAGTAGTTTATTGTGTCCCTTCCTAAAGGCAGCAGAGAGGAAATGAAGCAAAATAAATGCTGTTATTCATGACAAATATCCAAAGCAACACCAGTAAATAATGAGACCACTGGTAGCTAATGGGCAAGCCACAGTGGACTTTAAGAGGATAAACCAAATTGTTATACTCATATTTATTTGATTTTTCTCACTGTAACAATTTGAGGTTTTAACACAGGAGTTCTCAGACTGCAGATCATGTTTTACTGAGTGTAATGATACCAATTGTTTTGCTATCTCTTGTTCACGGTCAATTCAAATGTTTCCAAGTTTACCAACCCTTTCCCGTACCTTCAGCTAAATGTTGGACACTGACATTATTTATTTTCTCTCTCTTGTTAAGCATCTGAAAATGCAGTGCAGGTGATTCAGGTGTAGCCCCTGCTGAATATCGAGGTAGTTCCATTACAGTAATAAAACCTTTTTTTGTGACTTTCATAAGCCAGTTTTGTTATGAGGAAAATCTCATATCTTCAGCCTTTTTCTTCTTTCTTTCTTGGTTCCCTGTAGCTCAGATGCAGCATCTGCATCAGTCACTGGGACACTCAGTGCTCTTTCCACAGCTTTCTTTTGATGCTACATCTAAACTCCCTGCCTGTGCTTGTATTTCTCAGGTCAATAAATACTCATGGAATAGTGAAAAAAGAGACAACGAAAAATGGTGTCATTTCCAATGTTGTTTCTTGACTCTTGGACAGAATTTCTGATTTTCTTTGCCATGTTCCTCCTGGCACCTGTTATCATTCTCTGTTGTTCCATTTCTCTGAACTGTGACTATCTCAGCCCAAAGTTGTTCCAAGCTGAGCTGGATTCCCTTCCTGACAAATCCTGTCCCTTCCAAATAATACTAATGTCTATGTCTATTTACCTGATGATTCCTTTCTGAGATGTATTAAATTTAGTACTTCCAGTACCTTCTGCTTGAGCAGAGTCCTTGATTTCAGTAGCATTGTGTATATTATTCATATGTTCAAAACTATACATAAAAAACTGAATAGATCATGTAATCTTGCAGCAGAATGCGTCATTCATGTAGCAGCTAAATAATCCAATTATTTTAGAACTTCATAATAAACTTAACTTTCTGTTAAATGTATCAGTCATCTGTAGTCACGTTAATCTTTCAGCTCTGTGGATAAACATCTCTGTGGACTGGGGGATGTTCACTTTAGGAAGCTGACACTGGTCAGTGAAGCACAGCTTCCCTGGATGAGGTCCAGCAGTTACAGTGTACACTTGTGTCAACAAATGCCTGTAAACCACCACAGGGCCTTTGCAGTCACCAGAGTTACTCAGACAGTTGAAAATCTTTCAGAATTCAACTTCAGGAGAAATTTTCAGGCAAGTTCTTCCTTTTAAGCCAAGTGGCCAGGCACTAATGCAGGGAGTGTCACATCAGGCATCCCTTTGGCTGATCAAACCCTAAATCCATTGTCCCACTGCCCAGGGCAAGTGTCCCATACTGAAGGGACCTGCAGTCCTGCTGCTACATCCTGAGAGAATATTCAAATATAGTTTAGTGATATCTTAACAAGTCACACAGGCTAAAGACATATCCCAGTCAAACAAGCAAGAAAAAAATCTGAAATGTTTATTTATCAGCATAAGTGGGGACAAACCCAACTTTCCTGCATGCACTTGTGTCACATAAAAGCACTTAAAATTACAGAAATGCTGAACTAAGCCCTCAATAATGGATGATTTTGCTCTTTTCACCTTTAACATTACTTGAGTGAAAGGAAGTGATAGCTCTGAAGAATTATGTGGCACTTGCAAAATGATGTTTTGTGTCCCCTTTTACCCTTTTCAGTATTGCTAAATACTAGGAAAATTGTGAAACTATGGATGTTGGAATAGAGAACTGGAAATGGAAATCTATTTTCCACCAGACTTTAGTTGAGCTGTATTTTCTAATAATTTAATTAACAAATATCACGTACTAACCCGCCCCCTAGTTACAGTATATATGCTAAATAATATAAATAGTATTTATGCTATACTAAGTGGAAATTTTCATCTTGAAATGTGTTGCCTTTTGTAAGCCAGAATGTCCCTGTTTGGGTAAGTAAAATGAGTCTTGCAGACTCTTCTGGCAGGATGAAATCCAGGCCTCATGGGTATTTGAAAACTTAGCTAAAAGTGAATTCTCCAAATCCTTCCTTCCTTTTTAAAACCCAAGGACAATGTTACTATACAGGGCTGCTGAAGCATTTGAGCTTTCACTCTAATCTACACTTGAGCTTTAAAAGTCATGAATTAAAGTAATTAAGATTAATAGAATTCAGTTCTGAGCAAGACAAGGCGTGCAGGCTCTGAACTCTTGCTTGTATCTTTCATTGTAATGTGTAAGGGATATTAGGAGTACTGAATGGATTCCCATGAAATAAATGTGTGTAGTTTTACTAACTATTATTTTTTGCTTCGTTTTGAGGGATTTTCTGAGCAGCACAAACTATTTTAGATAACAGAAATTACTGTGAAGGGCAGGATGTTAACAGATGTATTAAAACAGAAAGAATTGCTTTTGCAAACTGATTATTTTGCAGGACAATTTTTATATCTTTAGAAATACATATTTTTTTCTGTAGAAAACTGCCAAATGCCTCTTGACATGAGCTTTTTGCAGTGTCAGGGAGAAATCTGAACAGGTGCAAGGTCTATTCGTTGCTTGTTAGCCAAAATGTATCCCTTGCCATGCATGGAAAAGTACAGGTTGGGACATACTAAATTTCTAGAAAACGTCATGAGTGGAGAGATGACAGAAAAGTGGGGTGCATTAAGCAGAAGTTTTAGTTAACAATTTAGGAGTTGTTAATGAAACATTGTTTTGTGTTACCTGTGTGTGTGTTGCTGCAGTGTGGTTTTATCTGGTTGTTGATGCTCCTCTGGGAGGGCACTTGTGTGAATGCTCATTGAAACGTGTGAACTTAGGAGGCCCAGTGCTGTCAAGAAAATAAAAATAGTCCCTAGCATATCTTCTGGCTCCTGGAGGATTCAAAAATCCACTGGGTTTTTGAAAACATGGCTCCTTTCAAGTGGGAAAACGAGCAGAAGATAATGACAATCTTATTTTTTTCCCCCCAAGGGAGCACACACAGCAATTTTTGTGTTTTCAAGAGTGACTGATTAAGATTTTCTGAGGAGTTTGAGAGTGTTTTCACAGAGGCATTATGGAAAGCATGTTTTGCCACGTGAGATTTATAATAACCCTGTAAGTGTTTGGTACAACTGGGGCCTGTTGGCTTTCAACAGCAAGCCGTGTCTGTGGCAGTGACAGGAGGCAGTGATGTTGTCATGTCCAGAAGGCAGGGGTGACACTCTGTGTGGAGCTGGCTAAAGAGCTGTTGGCATCAGAACACCCACAAATTGCAATATCCATCCTACCCAGGCAGCCCTGCCCACTGTGGGGTTCAGAACTGCTGCTCATCTCTCAACCTGACAGCAGATATGGAGCTTCACTGAGCTCAGAAAGCAAGGCCCCTTTTTTATGATGACTTAACATTCATGCTCATTTGAGCTCTGAGAAAACAGCTTTTTGTTCTCAAGTGGAGCTGCAGTTCTTGCAAAATCTCCCCCATTATATGAGTACTAAAGGAAAGGAATTAAGAGAAGTAGTAAAGTCATGATGACTGAACAAATTGTTGGGCTCTGTTCTTGCTTTCATCTTCAGGCTATTACAAAGTCAATTTAAATGGAAAAGTGAGCACGTAGCAACTGTTGTGTGTGTTGAGAGGAAATTGCGTGCTTTGCAGCTGATGGTGCTTTCAGGAGTGGGGTGAATCTGTACTTCTGTGTTTGCAGTGAGTGCTGTGGGAGTGCCATGGCCTTGGCCGAGGAACAGCCATGGAATTGTATTTCTGTGTGTTGGTGTTACCTCATGCTGCCGTCATTCTCCCCCATCCAGGGCACGGGGATATTACAGGCAGGGAGGTTCTTTCAAGGCTCAGGTGGGTGTTTGAAATAAACTACTTTTCCAGTGTTTAGCTCACTCCTTGAATTACATTGGGACTTAAGATTTTCTGTCCTGTTGTCATATTTTCCTATAAGACTGTGCTGATTCATCAGAAAAAACTACTTTGTTATAATAGAAGAAGAGGTGTAGAATGAATTTAATATATGGAGGTGATTTTTTTTGCCTGGTATTTCTGTCTTGTGGGAATAGGTCAGAGCAAAATCTCGTCTTGGCATGGCAGAAGACTGGGCTGTGTTAGTAGCTGTATGTACTGAGTTGGACTCCTGAGTTGAGATATTTCAAAGTAGGCCATAGTTTTTAATTATTATGAGGGGGAGAAAACATTTGAGAAAATCTGTGTTGGATCTTGGGGAGCCAAGACTCCAGTGGACTTTTCCTAGCTCTGTCAGTACTTCGGTTTGCTGTCACTGGGAATTCAGTGTCAGCATTCATGATGTGTGAAAAATGATACCCATGAATGTTGCAAAGTTTATTTTAATATTATTACAATATTTAAATATCTTATATTAGTTGCTTGGAAAGACAAATTATTATAATTATGATATTTTGATTTTTGCATGTCTGTACAGTGAAGAAATCCCTCTTAGCAGAAATCCCTACTTAGTCTCCTAGTAAATACTGCTGGAGGGCTGCAGAGAGTGCATGTTCAGTAGCAGGAGTGCCAGTGTAATTATATTTTGTTCTTCTGTGTGGTTACTCCTAGGGGGGAAGGAAGTTAGTGATTAAAGTGATTAGGTACCAATATTGTTGTGGTATTAGCTGGCACCCAGGCAATGCTCAGAGCTGTGTCACTTCATAGTGGAACTTTGTATATGATTTACTCAAGGTAGAAGTATTTAGAGTAATTAAGGGGAATAAGAGCTTAGCTGTTCAGGGGTAATAATGACTACAGAAGTAGCAATAGTAATGGTATTTTGAGACACGTGGTGACAATCTGGCCCTCTTTATTTCTGCAAGGGTATAGTTAGAGCTCCTGGTGGTTTCTAAAGCAACTGTATTATTTCTTTAATTGACAGATCTTATGTAATCAAGCACCTTATGCTTAACCTCTGGTTGTATTTCCCCTTATTTTTTCCTGACCTTGAGTAAATGATTGTCATTTTATGTTCCAGCCGAAGTCCTTGAAATGTTCCTCTCCAGAAAGGAACTCAATATCGCTGTGCTGTTCCCTGAAGATTGCTGGGTACTGCGAGGGTGGAAACCATTTGCTATTACTTAATGAAAAAATGTCCTCCATAAATCACCTCTTCAAGTGGAGCTCACAGTGAAACAGCATGAGTCTTTAGCACTGCCAGCACTCTAATAGACTTATATATCCTGGGTACTCATTATTTGCTGGTTGTTAATTATAGAGTGTGTTTAAGACAGGAAATCTGGTGTGCTTCTTAAGGAAAAAGCAGCATGCCCCATCCTACAGATGAGAGGGAGCAGGTAAAGGGGGGGAAGGAAATGTCTTTTAGTTTAATTTAAAGGAATGGACTATGTATCTCACCTGCCATGAAACCCATCTGATGTTTTAATGCATTATAATTAATGTCTGCGTGTTTTTACTTTTTACCCCTGAATATTGAGGCTAAAGGATTTTAAGACCTCTAGAAAGGTTATTGCTGAGGCAATTTGGATGCATCTTTGGGAGATGCTATTTGCCATCTTGGTAAAAAAAAAAAAAAAAACCAGCCCAAAACTCTTTGGGTAGATGTGTGAAGCATGTCCCTGAGGTGGGGGGGGAAGCTGGAGCTTTAAGATCTTTATGCAGCCCCTGCTTATTAGATCTGTTAATCTAATTAAGTAGTTCTCTCTGACTTCACACAGGCATGAATCAGAAGCAATTCATCTCTGAAGTCAGTTGTGTGCAATCATTATCCTGGTGGTGGGGAGATGAGGGCTAAATCCAGTGCCTGTGAGATCACCTCTCCTCCCAGCTCCAGGAGATCACATTCACATGTATGTCACTGGGTAAAGTGTATAAATAGCTTTACAGCAAGGATTGACAACTCAACTTTTCCTTCCTCCAGGCAACTCTTACCGGCTGCTTTCTATTTCTGACTTTCTGGAAGGTTTAATTTTCTTCCTGTCAATGGCACAACTTCAACAGGGAGGCCAAGGGCTCTGCCAGAAGAGCCACTCTGCTGTTGGGGACTGCCTGTTCTGTCAGGGAGTGGCAGGTTTTGAACCCACTCCAACAGGAGACAATGTCTGATGCTCATTGCCTGCTTTCCAAGCTGTCTTACAGAAGGAAATCCTTCTCCTCTGGCTGGAAGGCTGCTTCTTCTGTTTGAGAGGAAAGAATTGGAGGGTAAATGGAAGAGACTTTGAACCTAGGCTTTGTCATTCAGCTATTTATTTTTGTTATCAATAACCATAAAAGGCCACAGGTTAGTTACAAGTAAGCTCACATGTGATCTTGGAAATGGTGAAATGTTTAGCTGTGGGGGAATGGAAAACTTACTGCTCTGTTGGAGATGGTCTGTGTGAAGCTGTCATACCCATGGGAGCAAAGAAAATAATTGGAACAACAGAGGTTTCTCTCGATTTCTTGCTAGCTAATGATCCTAATTTGTCAAAATGTAGGAGGGAGAGACAGCATTCCTTTCCTCAGGAAAAATCTTTCTGTATCTTAATTTCCAATAATGTATACACACATTGTCCATTAAATCTAAAATTTTCTTACACACATTCCTGGCTCCTCTCAGATCTCATTGCATGTAGAAAGTGCTTAGAAGCCAACTCTGTTGTAATGGAATAGTCTGCATCCTGTCCAACCCAGGTGCTGTGCCTTGGAGCAGAAAGGAGCTGACACAATACTGACAATGGGCTGTCTCTGTGGCAGGTTCTTGTCTTCCTGCAAGATGTGAGCTTAGAGAGTCCAATGGCTGTATCAGACCAGGAATTCTGCAAAAGAATGGGTTATGAATGGCGTGCTAATTAACATAGGGAGTTCCTCCATAGAGCAGTTTTACTGTATTATAGGCTTTAATAAGGGTAATTACATGCAATCTGTATCAATAACCTGTCAGGCTTAAAGACCAACAGTATTAGAGAACCTATGTTAGGAGCCATTATTTCCTTAAGAATACTTGGCACCTTTGAAGACATCCTTTTTTAGAGATAACTGCTGTCATAAAGCCATGATGTAATTTTTATTGATGGATAAATGTATGTTTACATTTACATCATATAAGCTGTATTATTTTGCAGGAGGTCAGTGACTTCCCAAAGCCTTTTTAGTAGGGGCACTGACATAGCTGGAGATTAAGACTTATCTCCAGCAGAAGTGGTGGAAGAAAAACTTTTCAAATTATTAAGAGCCTAATTTAAAAAAAAAAAAAAGGAGACATGGACATGGACTTACTGGAGAGAGTCTAGCACTAAAGGGCCACAAAGAGGAGGACCTGTAGATCTGATTTTAGAGGAGAAGCTGAGAACTGGGGCTGTTCATCCTGGAGGACAGCAGTTTCTGAGGGAGGTTTTATCACTGTCTGTGAATACCCCAGGTGAGTGGGGGTGATGATGAGGGGCTCAGGCTCCTCTCAGTGGTGCCCAGTAAAATGGGTACAAATTGAAGTCCATAAAATTAAGCAATTGGGAAATTGAGTAACCCATTCTAGGTGGCCCTGCTTTGAGAAGGGAAATCCACATGATCTCCAGAGGTTCCTTACAAACTTTCCTTTGACTGAGATGGCTTTATCTGGTGATTGTCTATCCAGCTCTGACATACCAGTGCAAAGATACTTGGTAGTATTTTTATTCTCTCTTTACACCTGTTTGGTTTTTCACCTTTCAGTGCTGATTTTAGATAGAAAAATGGCAAGATCATGTTCTGACCTAAGACTGTAGCACCATGATGCTAATCAGAGGTCATTCATACCTCCTGCTCCCTAGGTTACTTTTTCTGAAGAGCCCTCTTTAAAACATTTTTATTGCTTTATAGCCATGATGAAGAGAGGGAAGCTTGGCCTGACAGTTCAAGAATGGCTGTTCTGTATTCAGATAGGCACCAGCTGTGTAACTACTGCTGATGGCCTAAGATTTCTCTAAAAAAATTTAAAAAAAATCCCTATTTTGTTGCAATTTTCTATGATCTTTGCTTACTCTTCACCTTGTATTGGTTTCCAGATGCCTGGACTCAGGTCCAGTGGTTGAGCTGGAATGTGTCTCTTGCCTCAATCAGCACCATTACCTTAGCCTGTATAAATGAAGGGATGTTGGCTCATTTCAGTGGGCAGAACTTACCTGAGCCAGCTGGGCTGTTCCAGTGGGCCCTAATCCTTGATGGGACTGCACTGAGCAGTGATGCTGCTGGTGGAAGAACAAATCTTGCCCTGTGTCTGTCCAGCACACAGTAATCACTGCAAGAAACCCTCTGCTTCCCTGTCTCATAGCCAGGTGCAGTTCTCCTGGCAAAGTCATGGAGGTCAGAGCTGTCAGACAGTGAGCTGGAAGCCTTGACAAAGCACAGAAGAGTCTTAATGCTGAATTTGGCACTGGGCTGCTCTGCTTTGCTGTTTGTGAGTACCCATGCAGTCGTGAAGTTTGTGTGAACTACTCAGACCATTGCCTTTGCAATGGTCTCTCCTAGGGATAAAAGGCAGTGCTTTAAACAAACATCCCTGTGGTCATGTGGGACATGTGCTGTGGAGACTGTCAAACCTCCAGCTGTGACCTCAGCACATGAGTTACTGCCTGAGGTGGTGACAGCTCTGGGAGAGGTGCTGGAATGGCCAGGGCTGGCAGGGTCAGGGTTCACTCCGCTTTGGAAAGCTGTGCCTAAGAGTTGGCAATCCATAATAGTCTCCTAAAGCAATCCTTCTGGCAGTATTTGTGGAGGGACTGTTATTTGCAGCCTGAGTTTGTGAAGGCATGATAAAGAGACTTCCATAATCAGGTGGCAGCAAGGAATAAACTCTCCTCTCCAGTGAATGCAGAATTTGGAAAGGTCAGGCCACGTTGGGATTTGATAATATGCTGCAGGGAGAGAAGATGGAGCAGAGAATTGCAGTGGCCTGCAAACCCTGCTGGAGGAAAATCTGGTGGTTCAACCTTACTGTGGCTCTGCTCTCTTCCCATCCTACCAAGCAGAGCCACAGCAGAGTCTTAGAAAGTTGAAGGGTTTAGATGAAAATTACTTGGTTTTCAACTCATTTTTTGTCAACAAAAATAGCATCTCTGTAAGGGTTTGCATAGGTGACATAATCCATCTTCTTCCATTTTCTTCTCAATAAAAAATTTTTAAAAGTTATCTTGAAATGTTTTGGATCCAGGCAGTGAAGTGGTTTGCTATCACCACAAGGAGGCTGAGGATGCTTCTGCTCTCCCATGTGCTTTGCATTGTCGCAGCCTTTGGAGATTATCCAGAGCAGAGAGAGACTGGTACGTCTGATGTGGCATCTACTAATTCTCTGCAGAAAATAAATATTTGTCATGTTCTGGCAAACTCACAGCAAGAAAATAAGAAATGTGCATTTTGTAACTGAAAACACACTGAACATCAATTAAAGTCCAGCGGGCTTGAGATCTTCTTTTAAATTTTCCTCACAACAAAATGATATCATGAAAAATACTT
This sequence comes from Toxostoma redivivum, assembly GCA_013397375.1. NCBI lineage: Eukaryota > Metazoa > Chordata > Aves > Passeriformes > Mimidae > Toxostoma > Toxostoma redivivum. The sequence continues at coordinate 573,900 of VXBI01001219.1, forward strand.
TTTTTTTCTGTTTCCAAGTGAAGCAGAGATTAGAAGAAAAAAAGTCCTATCTTTCCTTTTTTTCCATAAACTCCTCCTGAAACATGCTTGAAGCACTGGAAAAAATAGTAGGCATATGATAAATGGCCCACAAGCAGCAGATGCAGTAATCTGTGTGCCTTTCTAAAATAACTGTCTTAAGGGGAACTTTTATGTCATTATTTCTTAGCCATTCTGGCTATCAGAATGGCTCTGCACAGCAGCATATATCATGCTTTTATTTTAATTAAACATATCTCAAAGAAGAGCTTGTAAAAATGGAACTAGAGGTATTTTATAGGATTTGAACCTGAGGTCATTTTGTTCTATTCATCTCATTTGCATTCAGGAGTTTCTCCACATTCTCTGTGAGCAGAAAGGTTGTGGGGCACAGGATGGGTAAAGATCATGGTTTGTGCAAGGGGGCCATTTCTACATCAGTAGATTTCTTTGTAAAGTAGCTGCCATATAACATCTATATCTTCTTTGGCAAGGGAAAACTGGCCATTTATTTTAGGAATATTACCCCTTCATTTTTCAAAGCAGGTTCATGCATTTTCTCAAACATCTTTGGTCTACAAGCTGTTTTCCTTCGTTACAACCCCAGTCAACCTTCACAAACACTAAAGGGTACAGTTTTGATTATGCTGTAACCTTAATATTTCTAGAATCACTTTTAAACAGTGTTTTCTGGTTTATTCCTTGGTAGCAAAGAGGCAGATAAGCAAAGTGCCTGGTTCCTAAGAGTTATCTGGAAGACAGAGCTGAGTGCAGTAGTTTCAGTACAAGGTAATATTGAAAGAGATTGGCTCAATGGAGCTTTAGTGGAAGGAACATTCATAAAGGGCTGGGTGAGAGAGTGTATTAAATGGACTTGTGTCAGGATTCATTTGTTATATTTACTAGGGATTTGCCTGCTTACTACACAAGTACCCTTTATTACTGTATTGAATTTAGACATCACCCACTCCTTGGCAAGATAACTTTTTTCTCTTTGTGTGTGCTGCAATTTACTTTTTATTCTCGTCCATCTGCTATCAAACTTACAACTGATGTGTTTTTTTATCAGTGTTGTGGTGCTGCAGATCCAGAAGGTTTTTCAGTGCAGTGATTTCTGCATGGTGTTTTGGTAGTTTGGCTGCTTCCCTTGGGGAAATCCAAGTTACATTTTACAGTCGGATTGGTGGCTGACATTTGTGACATGAATTTATTAGGATAGGATCTTATTAGTTGTGTAATATTTAACAGAGTAGCTTCATACAGACCTTGTATTGCCTTTTAAAACAGTTTTTACAATAGATACCACAGGATTAATGCTGAGGTGTGAGCTGTCAGCTTTCTATGAGAGATTTCTACATTCATTTAAATAGAGAAAAGAGATTCTTTCTTCAAACCGCAGCACTGTGCAACCACTGCTGAACTTCACAGGGCTTTCTATGATATTGTTGAAGGCTGGGACATCAGTCACTCTGTGGAAAGGAATCTTCCTTCAGGCAAATATATATTTTTATTTTATTTTATTTCTAAGCTTGAAAGTTAAAAAATGCGTATATGTTTTAAAAACATTTTGGCTGTATCTGTACAATGTATAAGACAAACAGAAACACGTTCCTGTTCCACTACAACCACAGATATCCTATAATCCATATTATTTTAGTTGCTTAGTGGTATAAAATGTGAAATAAATCTTTAAAAACCTGAATGTTTGGTATGCATGAAAACTGATCACAGCATGTACAGTTCAGAAATCTGAATTCTGGATAATTCAGTGGTTCCAGTACATTAGAGCTGAATTTTTTCACAGATGGAGTTATATTTATTCTGAAATCTTATAATAATATGATATGATTATTCTTGATTTAAAAAATATTCTCCAGTGATGGAAAGTGTTCAAGAGCTGACTGGATGTGGCACTTAGTGCCATGATCTGGTTGACTGGTGATCACTCAAAGTTTAGACCTGATGATCTCTGAGGTCTTTTCCAACCTAAATGCTTCTGTGATTCTGAATTTGAATACTCATAACAAGTGTTGACTTAGACCTGCAAATTCAGCAATGGGCTGTTAGTTTTTTCTAAATAACGGTTGCATCTTTATGAAATGTAGCTGTGTTTATTTTGAGTGTTATAGTTGTGTTTCAGAGCTTCTGCCACTAATCAATCACATGGGGTTTGTGATAGCATTTGAAATATATCAAGTTTTATATGTAATAGTTGATAGGATGATTGTGTATGACCACACATGCAGGTATGTTACAGGTGGAGGGGAAGACGTGGGAGCCAGTGTTATGGAGCTGATCCAATCCTGACCTGAATTTTAATCATCTTGTCACGACCTGATAATGCTGTAACATACCATGGAGGGCTCCTCCACCGAGTTTTGGTGGTTTGGGGGCATCCTGTGGATCAGAAGGAGATTCTGTGTTAGTGGTGCCGTTTATCCTGCTGCTGAGAGCTTCACTCTCTGGTCACTGCAGTGCCAACCATGGTCCCCTTCAGCTTGGCTACAGTAGCAACAGGGCTGCTGATTCCAGAAAGCTGGAACTGGACCAGCCTGAGCCAGGGGAGCACCTGGGTGTGACATCCAGCAGAGCCACCTCTTCCCATGTGAAGAGAAGCACAGCTGTGCTGAAAATGTTAAAAAAAATTCATGTTGCTGCTCCCTGCAATATACACAGGATATTTTGTTCCACTGGCTGTTGGGGGGTTTTACCACCTTCAAACTAATCTGTATGAAACGGGATTGAAAATGTGAATAGCTTCAAATAGCTCAAGCTGAAAGAGCAGGGAGTTTTTCTGAGCCATTAATACTGTTCTGGATAGAGGCTTGTCTGGCACTGGGTTAATAATGCACATCACAACACTCCCAGCACCTTGCAGTTCCTTTGGTTCTGTTAGCAGCACAGCTGGAATTCCTGCACCTCTTTTACCTTGTTTAAAAAAGAAATCTAATTGGTCATTAAACTGCATTAGCATCTCTAATGAGCCCAGGCATCCCTTTTCAGCTTTTTTCTTTGCCTGTCTTCAAGGAACCTCTGTCAGCCAGTTTGATGCAAGCATTAACAACACAGCAGTGTAGTTAATGCAAAATTTTGTTCTAAGAAATGGTATGATAAAATTTTAATTAACCTTGTTTTTTATTCTGATCCCTCAACAGAAAGTGAGTCCTTTTTCTGCAATATTTATTAGTGTATGGATTTATTTGAAATTCCTCTGCTTCTGTGTTAAAATGAATAATTTTTTACTTACTAGAGTAAAACACGTAGGTATGATATAAAGGCAGCAATATATTAGTCTTCATGTTCAGAACCTTCCTACAACTTGAATATTAGACATTTTTTACTTATTTCAGTGTATCTGCATTTTTCTTCTCTGTCATTACCTGATTTCATGGGAAAATTTCTTGATGTGGTTCTCTTTTTCTTAATTCATTAGATTTGACATGGCTGTTTACTGTATCATCTTGGCATCTGGCTAGTGTAGCTCCTTTGAAACAAACAATGTGCTCAAACAAACCGCTATAAAATTAAGCCTTTTGATCTAAGCAGGCAGGTGCATGTACAGTATGACTGTAATTTTTGCTCTGTAAAATTTGTTTAGTGAAAGTAAAACATTTTTGTGCTCTCTTGTTAACCTGTTTCATTCCAATGGAGCATTTAACAGCATTTTTAAAACATTTTTAGAATTTATTATTTTTACATCTTCTACTATATCTAGAAGATTGCATCTGCTGTCAAAAAAGCAATGTCTCTTAACTGGAGGAAAAAAAACAAACTAAAAAGAGATCTGTAAACCTGCAATATAAATAAAGCATTTCAGTCGTGTTTGGAAAGTTGTAAATCCCTGTACAATAAGAAATGTTTTAGGGTAAGTTATAAATCCCTGTGCAGTTGAACTATACCAGAAGTATCTTTATCCTATGGTCAGAGCATAGAAAGTTCTACATGTTTTTGTCTGTGGTTTTTAGGTTGATTAGGTTGGGGTTTTTTTCCTTTCTCTGTCATATTGTTGGGTTTTTTTTCTTTTTTATCTGTGAATTGCATCATTATTATCCTGCCCAGTGAGGGGCTAGGGGTTTTCCTAATGACTTACAGGTGTTCCATGTGACAAGGGACAAGCATGCAAACTAAATATTCAAAAGATAAATTTTTTAATACCAAAATGCTAAGGAGTGTTACAGCACTATTACAATACCAGTACTCCCACCACAGGCCTCATGCATATGCATGATATGAGACCCCCATGTGGGAGAAGCACTGTGAGCAGGGGGGAGAGAAAATGAATATTGATAAAATATGTCACAAACTGTGAACAGCCCACAGGAAATATCTAATCTCGGTGGGTGTGCTTAACTGAGACAGATTAAAATCTAAATCCATGCAGCTGATCATGTTTTTTATCTTGAAAGGTCAACTGGGTATTTGACACTCCTGCTCTGGCCAGAAAGCTTTGTAAAAGACATTGGGGAGGGTGTCTTCAATACATTTTATTTAGAATGGACATTTATGACTGGTCGTTGACCTTGGGATTCCATTAACAGTAATGAAGGGCAGCAGTAATGCCTTGTGCGAGTGCAGTAAATGATGCATATACACAGATGAGAGCAGTGCCCTGCTCCACGCTGGGCTGGGCTGTCCCATGGTGCTTCCTGCATTCCTGAGTCCAGGAAGATAAAAGGAAGCAGTTAGTGGCACTAAAAACAGTGGCACTGCTTTGGAAATATTTTTAGTTTTCAATCTGTTGGAGTTGTGCTTTTTCCATTTCCCTTCTTCCTTCCTCTCCCTTTTCTGCATCCTCTCTTTGGAAAACATAAGACAAAGTTTCTAATTCTCTACAGAAAAGAGGACAAATTCTGTTTGCCTACTCACATATGAGTTCGGTTGAGGGCTGTCAGAAAGATATATTACCAAGTACAACAAAATGTATCCAGAGTGCCCTTACATGAAAATGTTTTTAACTTCTTTATTTCTAGTGTTCCTAACTGGCTCTGGGTGACATTCATTGTACCAGAAGCACAATGTGTCATGTTGAAGGATCAACAATCACAGAATGATTTGTTGGAAGGGAACTTAAAGATCCTATAGATCAAACCCTCTGCGATAGGCATGGAAAACACCTCCAGGTTCAGCCAGTCCACCCTGATAAGCAGGAATTCAAGCAAAGGTGCCAGGGAGGAGCTCAGACTGAAATATAAAGTATGCAAGAGCTGGAAGCAGGGAAATGTGACCAGACGGGAATACACAGATATTGTCTGTGTGTGTGGGATGGGACTGAGGGAATCTCATCTTTGTGGCTCTCATAATTATTGTTCTTGTCCTCTTTGGTGGGACTTGAGACTGGTTAGAGCCCGGAGAACTTCAGAAGGAAATGAAATCAACTTCCTAATTCTATGAGTTCCCCATCCCCATGACATTGTTTACTTTCCGATAATGCAAGTCCCAAAGTCTTAAGTTAAACACAATATCAGAATTAATCAGGCTGGCTCATATATGATGAAAGCACAAGTGAAAAAAATGAAATCGTATTTTGAGCTACAGGCATTTAATTTATGGTAGTCACTGAGAATAGAATATTGCACTCCTTCTTTGTCATCATAGTTGGATTTAACCTGAGACAATTTTTAATTCTCTTGATTTTATTCCCTTAATTCTTATAATGAATGTGAGAGGTTTTATATGTGTGTAGGGCATGGATGTGGTTTTTTTTTCTTGTTGGTTTCTCATTCAATCAAATATTTTCAATATGTCCCAGAACATGGAATTTCACTTATTTAATATTAGCTCAGTTAAAATACGTATAACTGCATATACTGCAAAGAATATTTTCTAGATAATACTTGAGTCTAATCTTCCTTGGAAAGATACAAAGTACCTAACTTAAGTATGAGATCATGAGCTGCTCTTGAATTGTGAAGAACAAATGAAGTTATGAGTTTCACATTTGAGTGACTGTTATTGTTTCTCCTGTCTGTACTTGGATATTATTTGCCTAGAGAAAATTGCTCAACAAAAACTTGTTTGGCCTAAAATTCTAAAAAAATGCATAGTTCTATCAAGTTCACCTAAACCCACTGATTTTTCTTGCCTCCTTTCCATCCTTGTTATGCAAGTTGTTTAGCATGAAATAACTATTTTTTGATAAATCACTAGAAGACCCAAACAATTGTCATTGTCAGCAAATTAAAACCATAAAGATAGCAGGCATTCAGGCTTTAGAAAGTACATTGTTTTCTTAGTAGAATAGGTTGCAAATAAAAACAATAAAAGTTGACCAGTGAGCCATGTCGATGTTGGCAGAAGGATGGAGGTTTTAAAGGTCATATTGGATAAATCTTATTTTTAAATGCAAAGTCACCTGAAAATTATACATTTCCTTGAGGAAAGAAAGTTTGCCTTTGGAAATGAGGCTTGCCAACCTTTTTCATTATACCAAGCTGAAAAAGCAATTTGGAACCCCCTACAGACTAACATTTTCCCTTTTAAAATAGAGATAGAGAAAAGAGAAGCTGCCACCACCAAGCAGGAAACTTCATCCATGGTCAGTTCTCCAGTGGCTGCCACCAGAAAAGCCCCTTCTCCTGAGTCAGAAGGATCATTTCTTCTTTTTTTGGGAGGCTTTGGAGCATTCTTGATGGGATGGGCTTTGCTCCCATTGTTGCCAGCCATTGTTGTGGGGCTGAATTGTCCCATGGCAGAGCTCAGATTTTGTGGAGCAGCATCTCCAGCTTGGAGCCTGCGGTGTTTGGGGTGCCCTGAGCACAGTGTGGAGCCAGCCCTGCCTTAGGACAGGTTCACCTGCTTTAGTGAGGGGTCACTGAGGAGATCCATGGAAGAAGGGTGAGGAGATCCATGGAAGAAGGGTGAGGAGACAGTAAAAAAAAGGCAAATGTTCACCTCTTCTTCCCCACTGAACCAGAATGTGGCTTAGGGGCAATTTTTCTAATGTCTTCTCTCATGGAAGGAGCTGGACTTTTTCAAATTTGAGCCTGCTGAATGCATCTAAAGGACTGTTTTCTACTCATAAACAAATCTCTGAAGGGAGCACTCTGGTAACCATTTGATGTGTCTGTCTAGTATTTTGTAAGTTCTTTAATGTGTGTTGAAAAAAAAAGTTGAACTTTAAGGTGCCCTGATCTGTAATGCTCTAACGCAAGCTGGGTGCTTCTGGGCTTGCAGCTGTGAGTCTGGACCAAGTGCTAAAAGTTCCCACTTGAAGTGGAAAATAAGAAATGCTCTCCAAGGTTTAGCTGTGCTGTGCTGGTGTTGGGGTGTGAGGCAGAATGGATTCCCTTTGAACAGGTAGGCAAGAGTTGTTACCATGTTACACTCAGAGAAACTCCAGCTTTTTGTCTCACCAAACCCTCCAAGAAGGTGGAGGCCGCTGGGTACTCTGCTTCCTTTTAGTATTAATAAACATTAATCAATCCCTTATCCAACAGATATTGGCTGCATGCATCCTTGGCTCCCCTAATCTTAGCTGATATAATTAAAAGTAAAATATTTAGTTTCACATTAAAATATTTTATTAGTTTTAGACAATATTTGTAACATATTTTTGCTTTTAGCCTACAGAACAGTACTTAACTGAAAGTTTTAGCATGACTTGCTAAAAATTGGTTTATTACAGTGACTTTATTTTCTGCATAATTGCATACTTCGATTTGAAGAAACATCTTTTCTCTTTTAAATATAAATACATTCACAAGATAGATATTCTCTATTTACTCTTGACATGTATGTTTTTAATAATGATTTGACTTTTAAGTGAAAAGTACCTCTTCATCTTGTAAAACTTAAAGCAACAACTAATGAAAGCAGTAGTTCTGTTTTATTTGAAGGACAGTTATTTCTTTTGGAATGTGTTGCAAGCTTTGGTTTAAAGTAAGTGAAGAGTGTTTTCTGTTTATAAAGTGTTGCATTCTGAGATCCTAATTTGAAGGTCACTGCAGCAGTTGGGGCGTGAGCTCTGGAAGCTCAGGGACACCCAGGGAGCCTTTTGTGAGTGGAGCATCAATTTCTTCTTGAGGATAGTTTAAATAGAAGTGGATTAATTGATTGATTTGGTTGATTAATTTATTTTTTAATATATTGCTGATGCCTAAAATTGCAAATTGGAGTACTGTAAAGCACCAGAAATTTGGAGAACCTTCTCTAGAAGATATTTTCTGATGCTTCTGCAGGACACTACATTGTCCTGGTGCTACAGCAAAACTGAGTTTTTTGCAGCTTGACATTCTCAGAAAATGCTGCCTTTGAGATACTGCTTAAAATATGAGAGCATCCAAGCAGCTGAGTTTCATGTTTTCATTTGAATTGAATCCTGTAACTTATTTTTTCTTAAATAGAAAAAATCCTGAGCAACTTCTTCAGCAGTGAGAAAATTTGCTCATTAGAGTGTTCCAGCTTTGTTTCTGTGGTTTCTGTGATTTGGAGTCAGATACCCAAAGCTTCAGTCTCATTAACACCGAGGAAAAAACAATCTTTTCCTCAAGTGATTAGTTCTAATCAAACTTTTAAATATCCTAATATCACTTCCCTGTTAAGGATGACTTTTGCTTTGGTTCTGCAGAAAGTCTTTTTATTAAATGCTTTTCTTTAAATCAATGAACGTCTCTGTTCATCCTTTTCTAGGAAGACCACAGCACATTTTATAACAAGGTTGTGTACCTGGTTTAGAACAAGTGCCAAGAAGAAAAATCAAATTTATTCTCTCTTAACCAATCAGATCCTTCAATTATTCATAAATGTGGAACACTTAAGCAGTTGTAAGGGGTTCAGCTTTGCTTTGCAGTATTGCTTGACCTGAAACTATTGCTGCTTTTTATTTTTAGGGGATGAAAAGCTTGGAAAATAAATGCCTTTTAAGAAACTGCATATAACCCAGAAATTTGTTACACAGTTTCTTTGCTTCAAGGATTCTGATGTTCCCTAGGAAAACTAAGATTTAAAGTCATCATGTAGATACTGCTGTCTCTAATAGTGATGTAGTGAGATGTCACACCTGTCAGCAATTTTTTATAGAAAATATTTAGTGTTAAATGATGTCAAAAGTAAAAGTTGAGTAGTCTTTATTTAAATTTAAAATATTACCCTTTCATCTGCAATTTCACAAATGACCATAAGAATGAAATTTAGGCATAAAAGAAAAGAGGGAGATATTCTGAGAATGTACTGTGAGGGTGAGGTAACAAACCAAATTAATGTCATCACTGCAGAAAAAGGGGGAAAAAAGCAGTTCTGAATGTTGAGACATCACATTCTCTGTAATGCAGGGACTGCTCATGGAGACGTCGCAGCAGACAAACCAAGTGGGAAAGTCTTGACTTTTTGGGTTCATAATCTCTATTTAGGCCATCAGCTGGCTGGAATGGGTAATTTTTTTCCTGAAATGTAGTTTATTAGTTATAAACTTAGTAATATGTAATGAATTATTGTTTGGTTTTTCTTTAACCCAGCCTACCCACTGGTGCAGTAAAGGGGTGGAAAGCTGCACTGAAATGGGAAGCTGGAATTTTCAGGGTGTAACCAAACACTCTAAGTGAAATGATGCCATTCCAACAAAAAGCATTTGGTTGTAGTTCACCCACGTGGAGAAAACAGTGGGTACCAGAATCAAATCAGAAATTACTTTCTATTTTAGTTAAATAATAGCACATCGGTACATGAAAATCATTGCCATAAATACAACAAATTCTACTTGGGTTAATTGAAAAATCAGTTCATGTCTTACATATTTGTAAAAATAATGGGGAGAGGTAGGATGAGGCTAGTACAAATTATTCCTCTTCTCCTTCTTTCCTGACATTTCAGCACTTGTTCTTAAGATTTATTTTTTTTAACCTAACAAACTCCTTTATATCAAGGAGTTTATCCTTCACTGTCACAGATGCTGGCATGGAATTCAGCTAAAGAAATCGATTTAGTGTTTTGATAAAGGAGAAAAATTAGGTTGGCTTTACAGAGAAAACATTTAATAAGGATAAGAAATAATGTCAAAACACAAGGTTTGCCTCTACTGACCAGAAATAAGACATGAAAAAGCATATAGCTGCTCAGTTTATGGGTTCTGAAGGACCAGTCAAGTTGTATTTGGTTTTAATTGCAGTTTAGTTAGACACCTTACAAAACCTGGTGCAGTTCATGGAATAATTAAAATAAATACTGTCTTGAAGTATTTACAGGCAGAATCTCTTCATTTGAATAGGAAGCCGAAATTTAAATTATGCAAAGTCTTGAGCTGGATATTGCTTTTCAAATAAAATTCAATAGATTTTTCTGTTCATTAGAAGCTGAGAGGAAAGGTGGAGGAATAATAAATGTTCTTCTTTTACTTAGGGGTTTTGTTCTTGAAGCTCCCCTGGGATGGTTTTTGTTATCTTCAGTTTTTCTGTATTTTTTACCAGACAATGAGAGAAGAGAATCACCTGTGAACAGAACCTTCTCCTTAGTTTGTTTTTGGCAGAGAAAAAGTGTTTTGTGTTTTCTGCTCACGTGCAGTCCTGCTGGGGGGGGGTCTGCAGCAACTGCAGGGAAGGCACTTTTGCAACACTTCCCACTTGAGAAGATTTTTCATTTTTACGTGGAAGTCAGGCATTTCTCACACAGAAATCCTTGTCTTAGAATATCCTGAGCTGGAAGGGACCCACAAGGATCACCAAAGTCCTGCTCATTTTCGGTAGAACAGTGTCACTGACACAGCTGATGGCTTTGTCAAGGTTGCAGAGTACATTTAGGATGGAGCCAGGAATTATGCCAGTAAATGCAGCATCCAGTGCTTTTTTTTTTTTTTTTTTTACCCCCGAGAAGGTGGATACAAAATTGGAAGCAGTCCAGGATGGGAGTAGAAGTTCCCATTGCTTGTGGTGTAAGATCCTTGTGCTTCGAGGCATTCATGCTGCCCTTGTCTGACAAGAAGTCTTTGTAGTAACTGCATGTCTGGAGAGAAAAGTTTTTCTTAGTTTTTGCTTGGAGGAAAGGCATCATAGTGAGCCTCAAAGGGGAAAAACCCTATAATCATTTAGGCTGAAGTGCTTCTTAATTCAAATGGTGTGCTACTTAGAGAACTTGATAAGAAGGATTAGAAATGGAAAAGAAAGACATTTTTAAAAGCAAAGCTATTACAAGGTTCATTACTTTATTTATACGTTCTCCAAAATCACATGAATGAAGGGAAAAAATGAGGAGAAAAAATACTGGCTTCAGTTCAGAATGTCAATTACTACTTTTTTTAATCCTCTTTTCACAATTTATTTGACATCTTGAACAGTAGCCAAAAAAGCTATTATAACTATAAAACATATTCATTGGTATAAATCTCATTAAGTTGAGCAATTTAATTAAGGTATTGACATGCTTAATTGATACGTGCAAGGAGAGACCATTTTCATATCTAATTTCCATACGTTTTCTGCTTTTAAGAAAACTAGCTCCGTAAAAATGTTATAGATTCAGCTAAGCCCTGTCATCCCAAAGGAGCACTTGCTGCCATTTACCTTGATTTAGAGCCAACCACTCTTCTAAGTGGAGCTCCATTAAATGGATCTGATGTATGTCTGACTCAAACATGCGTCAGCTTCTCTTATGATCAATAGTGGAATATTTATATTAATAAAGCACCAAGTTAATTAAATAAAATAGTCTTCTGGGTAAACTTAAGATACTAGGGGATGGGCAGAGAATCAATATACTCTGCCATTTGAACATTAACTATGTGCTCTGAAATTTTATGCGACCTTAGCAAAGATGCTTGCAGTGTTGGAGTCTTGGATGCACAGAAACCCCCAGGGCAGGAATCTGCTAAGCATCCTGGGCAGGATTTATTTATCAAGGTAGAGGAAAAACAGCAAACAAAAGAACTTGGGTCTGTTTGGCTTCTGTGGCTTCATTCCTACAGACACATTGGAAATCCTTTCTTCTGGATTTGGTGTTCTCCCAGATGCTCGAACTATTCCAGTGTTGCCAGAGAAGGGGCATGTGTGACAAACTTGTGTTAGGGTTTATCAGTGATGGTGAAGAGTCATAGGAGCCCTACAAAGACATTTTAAAAACGACCTTTAAAATGGGTTGGCCACTCATGAGCGTGTCTAGTTCTGGCACATTGCATGTTTCAGCCCAAAGCACAGCTGTCCTTCAGCCTTCTCCATGCCCATGGGCTCTGTCCCCACAGACAGAGCTGGGAGGGAGATTTCTACATGAGTGGGTGACCTGTGACCACCATGGAAACCTACCCCTGTTAGAGATGCATTCACGAGTCTCAGTCCCAGATTCATGTCACCACTGTGCCCTGATAAGCAAACTCTGCTGTCCCTGTGGCACTGGTGCTATTTCTATAACATGCAGACGGCCTTTGAAGAAAGCAAGTTCTTTCAGGTACTGTTGCAATCCACAACCTCCACTTCATCCTACCTTTTATGTACATTTTAAAGTAGAAAAATGTGCTTTTTAATCCTGTGGCTTTAATGAATGCCTCACTTTAATAACCAAATAAGATGCTTGAAAGGCCAAGAAAATATTAATTCATTATTAATAGTTTATTCAGTCAGTTTAGAACTTGTTCTGTGTAAATATGCTTCCATCTCTTTTGCCAGGGGCACCCTGACATTGCTAAAAACACTGGTATTTCTGATCCAGAGGCAGTGATTGTGTGCCAGAGCCCTCAGTTCCTGCATTCCTTCTTTGGGCACAGGGCTCCTTCCTCTTGGGGTTTAGAGGAGCTGAGATACAACTGAGGGAACTTGAACATGTTCATCTGGGACTTCTCTTTAAAATCTCCCATGTGTGGGCTGGACTCTTACTGAGCCTGCAGTGGCTGCTCAGCATCCCCTGACCACAACCAGGGGTCAGGAGCTAAGGGGAAGATTTCAGTGAGGTGATTATTTGCTGACTTCTGTGTGACAGACACTATCTGCTATGGGAAGTGGCAAAATCAGAACGTGAATCCACAGGGAGGTAGATTATGGAATAATGTGCAGAATTTAATAAAATAATCAGTAGTAGTACTTTGGGACTATTGCAGGAAGACATTGACATTGTCCTGTGATGTGTGATTTTGACCTGGCTAAAATGTTTCCAATTACCAGGCACTAGGGAAAAGCTGAAGGAATAATCTCCTTAGTCTTACAGTGAATTGTCTTCCAGTTCAGCATTTACTGGAAATACTTGGCTTAGATTCTATTTTTCTAATTATGCAGAAACTTCTGAAGAAGACAAACGTATGGTGTGTGTAATACTTCCAAGTATGCTTCATCCATGAAGAAATAAACATAGGCTCTTATTAAATATTATGAATCAAAGCACACGTGGGTTATACCTGACAGTTGAAAGTATTTAATGTATGTAAAACTACTTCTGTTACTGTCTTTGGTAAAGTGTTGGTAATGCATCTCAACCCTAAGATTTAGATTTTGGTTTGCCTTTTTCCCTTTACATCATTCTATGATTCAGAAAGACTGAACAGAGAGTGCAAGCTAGAAAGAGCATTGGAACCATATGTGTTATAGTTGTGTATCATTTATATCATAATTGTATAAACTTAACAGAGTGGGATAGGTTTAGTTAGAAAACCACTTTCTGTGTTAGGCCCGGTTCCCTGGTATTTAGAGTTGTCTTTCCACAAATTTAATATTCAAAGAAAGGAAGAGCGATTGTATCTGAGCTGGGATAAAAACAGGTTCCATGATGAATTCCTTTCTGGAATCAAACAAAAACCTTTGTGTATGGAACTGGGGTGCAGATTTCTTGTATATTTTTTGACTGACTCTTAGTTTCTGTCTCTTGATTGTTGGTTTTCCACATGACATCTGGAAGTAATGATGTGAATGATACCAGGATGTAAACTTTCCAAGTCTTATAATGAAGTTAAATTTCCTTTTCTGATAAGACAAGACTATTTTTGTCTTATGACACATGACACCCCTTTAGCTAATTGTTTTTTCAAAAGCTTGCTAAGGAGGTGTCATAAATTGAAAAAAACTTCTGGGGTAAGAAGTCAAGTTTAACTGTTGGGCATATTTTCTCCTGGGGACTCACATAACTCTCATAACTTTGGAGAAAGTCATCATCATTCCCAGCAGTGATGAAATCAAATCACACTGGAATTTGATGTTCTTTGATTTGAGAGTGCCTCAACAATGAAACAACAAAGTGTGGACACATTGCAGTCTGTTGTGCAGAAGCCACTCCTCCCTCTTCCCTGGTCAGCTTTTTTACATTTAATTCAATTTTGTGAGCTGACATTGTCAATCTGAAATTCAGCAAGATGCTTGACAGGGAGTCGGAGGAAAGCCGAGTTCATTTCTGGAAGTGGCTTTATGCAGATGAACTTGTGTGGGTCTCTGGAACGAGGCATCTGCTGATGAATCAGAGGAGTGCCCTTGTTCCCTCATCAGTTTCGGGAACAGAGCTCAAAAAACACCACAAGCACTTTTGAGAGTTGCTGTAAACCAGTCACACATACCCAAGTCTCCCTATTTTGGGGTGTTTGAGGATAAAAAAAATGAGTCTGTTTTCAAAGTAGAATCTGGAGAATTTTGTTATGCAGTGTTTGGGTGGATTCAAGGAAATTAAGCTTGTAACTTGTTCAGGCCAGACTGGTTTAAAAGTGGCAATGAAGTCCTGGGAACGCTGTTAATTCTTGGGAATTATCTCCATTTTAGCTGAGTTTTCAGTAAAGGTTTAGGTCTTTGCTAGCTGATTCACTGAAACATTCAAGTAAAACCCTCGGTAAGCTGAGCAGAATGATTGCAAGTTTAACTTCTCTTTTGAAAGAATTCACCGTTTTATGTGCACTTTAGCTGAAAGCTAATTTTGGTTTAGATTTGTGTCACGTTAGCATGTTTGTTCTATTAGGATACTTCAGTTTTATTTTCTCTACTTAAAACACCTACTTTCTGTATAATATCATGGCATTATTGAATGATAAACTTCCTGTGCATGGAGTGGGATTCTCGAAGGTGCTTTGCCTAGGTGAGCAGTCATTGAAAAGGAAGAAATTATTTGGTTATGTTCCAGTGAATCTTTTTTTGGTGAGGATAGAGTAGGAGAATGAGGGTTTGTAAGGGTGTCATGCAGCTGTAATGGTCAGGGTGATCTGCTCTGGAGTCCTTGAAGAGCTGCTGGGTTTGTGGATTCTCCCATAAGAGAGACCTGCTATTACTTAAACACTTGCATCTTGTGTGAACATCCACACTCGAGTGAACCACTTTGTGGTATTACTTCTTGGTCTAATAAATCTAGATGTCACATCCACACAGAAAAATGAATTATGGCTCCAAGCCTGTCTGAAGTGGATCTCCTTACATCAGCAGTGTTTCACTGGGACTTGCAGGGCTAAACGATCCATAGCAGGGAAGATACATAAAGGTGAAGCTGTGGAAGAAAAAGAGAAGCTAAAATACTATAAAAAAGGGAAGGGTGCATGGAACTCCTCTGTCTTTTGTCTTGGGCTTCAGTACCTGTTCCTGCAGTCTGCTGAGTATCACTGGAATAGATATTGCTGGTCCAATAGTATAATTTAGTTTTGAAACTTCGAGTGCAGCTCAAGTACCAGTGTGCCACTCTTGCACAGATGAACGTTTTACCACAGAACAGAATAAAGGCTCTCTGATAACCAGGCCTGAGCTATAAACAGAATGTTGTTTTTCTCACTGCAGTGCGTTCAAATACTTAGCAACTCATTTCTACCTCACTGGAATGAATGGAAATTCAAGTTGGTTTTACTATCCACAGATTCTCTATCATTTTTGGAAAGTCACAGGAATGTCTGCAGTGATCATATAAACAGATTGTGTAATTGGCCTCTTTCAGGAGAACTTGATGAAAAAATAAAACCTAGATCATTACCTATGTAATTGCTACTTAATCCTAGGAAAAATCTTATTTTCTTACCTATAGTACAGGATCACAACCTGAATTAAAGAAATACTATTGTGATTATTGTTTTCATTCTACAATGTGATGATTAAGTACACAAAAATATTAACTGGGAGGGGATTTTTTCTTTTAATGTATTAGTAAAGTGCAAAAAAATCTTCAGTATAAAAATAGTCATCATTAACAAAGGCAGAGTTAGGTTAAGACAGTTCAGTCAAAAGAGAGTCTTGCTCCAGATGTTGATCAGGTATCCAAAGACAGGGCATGTTTTATTCTTTATGATTTCACATGTTTATCTTCTAAAATAAAAACTCATCGCAATTAAAAAATATATAACCAATAAACTGCAAATATCGTTTTGTTTAGTGGTCAGACAGGGCTGTGGGGGCTCCTGTCTCTGTGGGGAGATCAGAGGAGGGTGATATTGCCTACCGATGTTTAGAATTTGCAACTGCATAGGATTTCTTCCCAGTACAGCTCAACAGACAAAAGTATAACCCCTAAAACAGGTCAACAGTATAAAAACAGTGCTTTTTAAAATTAGCTTAAAATAAAGGTACCTCTGTATAGCTGCATTTTTATTTTAGGAAGTATTAACATTAATAAGCAGTGAGAGAGCTTTTGTATTCACATTGCTTCTGCAGCAAGAAAATATTGACAAAAATAGAAAATGATGGGGAGAATAATTTCTTTCTTCTGATGTCAGGGCTTCAGTTCCCCCTCTCTGAGGTGTGTGGTATCCCCACTAAATCACATCAGTACCTCTGTGTTCTAATCTCACTTCCAGTGTAGTTGGAGGACTTGGACTTGTGTGGGAGCATCATGGCCCTGGGAGCCTTTGTTTTGTCAGCAATCCAGAGGTTCAGTGGTGCTGGAGAATTCCAGAGGAAAGGTTTTTGTATCAAAATGGAACTGTCTGCAGTGTGGTGTCAGAGCTGTGTCTCTGCTGGCAGAACGCTCTCCCCACATGCAGGAAGGCTCGGCAGATGAATTCCCGTGGAATCAAGTGGAATTCCTGATCTGTGGGACTGACTGGGAAGGGATTTTCTGTCTCTTCCCACACTCTGCTGGAGCACCTTGAGTCACACACTGCCTCTCATTGTGTTCCTTTGTCTCCCCGACCAAAAGGAAGGATTAATTATATTGCTAGCATTTTCTAAAGCACTAAAATCCTACATTAAGTACTGCTAACAAAGACATCTTATTGTCATTTATTAGTCAGGAAGCCTATCCTATTTCTAGTGGGCTGTTTCTCCTCAGGAGTTTCCTCTGAGTCCACTTTCCAGTTTCTACTCCCTGACATATCCAAAGCTGAGTATAAATTCTTGGAGGAAAGGTTTTACTTTTGTGTGTATGTTCCAAAAGACAAAACAGATGCTGCTTTCTAAAATGAAAGCTCATGATCAGTCTCAAGATGGGTGGTTTTAAAATAAGAGTCTCCTAAATGCTGTCTGATCACTATTTGCTTGGCATTTTGGAAATGGCAGAAGGAGGGAGAACTGTAAAAGTCATAAAAACAAATGTTGCCTTTGATTGGACATTGGCACTGATTACTCTTACAGTTTATTTAAAATTATATAAAAATATTTACTCATCTTCTCAGAGATATTCTGATAGATTTTTTTTTCTGTTTGCTGAGTGCATCATCTGAAAAATGTTGCACCGTGTCTCAGTGAAACAAGGTGGGGTTTGGATTTTTAATTTTTTTTGTTCAGTTTTTTTAAGCAACCAAGAATTTTCAAAACTTCTAAGAATGAAGAATTAAGTAATCACAAATGAGTATTCTCTGCTCTCTTAAACATTTAATAAGACTTCAGCATGTGCTGTGTGATGTCTGTGGTTGTGTCAGGACAGAAGTCATGAAACTGCACAAGTCCATGCAGCTTGGATTCCTTGAAGGATCTTTATTAACAGATGGTTTTTAAATTGTTCTTGGAGAAGGTGAAAGATGATGATAAAATAATCATCTTCTGCTGAGGTCTTTTTCCTCTGATTCCTTAGTGAGCGCTCCTCCCAAATCTTTAGGCTCTGGCTCTGCTCAGCATCCTGTTCTCCAGAATGGAGGTGTGTGTGACTGGGGTTAATGAGGCTGCGTGGGGCTCTGGGCAAGTGCTGAAATGCAGAAGTGCAGAGTTAACATCTATCACTGCACAGTGCAACTGGATCAACAGAGAAGCCTGGTGTTTATCTTCTGGAGGCTTAGCAGCAGTGCTTGTGCAGCAGTGCGTGACTGTGTGAAAGCATTGAGGACTGCTTTAATTGGATTTTTTGAGCTAAATTCCCTCCTTAAAACAAACAAAACCAAACCAAACCGGCATTTCCCCTACAGCCTCCCAGAGCACCAATTGAGAGCCAGCTGTATTGTATTTAGTAAAAACAGTCACCTTGTTCAGGGTGCACAACATCTGCAGGACCTGCTCTTGTTCTGCAGAACTCAGATGTTTGTCACCCTCTTTACTTTTCGTGCACTAGTAGGAAGAAGGAAATTTTTTTTCCTTTTAGAAAATCAGCAGTGATGCCAAGTTTCCACAGAATAATGCTTTACAACATTGCTGTTGTTAAGCTCTTGCCTTGTAGCCCAACAGCAACAACACTTTTCCATTTTTCCTTCAGAGAGCTACAAGTGCTGCTTTACAGTAAATACCATTTTTACACCGACTCTGCTGAGGGAGAAGTCATTCCTGCACTCAGGGCACAGGTGCTGATGAGAATGCAGACTTGCTACAGCTAGTTACTGCTAAATAGTTCTAATTACCATTGGAGGTACCTGATTTGGGCACTGCATTTCTCACCTGGAACATGATAAATATCTTCAATTTATCTTCCATATTTACAAGGCTCAAATTTACAAGGCACCTTTTTTTTTGGCTCTGAATTGTCCTTTACAGTTTGCCCAGTTATTTTTTAATCTGTCTGTAGAACAGGAAAGACTCTAATACTGAACAGTTTTGGAAATACTAGGACAATAGCTCCTAGGTAAGAATAATACTTAGTTGTTGAAAATGCTAAGTATTTGTTTTAATTAAGGAAAAAAATAAAAAGCTGCCACATGATTTTGGCAGAGTAGGAAAAATCCTTTTGTTCCTTGCTGTAAATGAAATGCACAATATTCTGTGCTGGAATTTTGACAGATATAATTGAGTAAACTCCTCCTTTTCCCTACAGATTTCCTTGGTTTTTCTACTACTTTTTCTCTTGCAACTTTTCCTCTAGAGAGCACTGGTCCTCTTGCCCTGTCTCCTGTCTGAGTGTAGGAGTTATCTTCCCTTGTTTTTGTTCTGTGACAAAGCTGACTTGTATCATCGCTCACTTTATTGACTTGCTTATCTTTTATTACATGTTACTTAGAGATACCTATTATCTTTGGATTATACTCT
The DNA here is from genome assembly GCA_013397375.1 of Toxostoma redivivum. Classification (NCBI taxonomy): domain Eukaryota; kingdom Metazoa; phylum Chordata; class Aves; order Passeriformes; family Mimidae; genus Toxostoma; species Toxostoma redivivum. Next base: position 593,162 of record VXBI01001219.1, read on the forward strand.
CTAATTTCCCCCAGCTGTTATTCTTTAACTCCTTAATTGTGTTACTTAATTCAGTAAAACATTGCAGGATAGAGTTGATGTGTAACATGTTGTACAAATTAAAACTAATTCTAATGAGACAAATTGCAGTGACCAGATTGTGTTAAGTATGTGACCTTTAGTGCAGTAGGTCAGTCTAGTTTTAGTCCAGTTGTAAAGAAAAGTTGGATTGAAGAATAGGCACTAAACTTTAAAAGTGTGCAAAACCTCGGGAACATTTTATTTTATTTAATTTTGATCAGTGCATTGGACTGAAATGTTTTAAACCCAGAAATCCTAATTTGTAAAAGAATGTAAACGAGCTACCAACAGGGATGAATTAATTCTCATTTCTCTCAGCTGCACATTCTGTAGCCAGAGCAAAGTTGGTGGGCACAGTGCTAATTGCTCGGCATTGGTGGCAGCTGGCCCTTTCTAAAAATCAGGAGTCGTATCTTACCTTAGTTTTATTTTGAAAAGCAGGTGAACAATATTAACTTTCCAGTATTATTGTTGCAAGAAGAGAGGATAGGAAACAACCTCATTTTGCACTCAAGTCCCATATCCAGTCAAAGGAACTAGTGTTTGTCTTATGGTTTTTACCAGCTGCTACAGAGAGCTGTGTGTGAGCTCCCCTGACTTATTCCAAGATGTAGTTGAATTGTGGATAAGCTGAAAGGCTCCTGAAGAAAGGAATCAGGTTTGTTAGGCTGGCTTTTTCTTCATTTTAGCTAAAACATTGGTTCCACGTGTTAATGGCTGGCTCTGTGAATTTGCAGTTTTACTATGGAATCAGCACACTGGGAAAGATCCAGGTTTGGCTGGGAAGAAATTGCTCTGAGTGACTCGTTCTCTAAGGCTTTGTATTAAACTCTTCAGACATTAAAGGCAAGCTGAGTTCTTTATTGGATAACACTGCATGGTGATCTCCTAGCCTATTTGAGTGGGAGAAATAATTAAAGATTAGTGTTCAACCACATTAAATACTTCTTAATCAAGCTGTTTTTCAGGCAGTTGTGTAAAAATAGTCTTTTTTAATTTGCAAATCTCTGTCTTAAAAAAGGTTTGGAAAATAACTGGTAAATCCTCAAAGAGTGGGGGGTTTTTTGTGTTTGAAAAAGGAGAAAATCTAAGCATAATGCCATCAGTGCTGAGATTTTGGATTTCATATAATATGTGTTATTTTCAGTACCTTTGTAACTTTGCAAGTTGTGTTTAAGTATTTGTTTTAATGTTTTAGATCTGTAGTTCAAATGAAGAATCATTCTATGGATGTTTTTAGGCTCTGTGTTCCAATTAAGTGATTTATGTTCTCTTACTAGCAAAATAATAATAAAAAAAAGTCTTAATGTATTCTATTGCTCTGTTAGATAGTTGAATTTCCACTTAGGATGCAATAGGCAGCATTAGAGCAGAAAGCTAAAACCAGCACTACGGCAAAGACTGCAGAGGCACTTAGGAAACGTCAGCACTTTTGGATGGGTTTTTTTTCCCTGTCCAATCCCTTTATCAGTGAGGCACTTGCAATTCACATTTGAAGATCAGGAAAACAATATTAGACTTGCGGAGGGAGTTCATCTGTGTCCAAAGCATTTTAGCTAAATTAAAATAAAAACTAAGAAAGGTATTGGCTTGTGCCAGCTCTTGCTGGAGTCTAGGTTGGTCTGATGTGAGCTGTGAGCCACAGCTGCTGGGTTTTGTCAGCTCCTGCCTCCCTCCTCTGTGCAAGTGGCAATCCAAGTTCTTCAGCATCTCTGTGGCTCCATTCCCCCAGCTCAGAAATGAGGATGCTGTTTCCTCTGGGGGTTGTTTGCTATGGAAGCTGTTGGATGAGCCTTTTGCTGTTCTCCCTGAGTTCCTCTGCGATCTGCTGCCTGTCCATGCTGTCCCCATCACTGCACTGCACCAAGCTGGGGCAGGCTGCAGGGTGGGTGTGCTCTGTGCCCTGCTGGAAAGCTGTGTGCCAGGTGAAAGGTGAAACTGCACAGACCTTGCCTGTATTTGTCAAAACAGGAAGGATAAGTCAATCTAGAAACGTTTGCTTAGCTCAACACGTGTGTTTGATCAGGATGCAGATGAATGTGTTTTGGCTGTGTTAGGTGTTTTCTCCACAGAGCACCTCTTGCAAGGAAGGTGTTGCTGGTGGACTGGCACATTCTGGTTTGTCCTCAGGTCAACTAATTTCAGCTCTCTAACACTGTCTCTTAGGGTGAGGTTTTTTGGAAGTTTGTTATTCCCTAAGTCTGGGATTTTTCAGATTTCCCCTTTAGGATACATCATGTTCCCCCCATGCACTGGACTTGCCTTTCATTACAGAAATGGGGGACTTGAAACTCCTGTCTGAGAAACAGGAAATCTATTAGGAATCATCACCTTTTTTTTTTTTTTCCAGATTTGTTGTTTATTTTTCTTGAATACTGCCATATTTTTCCATCTGCTTTTTGTTTTGGTCTCACATTAATTTATCTGGTTTTCTACAGTTACTATTAATAACTAATACTTATTTTGCATACCATTGTATGTAGGCTTCCCATTATGTCTGCTGTGAGAACCAGGGAATAAAAAGCTGGAACTTTAAGATAAACTCAGTAGACAAGTTTCTTGTTACAGCCTTCTGCTACCTCAGAGCAAATTTTGTGAAGTGCACAGGCTGAGGCTTGCTTGCTTATGAAAGATGCTTAACAAAACTCTGGCACAATGTCAGGAAGCAGAGAGAGACTCCTCTTGACCATCTCAAAACAGGATGATTGTAACTGTGAGAAGGCAGTTACAGAAAAAGAAACATTGGTGACTTTTCTTCCATGCTGTGTCACTAAGGCCATGCAGGCTGTCAGTTCTTCAGCCCACTAGAGAGATTTATGGAATCAGTCCACAATCCAGGAGATTGGAAGAGGCAGGATTGTTAGCTGGAGGAGAGTGCCTTATAGAGAATAAAAGTAATACACTTTAAAAGAAGGTTTTCATGGAAAACAGATGAACTTCCTGCAGTCCCCTAGTTTTGCCTGGCTGCAGGTTAAAAGTTGAGCATAAAGACAAAGCAGAGATCAAATATATAAATTAGTCCTTGCAGAATGCAACAAGTATCACGTTGTTATGAAGTATCACTTGAAAACCTGATTTACTTTTACACATGACTTGAAATGCACAATAAAATACTAGACAAATGCAACCTGAGATGGTGGATTAAACGTGGTTTTATTTGACCACACAATTCCACTTTTTCAAGTTCTTTTTGTTCTGCTTTGCGTGTGCCTCCCTTTCAGATCTTACTCACTTTTGCCTTGCTAAGCCATTTTGTCACACTTTTACCACAGCTCTGCTGTGCCTCACTGTCACACCACAGTGACAGCCTGAGACTTCCTCCATCTGGGTCTGAAATACCCTTTACTTTGTCTCTCCTCTGTCCGGGTTGCCTGATCATTTGTCTGGGTTGAAGGTCTGTCTTTAAAGAACTAATATTTTGTTGCTGGCAAAATAAAGGGAAGGTGAAGGAGGGGTCAGAGTGTGGATCAGTGTTAAACAAATTGTGAAGGTCACAAAGAATTTTAATCTGACTTGAAAAAGAGACTTGTATCCAGCAGCACATTTTTGTTTGTGATAGTCTGAATGGACAATTGTGGCTACTTTGAGAATTTGGTGTAGACTGCATGACTGGTATAAATTGAATTAGTCTCGTGACAAGGACATAGTCCCCTTTTTTCTTATCTGCCTGATGGAAAGCAGAAGAAAGCCCTGCGTGGCACGCCTTGACCTGCAGTGTCAATGTGGGCTTTGTGACAGGCTCTGATTTCTGGCCTCTCATTTGATAAAACCAATTTGGTGGAGGCTAGAAAGGAGCTTGCTGAACACTAAATGTACTTACAGAAAAGGGTGTCTGGGGGTGAGTACAGAGGGCTGCCAGCCCCTCCTAATCATAATTAGAGAGCCAGTTTCTTTCTGAAAATGGGGCAGAGCCTTGGGGACACTCTCACCCCAAACAAGGCACTGCAGTTCTCTGCAGGATCACCTTTATTTGTCCTTTGGTCATCACTGAGCCTTCCCTTCCCCATTTGCTTATTTCTTACATTTTTCTTTCCCACTCCTCTGCTGCCTTACTTTCTTCTTCTTCCATTCCTGTCTTGCCCCTTTGTCCCCTAAACTAAACTGAAACCTCTCCCCCTTCTCTGTGCTGAGGGGGCACCAGCAGGAAAATCGGGGTAAATGCTGTTTTTCCTTAGCATGAAACCATCCCCAGCTTTCTGCTTTCATGTCCATCTCCCACCCATTCCCGATGCCCTCCTCCCTGCCTCCACTGCACTGGTAGAGGGCTGTGAACCTGGAAATATTTTTAGTTCATCAGGGGGAAAAGCATCTGAATGCAGGCTGGGTAACAGGAAAATGTTGCCTGCACTTACAATGTAGATCAAACAATTTTTTAATGTGCTTTAAGTAGTATAAAGACTTTTTGAATCACTGTTGGTTGTTCAGGTTTTTTGTTGTTTGTTTTTAAACAAGTTTAAAAATTCAGTTTTTCCCATTGATACATAGTGCAGTAGATTAAGATCTTTTCAGTGTAAATTTAAAAAGCTCACAAGAGAATGATTGTCATGTTTTTCCTGAATATTAATTTCAAATAAGAAGCTGTAATCTGAGCAGGGGTAGCCAAGTATTTTTGTAGTCAGTAAACAAATAGGAACATGCTGAGAAAATTACATTTACACTACAGGGTTGCAATTCCAAGGCATGAGATTTGGCTGCAGGTACTCTGACAGTGAATCATGGCATTGTGCCAGCATCATGATCACATTTGAGGGATGTTTTCTTGGAATTCTGTCATTTTTATCAGGGATTCTGGTGGTTTTGGTTTGAGAGTCTTTTCAGCTCATTCCCCAGACCTCTAGAGGGGAGAAACAAAACTGAAAATATTGTGTGGTGTAACAAACCCACCAACATCTATTTTTCCAAGCACGTGGAGGTTCCATTAGCTCATGCAGATTTGAGAAATGTGTTCTCTTTTCTAACACAATGTATTTTTTTTTCTGTTCTTTTATTCAGAGACCTGAGCGAAAACCAGATAAAAGGAATCCCTAGAAAGGCCTTTCGAGGAATCATTGATGTGAAGAACTTGTAAGTGACAACTTCATTAATATTTGTGGTGAAAACCTTTCTCCTCATGTTACATCTGGCTGTTGCTATCAGTTTGAGTAACTTGTGCTCAGCTCTATGCAGCACCAATGGGACCCTGCAGGGTTTTGTCAGAGGTCTCACAGGCTATTTTGGTCCTCATGCCAATGAACACACCTGGGGAGGTTTTGAGCTGAAGGAAGAGAACATACTCAAAGGCTTCACCCCTTCCTGCAGTACTGTCCTGGAGCAAGATGTACATAGGAAAAATCACTGGTAGAGTTTGGGGATGGAATTGAAATGCTTTGCTTAGTTTTAGTTTTCTGTTCCATCGCTTCTGTCAAAAGTAAATATGACAAACTGTGGCACTCAGGCACGGTGGTTGAACACAAATATCAGAAAATGAAAAAATAATGGGAGCAGTTAAATGTGCAGGCTTTGACAGCTTGTATTTTAAATTAAAATAATTTATAAAAGCCTTTTAAGAGGGAAAACAGGGCTATGGGTTTTGGTTAATGGAGCCAGTCTGTTGTAGCCTTTTGCTGTAAGGTAGTCTGAAATACATGTAAAGACTTTGAGCTCTGTATTTCCAGAGCTATTGGGGGCTCTTACAAGTTCTAGAACAGAAACCCATTTCGTGCACACCCACACTCTAATGCACCCTTGGCTTTGTTGGAGTCAGCACGAGGTGGAGTGAAGGAAGTGACAGCCACTGACTCGGCAGGATCGGGATTTCCTGGGACAGCCTGCAGCCTCTCTCAGAGGCATTTCAGAGCCATTAGAGTTAGCACTGTTACCACACCAGCGGCTGAAAACTGATCCCCACTGTGTTAAATATTGGAAGTACAGCGTAAATGGTGTGGATTTTTTTTTAAATTGAGTAGAAGAAACAGCTAAAGGAGATCTGAAAATAAGCCTTTTTCTACGAAGTCTTGCAATATACTCATGTTCTGTTTTTAGATCTTGCCCCAGTGGAATGCCCTCAGGCATGTGATGTGATTCCTGCGGCATCCTGAGAAGGACCAGGAGTTGGACTCGGTGGTCCTGAAGGGTCCCTTCCCTTTTGTCATGTTATGATAAGTTTTACTTGCATTATGTGATCTATAGGAACAATAGATGGTATTTTGTTTCAGAAAATCTAACTTTCCCAGCTGTAATTCACTGTTAGTTGTCTGACTTCATTTCAAATAACAAAGTTTGCATTCAGAGTTTAGTTCACCTCTGACAAGCTGTCACAACAAGCACAGGTGTTTTGATTTATGCACCTACTCTCAGTGCAGAAAGATCCAGGGTTTCTCCTTTCCATGAGCTGATATCTAGGGATGACTGGCTGGAGTGCTTGCAGGAACTGTATAAATGTTGGCATTTAAAGCTTTAACAAAAACTTGCATCTATTAAGTTAGGCAGTATCTATTGTTTTGCTGTAAAAGACAGTATCAGAAGTACTTCCTCTAGCCACAGTTTCTGACTTCTGTGAGCACTGAAGTTATCACAGAGTCATAAAATAATTCTGGTTTGGAGTGGTCATCTAGTCCAGCCCTCCAGCTCAGCAGGAGCACAAAGCTTGGTACTCTAACAGATTGCTGTTGTGAGCCAGGAATACTGATTATTTAGATAAATAGCAGGAGAAGCAGACTTTCCACTCATATCTAGACATTTTTTCTTGATAAGAAATGTACGAATCCTGTGCCCAGGGTGGTCCATGGGAGCAGGTGACTGTTGCTTCCAGACACAGACAAGTGGCCTGTGTCTTGCTGAGAAAAACATGGCACAATCTTGAGCCAACTTGTTGTTGGAAAAGCATTAAATGTAAGGCATTAACTGTAAGGGTGTGATGCAAGCTGAACCAAGTTAATAGTTAAAGCTCTTTCAGCAGCAAGCTCAAACATGCTGATTCCCATTTTCAGCCTGTGTTTGGCAGCCAAGTCTCTCCCTTCTGGGTCCCAGCAGTGACCGTGGCAGTGAGCAGGGGTGTTCACCTGCCTGAGCAGGAGAATGAGCCTCTGCCTCAGGGTGCCATTGAGCTGTGCCAACACCTGCCTGGTGACTGTGACATGAAGGTGCTGATGGCACAGCAGCAGACTTGGCTGTTTCTATGGTTATCACTTGGCAGATTTATTGTACTGTCTCAGTGTTCTTACACTTTATATAAAGCGTGCTTGTGAGGGATCTTGGAGACTTTTGGGCACATGAAATAAAGCTACAAATTGTCCCATACTCCCCAGCCCCTTCCAATTTATATTTAGAATTTGTATAGGGAAAGGCTGAAAGGAATGGTCTCTGTTTTCATGGCTTGACCTTTAACATGGCCTCATAGTCTTCCAGGTTATTCCAAAAGTGACCCAATTTCATGGCAAAAGTAATAACTCTGGAGATATCATAATAGGGACACAGCTAGACCATATGAAATTCTCCAGATTAATGCTGTATTTAACAGCAGCTTGGAAAGCTTCCCTCAGGACAAAATGCAGAGTTGATGCAATAGAACTGAGCCAGGGCATGAATTCCTTTTGGATACCAACTCTGAAATATGCAGCCTGAGGGCTCAATATAAATTACAGTGGTGCCATTTGGAAACCCTGTGAGAATTACCCTGTCCCAGCATGGCCATAGCAGTGATGGACACAGAGTCACAGGTTGTGTCCAGCTGGAGCAGACTGGTGTAAAAAAAAAATCTTCCAAAGGCAGAGGTGCTGCTGCATATGCGAAGCAAAGAGAGTCTTTGGTGATATTCCCCAAGCACCAGGGCTGCAGAGCTGGCTTGATACAGGAAAAAATGTTTTTAAAAAATTGTTAAAATGTTGGGGGGTGGGGGAAGGAAATGTTATAAAAAGCAGTGTTTCAAGATATTTTTCACTGTGTCTCTTTTTAAATGGTAAAAGCTTTCTATCTTTTATCGTTCTCATAGCAGAACAGGGAGCCCAGGAAAATGGGCTTGGATAAGGGCTGTGCTAAAGAAGAGTTTTAAATGTCAGGGAGCCCAGTGTTTTTGCAAAGCAGAGACTGGTGTTTTTCAGACTCCTAAGTTGGAGAAATTTCGTTGTGTGAATTATTTTCATATGAAGTGTTTTCTGCTGTTTGAGTACAAAAATCAAAGAATCTGTGCACAAATAAATTAGCGAGTTTATTTCTAACTGAAATGTAGAAATAATTATACAGCTTTTAGAAAGTTTTATGAGCACATAATGTCCATTACCAGTAGTGAATTTATTTGGGAATTTAGCAAAAACTGTCACTTTGAACATATTGTGGAGTACATGCATAAGCTCTGCTCAGTGGCCCTAAGAGCTAACAGGAGAGGGCAAGAGAGGGCCAGCCTGCAGAGCACACCTGTATCCAATTTCTGTTACTTATTACTTAGAGAACAGGAAATGTTTCTTGCAGGAATCTAGCCCCAAGTAAGCACATTTATTTCAAGAGTTAAAGTATATGGGTTTGTGTCTCATTGAGCTTTGGGCTAAGTCAGCACTGTCAGCCATGGTCTTCCATCATAAAAGTATATAGAGCTGCTTCTTGGATTTCTGCACGTTTCCCCTGCTCGGATCACATCTTGGCATTCAGGGGAGTGTTTCTCTGGTGAGGCATTCCTGCAGTTGCTCAGCCCACCTCACTGAGGGCAGCCAGGATCCCAGCACAGGGATATACAGAGCTTGATGTTAGGAAGAAATTCCTCCCTGTGAGGGTGGGGAGATCCTGGCACAGGCTGCCCAGAGCAGCTGTGGCTGCCCCTGGATCCCTGGAGGTGTTCCAGAGCAGGCTGGATGGGGCTTGGAGTGCCCTGGGATAGTGGAACAAGATGATCTTTATGATCCTTTCCAACCAAAACCATTTGATGAGTCTACAAACATCTCCCAGCCAAGGAATGCAAAACAGGAATCCATGTGCAGTGTGGATGCAGGGCAGAATGACAGAGCAGCAGAGCAGAGGGGGAGCCACCCTGACCAAGCAGCCACCCTGTGTGAGCACCATGCAGAGCCAGGGCCACACAGAATGACACAGGCACTGCTTTTTCTGTCAGAGGCTGCTGCAGTTTCTTGTTCTTGATTCACTGGAACTCAGTTCCATCCATATTCAGCTCCTGCCTTTTATCTTTCATAGGTTTTGGCTATAAGATTCTGTAGCACTGGGATTCAGGGAAAAAAAAAAAGAAGTTAACAGGTTCATGTGTCATGATAATACAGGCTCATTGCATTTCTATCTGAATACTTCTCAGTCTCACCTGAGATAATAGCTCCTATCACTGGACCTGCAAGAGGCTTTCCCTGCATCCTGGAGCCACTTGGCAAATTGTGGGTAATATCCTCCTTGATAGCCCTAAAGGTTCTTGTGGAGGAAGAAATGAAGCATTTAGATTTATGTTTTTAAAAATACAGAAATACATCAGCACATATGTAATGTTTAACACTTCTGCAAGTCAGTACACATTTATTTTCCTAGTGGTTAAATTACCTCTGCAGTGTGGAAAATCAGAGCTCTGTAAGTACTGTAAAATATTGTTGTACCTATTAGTTTCAGTTCCTTATTTGTTAAGTGTTTTTTCCTGGAAGATTCTGTTACTTTTTCTGCATGCATCTACTATTAGCATCAATCCATGGAACTTCTACAAAAATTAAATATCTCAATTGCACATTCAGGTTTTAGAAAAAGCTAAACTTACTCTTTACATTGAGAGGTATTTTGAATTCACCTACACAAAATATTAAAATGTTCCTACATACTTTTTTTTTAACCATAAGAGACAGCTTTTCAGAGTATATTTGTAGCTTCTGCTATTCAGCCATAGGAATAATTAAGCATACTGTCAAGTTAAACTAATGAATAAACTAATGAATAAAGGAAATAATGGTTGATTTGTGTGTAGCCGTTTCACTAGAAGAAAGCAAGTGATTGTGAGTTATTTGCCATACATAAATATGCAGTAGATCTTCATGAAATGTTGCACTACAAAACATAACTCCTTTAGTCTGGGTTCTCCAGGGAAGCTATTATCCAGAGCCCTCTGAAATTCCTGGCTGTAGTTTGTTGCCATTTGTGTGCAGTATTCAGTGTTATTCTTGCAGTTTGCAGTAAAGAAAAACAAAAGGAGGAAGATAAACAGTTGGCCAGATTTTCCATTCTTTTGGTGTAAAATCTGGAATAAGCCTTCTGAAGCCAGTGGTTGGCCTCGAATAAAAGCAAAGAAATGCCTAGAGGAGAATTGATTATCACATGTTGGATTATGTATTTGCTTATGTATCTCCCAATGGACTGAATATGTATCTATATTTGATAGTGCATGAAAAGCTCAGTATATTTTAAATAGGAATACATAAAAATTTAAGGAAAGGATATATTTCTGTTATGGAACAGATTTCAGGTTGTTTTGACAAAGAGCTGGCAAAACAGGTCAGAGGCATGGAAAGAGCTATTTGGAATACTCATTGGAGACAAGCCTTTTGCACTCTTTAGGGGGCAAAAAGATCACATTACTTCAACTGTATAAATTTGTAAATAATTTTCCTCCTCCTTGTCCATAAATTCACACTGCACTCAATGTATTCCAACAGTGTATTCCTTTCTATCTCCTGTAATTGGTCTTCATTGTGATAGTGACCATAATGAATTCAAGAGAGATCTCTGTGGCCATCACATTTGCTTTCCTAGAAATGTCATTGTCATGCAGCATTATTATAACATTAAAATAACAAGTTACCAACTTACCACCTTCTATGGAGAAACACCACCTGCAGCGTCAGTTAATTTTATGAATACATTAGTTTGAGCTTTTGCCATCTGTTCTACCCCTTATAATAAATGCAAAAAGCATGTATTTCACAATTAACTCATTAAAAGGATATGATTGATTGGAATGCACACGCATGTTCCCCACAGTTAAGGTGAGATGTGTGGAGCTGGCCAAGCACAGACAGAGACTCAGAGTCGTAGCAGAGGACATTTTGTGAGACAGAAGTGCTTCTCTCTTGGCATCCTCAGCCACACACACAGGGCCAGCACATCAAGTGACACAGAAGGGTGACACTGTTGTTTCACTGTTCTCTTGAGAGTTGTGGCCCAGCCCTGCAGGGGCTCTCTCGAAGTTCTGCTCAGGGAGCTGCTGCTTCCCTGCCTGAGGTCACCGGCTTTGTTTTTTTATTCTATTCTGTTTTGAATCACTAGTCTCTAAAATCTACCTGCTCTGATCTTTCTGAATAGCTTCTCTTGTCTGTCTTATGGTAAAAATAAGAGAAAAAAGCAAGAGAGCCAAAATGCTGAGCAGGCTGGAAGCTGTAGGGAGGAATTGTGTTTGTCCCAGCTGGAGGTGCCTTCCTGCTCGCTCTGTTTCCATCAGGAATGTCACAGCTGCTGCACCACAGCCAAGGGAAAGCCTGTTAGGAACATGGGGATGAAAATTGGACATTTAAAATTAATAATTTAATTTTAATCACACTTTTTTCTCTGCCTCCAGTGAATCGGCAGAGCCTTTTTTCCTCTCTGTGCTGCATTGAAGAGATGATGTATTCATCATCAGTGTCTTCCTGATAGTTTGTGGGAGCACAGGATCCTGGGCACAGGGTCTGTGCCCTATCTGTGTCTTGTCCTTGTATCCCTTCCCTTGCAGAAGTTTCATGCAGGATGGCTGAGGGTAAGCAAGGGGTCTGGAATAAAAAGCTAATTCTGCAGTTTTCTAGAATATGCTGCACAGAGGTAGTGCCTTCTGAGTAACTGTGCTGAATAATGGTGTTCTTCGGCAGTTTTTTGGAATTTTCATAAAATACTGTGGAAAAAAGTGTTTTTTCAGCCCCGAAACTTCTGTGTGTCTTTTTTGACATCATAAGGAATAGTCATTATTCAGAATTACCTTCTTGAGAAGATAGTTTCATAGGATTTTTGTAAGGTGCACTGATGCTAAGAGATGCCAGTTCAGTAGTGATCTTGCTAGTGAGTAAGCCATTTTCAGGCTTGATAGTGCATTTTTGCAAATGCTTGGCATTAGTGTTATGTCAGCCCTTCAGGGGACATTTTACTGAAGGGAGAGGACAATGGGGAATGGATTTAAACTGACAGAGAGCAGGTTTAGGTTGGATATTAGGAAGAGATTCTTCCTGTGAGGATGGTGAGGCCTGGCACAGGGTGCCCAGAGAAGCTGTGACTTCTCCATCCTTGGAAGTGTCCAAGACCAGGTTGGATGGGCTTGGAACAGCCTGGGGTAGTGGAAGGTGTCCTTGCCCATGGAATGGGGTGGAATAGGAGGCCTTTAGTCCCTTCCAACCCAAACTGTTCTGTGATTCTGTGACCCAGTGGTTCACGTGGTCAACTGGAGGGTTTGGTCCCAACCTGCAGGATATTCCTTGTTTTAGGAGAAGGGCTGTTAATGAGAATGCTCTTGCATTTCTCCCCAACAGCCTGGGATGTCCCATGTGCATCAGGGAGCAATGGAACAGACGTGCAGACTAACAACCTGCAGAGTCTGCAGCACACATGGTTAACACTGGGTAACCCCAAAACCATTCCATGCAGTATTTAGGCCTGTGCTGTGTTTGGTAGTGTGAGCAGACCATACTTGTATATTTTAAACACATTTGAGTTTATGTAATCCCCTTTCTCATGTCCCTTGCTAATAAATGAAACACCAGGTGGACAAACCAGCACAGCACGATCTGAAATCTGTTGAATGTGCTAAACTATGACTTGTACTTCACATGAGATTGATTGCACAGATTGAAATTGCACCACTGATTTTTTATTTATTTTTTATTTTTTAAATGAAAACATCTGCAATAAGTAGAGTGGGTGTCTGCTCTGTTCTCTTGTCCACTTGCATTTCAGGAAGTGTTTGTTTTCATGGATGTCTGTAGTTGTGGGCTCAACTGGCCACAAGGGATCTGTCACTGACAACTTATTAAAAGCTGAACCATCACTCCTGAGGAACAGATTTCTTCACTATAAGGGTTTTTTTTCCCCTGAGTAAAATGTCAGATAAATAAAAAGCTGAAATATCTCTTAAGTGTGTTCTGCTTACAAAATAGAAGTCCATAAGCCAATACTATTTAGTAGTGGAGGATATATGTTTGGTGGCATTTAATATTTTTTAAATTTTCATTTTTCTGAGCTAATCAGAGCTGTCTACCTCCATAATAAGGTTATTCATAATTCTGATTTACTCAGTTTCTGTATTCTAGATGTCCACTGCAGTATATATTGGTTTTAGTACTAATTTTTGGGCAAACCACAGATTTTTTAATATTTCTTGTAGAAGTAAGACAAACATCAATACCAATTGCTTTCTCCTTTTCTGGAAATTTATTTCAAGCATTATTGAAACCCTGCACTTAAATTGTTCATATGGTAAAGTACTAATGCTGATGACAAGAAAGATGAAGTATCCCACACAGGTCTAAGTCATCCTTTCCACCTACTTCAAATTCTGTTCTGATCTTCCCTATGCTTTGGTCTTGCATAATTAATTGCCTTCTCCAGCCTGAGAGGGGCTCCTTCAGTGGGGTTTGAAGAGGGACATGGATGTGCTGTGTCCCATCAGGAACATGACACAACTGATACAGGGATGGAAATCCTTTGCACAGGAGACTGAAAAAGTCCAGTCTTTGTGTGCCAGAACCTCGGGCTTGATGGCCACTTGTACAATCTCTCTTTGATTAGGTAAAACCCAGGAGTCTGGAGATTTAAATTGTATATAACTCACTTACCTAAATGGGGCATTGGTGGAATTTTTAAACAAGATCACAAGCTCCAGGTCCAGAGTTTGATAAAAGAAAACCGCATCCCTAATCCTGAATGGGACCCATTATCTGGGGTTTGAAATCTGTTACAGAAAGTCAGGGTGACTATTGCTATTTCCAGAGATTACTTATCTGCTTACTTATTTCGCTGAGCTCTGCTTGCTGCTTTCTGGGCTCGTTATTCTTTTATCCTAATGAAGCACAGATACATTTTGATGCAGCACCCATGCTGCAGCACTGCCTTTGTATGGAGAGTAATGAATAGCAGATTTGGCTCTTTTCTGTTTTAATAGACTTACAAGAGTCTCTCTGACAGAAACAAACTCCAGAAAATACCTTGATTTAAAAACAGGCTATGTGGTATTCTTACTGTCCTTTTGATATAAAACTTGATTAAAATGGGATGTGACATCAGTTGAAAAAGTATGAAAATCAAATTTTCTTTATTACGTATGTGTTTAGGCTAACCTATGCCTACAGTTTATCTTTGTATAATTTATGCTGTCTTTGTGCCATGCCTTAATTTTGAATACATTTGTTGAAGATTTCCTGTAGCATTCATCTATGATTGTCAAAAGGAAGTTTTATTCTAAAAAAAGATAGTACTGGTTTTAATTATGAATCTAAATAGCTTCATAACCAGAGTGAACTCTGAATTTACATCATTTTTATGATAGCCACACCATTCCAGGTTTATTGATTTTGTCATTTGCTTCATTACATTTAATACAAACCTTTTGTATGAAATTATTCTGGTGCTGTGCTGGCCATGGAGGGGTCAGCATGTGCAGTCTCTAGCCAAAACAGCACAGCAATATCATTTTAGAGCAGACTCCATGGAGAAAGGGGGGTTGTAAATACTGTCCACCAGCAGAACTAAGTTCACCTTTTCTGCTTGACCTTCCCAACTGGACAAAGTTAAAACCACAGCTTGAGTTGTCTTTTTTTTCACTCTTCTTTTCTCTCCCCCTGTGTTTGGCTTCAGCTCTTGGTCAGTGTGACAAATGTCTGTTACTGGAGAGAAAAAGGTGTTTGGGGGTGGGTTTGGGCAGAGCCTGCTGGATCCCTGGCAGTGCCAGGCTGTGCTGGGAATGGCCTGGCAGCACCAGTTCTGTGCCCATGAAGATCTCCCAAAGGAGATGCTCTGCAGGAGTGCTCATTTCCTGCTCAGGAGTTGTTTTGAAGAGACACTTGCTTTTTTGGCTTTCAAGGCAAACACACTGAGTTTCTGGGTTCTCCAGTTGTTTTTCCATTTTACTGGGATTAAATTCTGCTATTTCATTTTGAAAATAGGTAACAATGTGCCTGGATTTGCTGTACTTTTTAAGATGTCCCTGTCCAAGGCAGGGGAGATGGAACTAGATGATTTTTAAGGTTCCTTCCAACCAAAGCCATTTTGTGATTGTATCAATAAAACTTCTTGAGTTATTAATTAATATCACATAGCTTTTTCTGGATAACACAATTACTATTTTTAATCTAACTTCATTTTAAAAAGTGATGCAAACATTATGCAAAACAGG
This sequence comes from Toxostoma redivivum, assembly GCA_013397375.1. Taxonomy (NCBI): domain Eukaryota; kingdom Metazoa; phylum Chordata; class Aves; order Passeriformes; family Mimidae; genus Toxostoma; species Toxostoma redivivum. The sequence goes on from VXBI01001219.1 coordinate 608,523, forward strand.
TAAATAAATGGTTCCTCGTTTTCCCAGAAGGCAATGACTTAGGCTCAAGAATTAATTTCAGTAATTGATTGAGGGACCAGATTTCCTGCACCACTCTTCTCGACCACAAAATGAGATGGATGTCCCCCTGCTTTTGACCCCAGCTCTTACCTCAGCTGCAGCTTTTTTCTTGACCCAAGCCCTCAACTCAGCTGCAGCTTTCAGTGTGAGAGCAGACCTGCCTATTTAAAACAAGCCTGTGCAGCTTCTTGCCACATTTAGAGCCCAGAAGGGAATGATTACATTTCTCATTTGGTGATTCAGTCTGTTCCATCACTTTGCTATCCTGCAGTTTGGTGGCTCCATGAGATAAAAGTGAAGAAAAACAAAGCCACCTGCAATTCAATTCAATACAAAATTGATATGCCTTGAAAGAAGAATATTAAACTGTAGTGGTATAAATGCATTGTAGAGTTTTTTCATCACAAATTGTTTTTATATGAACATATGCTCACTGTGTTTGTACAGTAAGGGATGTTATACAGTCCTTTTAAACAGCTCAATTGCAGCATCACTTGAAAATTTCCTTAAAAGAAGCTCAGGTCATGTAAATCCTACATGGATATTAAGAAGATTCTATGGAGGGACCCTTGCTTTATTTTTTTTAAATAAAATAAACTGGTGTTTTTTAAAACACCTCTTTTTGCTTGGATCTGCAGTGTTTTCTTCCTGTATAAAGTAAGGATCTAAATCTGAGCGAAGCACAGAGGGAATTCTCAGGCACTCAGATAGCTGTTATGAGATTAATAGAAATCAAGTTGATTATCTAGGTGCAAATCTGAGAATGGCTTTAGTGTAATACTTTTGAGGTAGGCAAGAATAAAACTCCTTTTGTTTAAGACCACATGACACAGGGTGAGCAGAGGCAGCAGCAGTGGAAAAGGCTGTGAGATGATGGTCTCATTTGTACAGCTGATTTCTGCTGCTGAATATCATTTCCCTCTACTTTTTGTTTTCCTACCAAAGGCCTGTGGGATCTAATTTTCCTTTTGTTTACCCTTTGGTAGTCCCATAAATGTCAAAGAAACAAATGAAAGAATTCCATCTTCATGTGGAAGTAACCTCTGCTCCAGTCTTTTGTGGGTTTTTTAAAGCTCTTTTTGGAGTTATTTTTCCAACTCATTGAGCAGCACAGTAGCACTGTGGTAATGTGCACACACGGCTTGTCCAAGGTGCATTTTCATACTTAAGATTCTTCTTCCTTTCTCTTGTTCGAGTAGGGAATGCAAGGATTTTGGAATTGTTTATTTGAAGGAACAGTAAAGCAACCAATATTATTTTCCTATATCAATGCTGCATCAATATCCTGACAATCACAAGTTGCTTATATGGCAGTCATGATACCTTAATGCTAGAATACAGAGTGGTACTTTTGAAAAAAAACCCTCAGAAAACCCCCAACCCAAAACCAAACCTCCAAAACCTAGAATTTCACTCATTGAAAGAGATAACAGGCTGTATAAAACAGTGATGTGGTACACAAGATACCTTGAGGCAAATGATTTGCATTGAGATGCCCATAAGCAGTTCTTGCTGCCATCCAGCCTGCCTCTCAGGGCAGCAGGACAGGGCTCTCATACCTAAAAATGGCTTTTTGTGGCATGGGGGTGGGAAATTGAGCTTTCTGGTGTGAAAATTAGCTTTAGAAATGAGACTGACTTTTTTTCTCCTTTTTTTGTGTGACCCTTCAGTAGCCTTGTATGCGAGTTTCACCCTTGAACCTACTTTATTTAGTATTTAATTTATATGCTTTAACTTGGGTCTTATGCAGCAACAGCTATTGATTAGGTCCTGCTTTTAAACCCAGTCTTAGAGGGAAGATGACTGCTGCAAAGAGGTCAAGTGGTTTGCCTGAAATAATTCACAGAGTAAAAGGGACTCACAATTATCTGAACCATTTGAGCAGGGGGTTGTTGTTGTTGGGGGTGGATTTTTAGTTTGGTTTTTAGCTCTCTGCCTGCAGCTCTCGCTGCTTTTCAGAGATGTGGTGCTCTCCCTTCCTGAGGAGCAGCTGAAAACATAATTAAGGGTTAATGTTCAGGCGGGGAGGGGGAGCAGCCAGCCCTTCACAATAAGTTGGGCAATAAGCAGCGCTGTCAGGACAGTGACTGAGAAGGATGGGAGAAATGTCCTGTGAAGCCAATTGTTCAGGTATCCTCTTTACCTACTTACGAAAAAATTTGTTGCTTTGATTGTAAGAAAGAAAAAAAATGGGGCAGGGCTTTTTTCTGGTCGTTTTATTTCAGTGCTATCACGTCTCAGTATGAATTAAGTTTTTGAGGTTTTGTCTGAAGGGTCAGGTGAGGTAACTGGTGGGCTCCTGTGGTCCAAATTTGCTGCCTGATCCTACCTGAGAGTGCAAGTCTTGCACATGGCGTCCTTTTTGTCATGATCATGCTGGCAGAGGAAGCAGATGTCTCTGTATGAATGTATTTATGGACTAATGTCAGGAAAATATACTCATAAAATATACACCACCTAGAAGGAAATTTCAAAGTCATCTGGATAAGTTATTTTTTAAGATTCTTCGATAGTGGATTCCAGTTTGTAAGGCTTGTAGAATCCTTACTCAGTGACTAATGAGAAAATGTGAATGAACAGTTCAGACATGTAAGTATTTATATTTAAGAAATCACAATGTCTAGGATGACTTGAAGGTTGTTTTAATGATTTCCAAAGGAAATCATTGTCTTTAAAAATATTTAAAAGTACAATTTGCAGAGAAAAATATTGAAGTCTGTAACTTCCAGGAAATTTTGTACATAAACCTGCCTCTACAATATTTTCTGTTGATATCAGAAGTGTAAAAATTATTTAATAATACTAACCATATGTGTAATAGTAAGCCATCTTCTATCCATCTTCATGTTTTTAAATTGGGCATGCAGTTATCTCAGGATGCTGTTCTTACCAGTTTTTGATGAAATAATTCTTTCACGCTTACATTCACTACAAGTCCTGCATTTGTAGATAAGTAGTGTTTTAAGTCACTCAGATCTCCTGCAAGATGTAATAAATCCCTATGGAGGTGACCTGTCCTCCTGTTCTTGCAGTGCATGTTGTTTTGGAGATCATGGTTGTCCCTTAGTACTTGGGTTTCTGCACTGTGATGTTTCAGCTCCTGGGTCAAGTTATTCCTTGCCCAGCAGTTTAGGAGATTGGCAATCCACAAGGAAAGCTGAAAGACCTCAGCACCTGCAGCCTGCTTTTCAGTTCTCCCCAAGAATTAACCTTATGTGATGATATACCAGTAGGGTTTTGATGACTTTTTTCCTTTCAAGCCCAGTAAAACACCAGTGCTGTTAACCATCCTTTACCTATGTCTTTGTGAAGGTACTTAGTGGCCATAATAACATCAGCAATTATCTCTTGGACTGCATTCAGCCCTTTTGATATAAACCCTCCCTCCTCCATGTTTTACATCAGTATTATACCTGTCTCTAGGCTAGAGAAGAACATTTTAATTTGGAAATGATTTGGTTAGTGGAACTGGAAGAGATGAGTTCAGTTCCTGAAATTTTGCAAAACCTTATGCGCTGCTGACAGCTCTGGGGAGGAGGCATAAATATTTTAAAGGGTGAGGGACTCAAATGCTACATCCATTCCATCAATGCCGAAAATAGATGGATGCCATTTGTTTTTGTGAATTAAAAGAAGCAAACCTATGGTTACACGTAGGTGGAAAGAAACTCCCTGGTGAATATGCACAAGAGCTGTCGCATATGCTCCGTGCCATGTTTCTGAAGGGTACGTGGCAGTGCCACATTGATTTGGTAAAACATTGTTTGGGAAGTTGAAGATCTGCTAACAAAAACTGAATGTAGTCATCCAAACATATTGGGTGCTTATGGTTCATATGGGTGTTCAAATAGAACATTTGTTCCAAAGTGCTTGTAAACATAAATCTGCAGGATGGATTGCTGTCCTTACCCCGGGTGACAAACATTTCACAGATGATGTGAATTTGGCTGCCTTGAAAACAGTAAAGCAAAATGGCTTTTTTTGTCAACTGTGATCCAGTTTGCTGTTAATTCCAGAGCACTTTTCAAAGTATTTAAAAACTGATGTAATTACCAAGTGCCTAGATAACCAAGAAGAACACTGGTTTTGATTCCCATTTAATCTATCAGGTAACTTACTTATTTTGGTTCCTACAATATTTTTGGAGTTTTCTTTTGCTTTACTTTTCTTGAAGATTTCCCCTTTCCTGTTCTAGGAACTGGTTATTCTTTCCAAACACTTCTTGTTGTGGTTAGTTCCTTTTAAGTGTTTTAGGCTTTCATTTGTTAGGTGCTGATGTTTCACTGACCAGCATAGGTGAGTTTGGGAAGTGTTCCAGACCTGCTGTAGACAAAGGAGTGTAGTGGCAGAGGGGAATACAAGTCTCAGAGCCAGAGCTAGTATGACATCTTCAGAAATATGTCATTGGATGATTAATTTGTTTATGGACAGCTACTCAGGGAAGAAGAATAGATCATCAAGTTCGTGTTTGACTGCCCAACAAACACTCCATGTCTATGAGTGGACCTCAGCAATGGACATAATGAGCAATCAGCTGCAGGCTAGCCTGCTCAGGACTATTGCATGAGACTGCATTGTATGTAACAGAACAGTAGATTTTAGTGCTTATTGGAACCCTTTGCCACTCTTCTTAGTCTAAAGGAATTGTTATTTGCTTACTCATATATAAATACATGTATATGTAACTACCTACATTACATATATAAGCACACAGAGTGCTCAGGAAAGTGCAGAACACTATTTTTTTAAACTCAGTACAAATATAAATCAGCATATAAAAGCACACAGCCAGATTTCACCCTTTCATTACAGTTTTTGTAGCATAAGCAGGTAATGCAGTAACCAAAAGAACATATTGTGTTAACTTATTTGTTTGAAATCATGTTGGAGAACAGGCAAATTTGCAGCAATGAGGCATAGAGTCAGACTATAAAAGTAATTCCAGTGGGATTCTGGATGGGAAACTTGAATTCATTGCCTTGAGTAGTGAAAATGAAGTTTGATGTAAGTGCCTTAAAGGCTTGTGAGGTTCAGGCTGAATTCTAATGTGTCTCTCTCACCCTTAGCACTGATTCATCTGAACTCACCCATACTCTTATCTAGAAGTGATTACAGGTCAGCCACAGCTCTGACTTGCAAAATGGGATGTGATGCTAAGAAATGACAAATATAAACACTTAAAATCACAGGATCAGGGCTTTGCATATGCATTGAAGTAACCACTGTAGAACAAATTTCAAAGGTTTTTACGGTCTCTGTTACCAGCCCTGTTTTGTATCAGTAAGAGGGCAACAGCACAGGGCTGTAGTTATGTGAGGTACTTGTGCCTGCTGCTCTTCCTCATCTGGCCTGAGAAATAAACCAGGAAGGCAGAGAAACGATTAGGAGTCAGAATTTGGAGCTGCATGTCATTAGGAGCATTTTTGTGTTAAAAACCAAACCTCTGATAATACCCAGGCAGGTAATCTGTGAACAGCACAGAACTGTAACTAAACCAAATGGCTCCTTGTCTTATTTTTTTTCTTTTTTCTTTTTTTTTTTTTTTTTTTTTTTTTTTTTTTTTTTTTTTTTGTGTTGGTGAGTTTGTCAGTGGCCAGTTTTACAACAGAAATTACTAGAAGGGGATAAATTCCATGTCTCAATAGCAAGCTGCTGTTGCCTGATCAGTATAGAAGAAAAAGGGTAAAACAAAGCAAAATCCTGGAAGCACACCTTCCAACCCCGCTTTTCATCTGGAGATGCCACTTACTTATCCTGAAATAGGAACCCACCACTATGTTAAAGATGACATGGCCTGATTTGGAAGCTCTTAGAAAAGCTTTTGAGCCTGTGAGTGCTGGAAACCCCTATCAGAATGATTTAAAATTAATGCAGCATGTTAAAATACGTAATTGTTAACTGTTCTCCAGTAGCTGTAGGAGTTCGTTGAAGAACTGAGTTGGACCACGTTGAAAAAAGCCCCCCAGTCCAAAATGGGATGTGATGATACTTGGAACTGTGATTCCTTCGCCAGATTTAACTGGCCATTTTTTGTTTTTTTAAAAACAGACAGATAAAACAGGCTTTGATTGAAAACTTATTGGTGTATTATAAGAAACTACCATTTATAACTGCAAGCTGTTAATTGGATATTATCCACAAGTTTTTAATATTAATTTTCTAATTACAGAAGAAAAAGAGTTACCAAAGGAGTCAACTTTTTTGCCCAAATTTACCAGCCATGCAGCAAGGCAGACACCCTGCCATATACTCCCAATATTTAGTGGTTTGGTATTGCTTACTCCTAATTTTTGTCCTAAGAGCTAGCAGAACATATCACAAGTCATTGTATGACTGCAGGTGATAGCATTAATCTAATGTGATATGGGGTTTCAGAGGGGACAGATGTCTGGAGATTGAATGTCCAGATTTCCTTTTGTTCTGTCATCCCCCTAACCATGTGAAAAACAGGCACTTCTGGGCCTTTGAGCACATTCCCCTTCCCTGCCTGCACTCGCCCTCTGCCACAGCCTCTGTGCCCCACTACATTTTCATGTTTGCTGGTTAAGTCCAAGCTTCTCAAAGGCAGGAGAGCCTTAATTTTACTCTCAAACCTGAGTTTTTTAAGTTTTTAAACATAAAAATGTGTCAGCAGTGAACATCACCAGAATTAAGACGCCTTTTGCTAAGTGTCCCTGAGAAACAGTCTCAGGGTGAGCTGGCATGGGCTGGGCCTCAGGGGCAGGAGCAGGGCAACCTGCAGTGGTGTCCTCGGGGCAGTAGCAATGTCACCCATGTCCAGAACATCTGTCCAGGAGCCAGCAGAGCACCAACCCTGCCTCGTGTCACCCTGCAGAGTTTCTTGCAGCCCTCTGTCCTACTGAGCCCATTTTAAAAATGCCAATGGCTCCAAACAAATTTTCTCTGTCTTTGACAACTGACAGCTGATAGACTTTTTAACAGGAACGGATAGAGCATTCTTTCTTTTTAAAGAATGCTTTCTTTTTAAAGTTTTGGTTCTGTGATGAATTTGTTAAAGCACAGAACACACACATGGAATGATTTTAAGGAGAAACCCCGAATCCCAATTGATGCTGCCGTATTGATGGGTGGTAACAGCTCGCCTATGGGGGCTTGTTTGTTTTGCCTTTGAAATGAGCGTGACTTAGGCGCTGTTAGTTCTAGCGAAGTGATGCCATGATGGTGCGTGAGCCTGTGTACGCACTGGCCTCGCTCACAGAGCACAAATTCTGGGTGAGGTTCAGTGGTGCTGCCGTCCTGGGCTGGGCATGGGGCACGGGCAGCCGGAGCCCGCAGCCACCCGTGCCCGTGCCTCCCTTCCCGGCCAGAAACACCCGAGAGGCGGGACGGGCTCGGGCTGGGATGGAAACAGCAGCAGATGAGCAGAGGTCAGGGCTGGAAGGCAGCAGCTCCTATTCCACCTGCAGCAGCTGGGTGGATGGAGGCACCCGCTCCTCCTCCGCCCCGTGCTCTTTGCACATTACAAATGTCTGCTCCTTATTTAGTTTAAACAACTGTGTATTTTTTCTATGCAGGTACCTCGCTTTCAGATTTTCCAGTTTCATAATACTGTCCCTAATGATATGATTTCTTATTAATATTCCTAATCTGATTCCCTAGTATGATTTCCTATTAATAAGGTCACTGGTTAGTAACATTCTGAACTAGAACTTCCCTTTACGTGTGGTATTTCACACTTGTCAACTGACTATAACATAAAAATGTAAATAAGTGCAAACCTTCTGAAAGTGTAAAAAACACCACACAAATGAAAGTAAGTAACTTTCATTTTCTCAAACACCCATTTTATCTTCCTCTTTTCTTCCCCTTTTCCCCTTTGGGGCTATGGCAGAGGAGAACAACAGATGGTTATCAGTCAAGAGTAACTAGGGAAACGGCAAAACCTGCCCCAATTGCTATGGAGACAGCCATTTCTGTGCTTGGTATGCACTATTTGTTACATCAGCAACCAGAGAGAGTTAAAAAAAGGAGAAAAAAATGTTCTAAAGCACCTGATATTGAAAGAAAATCTTGTGTTTGTGTGTATTTGTCCTTGCAGCAGGAGGAGTCTCCATGTTCGTTTGCTACTCAAGTTTTGCTTTAAGCTGATATTTTGGTTATTTTGTGACAGCAGCATTTTGATTTGTGAGTTTATGTAATACAAATACTCAGAGTAAATGCTTAGTAATTTTGAATAGTGTGAAGAATAATTATTCATAAGTAACTCTTCCCCTTCAAATCAGATATTCCTCTCTCCTTGAATTTAACAACCTGGCAAGAGCAGGTTGGGTATGAAAACTGAAGAAAGAATGTGACTCTGCCCAATTATTTCAGGCAGATGAGCTGTTTCTGCACAAAGCCTCAAACACAGCTTTGGCAAAACCTTGGGAAACAAAACAAAACAAACAAACAAAAACCGGAATTTTGGAACACTTGTAAAAATCTCAGAGTGATACCGCTGCTTGATCACAATAGCTGTATCGATTTTTTAATGTTCTAATATAAGCAAGTTCTTATATAGTGATTTTAGTGAAGCATAAATAAAGAGTAAAAATTAAAGGGGGAAATTGCATTAAAAGCTACTTTGAAAGAACTTCACATTATTTCAATTTAATTAGATTTAATATTACCTGAAAGCACCATCTTTCCCCGTTTATTTGGGCTTCCTTATCAATTAGTATATGGATAAGGACTTTAGTTTGGCATGTGAGAAATTTTAAACAGATGTTTTGGTGTCACTTTCCTTAGATATTGTAATATTCTTGAAGTTATGTAAGGGCAATAAATGTTATAGAGTGTCTCTTTAATTCTTACAGGTTATGGAAGAACTTAAATACTAGAGTGCAAACTTTACAGGAAAGGGATGACATAGAACCAGCAAGTCTGTATTAGAAACAAAATGAAAAAGGAAATGGATAGGAAAAGTATTGTCCAAGCAGAGGTTCTTTTGGAGATATAATTAACAAAATTAATTGCTTTCTAAAAATATTTCTATAATGATTTACAGTGTTTTACCTTCCTGTAAAATCACTATTGAAATTCCTTTAAATATTTTGGTGATGTAATACTTTTAACATGGATATGTCTGGTTAAAAAATGCAAGTCTTTCCTTAATGAGGAAATGGCTCCTGCCTAATTTTTTATCTGCAGGTGTAGATAGTATCTATAACAGTAGTACAGAAATTTTATATCAGTAACAGTAAATCTTAAGTATGCAACTATTACAACACTGCTTTTTTTATGCTAGATGTGAAATTTGAGAAAGAAATTTGAACAGTGTATATTCCAGTAGTAATTAATGCTGGCTTTTATTTAAATATTTAACTAGATTTTGGGCAAAATACAGAAAAAGGTTATAGTAATTTAACTACTGTCACAGTATAATTAAAAAACAGATTTGCACTTGAGCTCTGCAGTGGCCTTGGTAGTGTTTGAAAATGGAAAAAAAATCCTTTACTGAACAAAGCACAAAACACTGGTTATAAAGTCCATCATTATTGTTAAATGTTGATGCGTGAAGGGCCTCTTCTTTATGAATGTGAGTGTGGCTAATTGCATAAAAAATGCTGAAATCCCTCATATAGTTGGTGTGCTGTGAGGAAACCTTGCTAGTAATACAAATGTGGGGTTTTAAACAGTAATTTTTAGATGTTATTAAAAAAGTAGATTATTTCAGTTTTGGTAAATTTCACCCTGCATGAATTAAATTCTTTAATGTTTTAGAATAGTTTTAGTTTTAAAAATAATCTTAAAGCTAGTAACATAATAAAATTATATCAGCTTTGTTGCTGGGGATTTTTTATCTTCCAAATGCATTTGAAAATTAAATATTCCTTATTGTGAGCAAAACCTTCAAGGCTTGGTATTTAAAGGATTATTTCAAATGGCAAAAGAATATCAACCTTATAAACTCCTATTCCTTCTAAATAGTATTTGAAATTTCACTCTTATTTATGATAGATAATGTACCAGTCTAAATGGATAAACCAGTTACACTCTATCAGGGAAAAGGAGTTTTAAACATTTAAAGTGGCATTTTAGCCAAACCACAGATTCTCCTGTGATGTAAATCTGTTAGGATGCGGCATTATTTCTCATTTCTTAGAAAGGTGATTTGTGTCTAAGTTGTTTCTTTTCCTTTAGAACATAAATTTTATCAATCAGTTGCATATAATGTAGTCACATAATTTTCCTGCTTTTCAATAAAAACTGAGAGTACTTATTGAGTCCACATTAGAGCCAAATTACAGTAATACATATGGCTTTATGTATTATAGCTCTGCCACATGAAAGATGTCTTTTCCTCCGAAGACTTTTATAAATTCTTGGATTATTTCTAAGCATTTGTCTGTGTCACATTCCACCTAAATCCCATTTGCCCATTCAATATTTTTTTTGCTTGAGTGCTTTGCTCTGTTCTCTGAGGTCTTCTGGAATTGCTGTTTTTATCTCTTGGCATTGTCTGGTCGCTAATTGCCTGTCAAGGAGATCTGGGATCCCTGGAGCCTCCTGGGTGGGGTCAGCGTGGAAAATTCAATCTCAGGGGAGCTGCTGGGTGTCCCAGCCTGGGATTGCAGCTCACTGATCTGTTCTGCCAACCTCCCCCAGCCCAGCTCCAGGGTCTGGGCCTGCTCAGCTTCAGTGCTTTGTGTCTAATGCATGAGAGATTCAGCATTTAACCCAAACACTTCGGCCCAATTCAAAGTTAGATATCTATGGAACTCAGCAAAATCTGAAAGTCACACAGCTCAGTTACTGTGATTTCATTCATCCTTCAGCAGCTCAATATTTCTCTGTGACAATGTTTTTTGGTCAGAGGCAGTCAAATCACTTGGTAGGTTTAGATAAACTCTGAGCCTAGTGCTGTATTCCTTCAAAAGGCAGAGTAAATGCAGATATGAAAAGCCCATGTATTTTTAAAATTGCTTCTTAAATCTGAGTTTGTGTTGTCTGACCTTTTACCACCAGTACGCTGCACCACTACATGCATAACAACCGATTTGTAATCTCGAGGAAAAGATTTTCTAGAAAGGCTATGAGTGCTGACAAGTAGAGGTGGAATTTAAATCAGAATCAAGGCTCCTGCAGCCCAAGACCATTTTTTAAAAATTCACCTGTAATCCTGGAGCAGGTGAGGTGTGTCTCAAGTAGCTGACCTGTGCTCCATGTGCCCCAGTGCTCTGTTCAGAATGCAGCAATGGAGAGATGGGAGCAGTGTCACAATGTTCCTCGGGGAAATGTAGGTTCCGCCTGTTCTGAAATATGGGGGTTTTTTCCTTTTGTTTGTTTTTGTTTGTTTGTTTGTTTTGGGTTTGTTTTTTTTTTTTTAGTTGAAATTTTACCTTCTCTGCATATGGGTAATTTTATCCAAGTAAGATGTTCTTCTCAGCAAATGTTATGGATGTCTGTTTGGCCCTTTGAGGAACTGCATGCACAGCCTGCACACACTGAGTGTGTGAGTTGGCTGCTAGTCCATATCACAGGGGGTTTGTTTTGTCTTCACAGGCATAAAAGCAAGTGCTGAACACCTTGGCTTTCTGTAATACTTTACTTAAACTTTTCCCAAAAGTTATCACTTTGTCTTGGAAGGAAGACATTTAGATTTAAACTCTCAAATTTCTTGTCTTGACTGAACCGCTCACCAGGGTGCTGTACAGATGCAGAGAAATAGGATTTCCATCTTTACAGAGAAATAAATAGAGAGGCAGAGGGTCTTAAAACCTATTTTTAAGATAACTAGCAGCTCTTTTCCATTTGAGAAGAAATTATCATATTTCAATGCAGATGTGAATGTGTTGGGTGACAGATACCAGGAGACATGAGCTCTGTGACAAAGAAGCATTAAACATGTAAGTCTCACCCCAGAGACTGTGAGAAATTGGTTCATGGGCCACAGAATCAGGGTGTATCACTAATGAATATGTTCCCTATTTACTGATAGTCCTGGTAAGTGTGTGTCTTCTGAGCATTGAGAGGTTTCCCTTGCTGTGATCCTGTGCATCGATCACACAGACTAAATGTGGTTCTTGGCAGTGGCATGAGTGGACCTGTAGGAAATATGATTAAAATGGTCATTATGCTTTTTCAACAAAAATCAATCTATGAGAGTAGCCGGTTTTTTTAGAAAAACAATACCCACCAAGGAATCTCTTTAATCAGAAGTCTTTGAGAGCAGCACACTGTGGGTTTATTTGCTTATTTTAGTGTATTTGGCAGAAAAATCAATATCGTAGTATAACTCCAATAAAGATCGCACAATATATAGTGCTTCCCGTAGAAGGAGAAGGTGATTCTCAAGTTGAGTTCCTTACTCCTCATCATGTTAGTATCTGCCAACCTTCTGCTTAATAAAGCTAACTGTAAAGTACTTAATCATGCAGACAGCACTGTTCAACTCATTTGAAGTTTATTCCTCTTCCAAACGCACCACCTCTTCTGTTTGAGCAACAATTTTTTATCAGTTAAACAGGGATATCAGGACAAATCTTCTCAGCAGTCAAAAACAGAGAGGATTTAGGATCTTTCACAGGTGGTCAGAGAAATAGAGAGAACATAAATACATATGTATACATATTTATACGTATTTACCCTGGTATGTATACATGCTGGTCATGAACTCCTACACATGGAAAAATCCTTTGGGAGGATTGTGCATCTCGGTGTCTGTCAGTATTGGAGACATTGCTGAAGTTTTGCCAGAATCACAAAGCTCTCCAAAGTTAGTGAATGCTTCAAGAAACCTTAGTTGGGGCTTTATGGTTCCTAAGGTTTTTAGTAGACTTTAGAGTGTGAGTGGGTTTTCCTGTCCTTTATCTCATAAAAATGACAATGTTCATTGATACAGACTACATCACAAAGGGTGAGTTTCCCATGGTTGTCAAAGATGTACATATCCAGGATGCTCAATGTTAGCAGGTCAAACTCAGTCTTCAGAGGGATTCATAAAGATTGTATTTGCCCTGTTTGTGCTTTATTGTTGTAAAATAAGAAAAATTCTGCTAATGTCTATTTAGACCAAAAATTAGATGCAGCGAATAACTGGAAAGTAGTTGGTGAAATTATACAACCATACTATACATGGGTGTAATATATTTGCTATAGTTGCGTGTATATCAGAAACTACAGCGAAATCTTTGTATTTTTATTTAAGGTACTTTACCTACATAGTACAAAAAGTCTCTATCTCACCAAATCCAAAGTTTATGCTGTGCAAAGGGCAGCAACAGATAAGAGTCAGGAGCTTGCATCTGTTTTTTCATGAAATGCAGATATTTTACTTGCATGTGACTAGATACGTAATTTTATTTCTTTAAGTGTAAAATTTAAGGGATCAGATGTCAGAAAATGTAATCACTGAATTTTAAATTGCAACTTTAATTCTTTTAAGCAGACGAGACAGATGTAGCTGTCTTGCTGTATCCACATATATTGCAAAATACATTTAAATCATGCGTATACAGGGAGACAAATGAGAGAACTCCGCCATCCAAATATTAAATTACACGTTTTGAAGCAAAATAGTGTTTTAAGTGTACATGTGTATAATGCTTTTTGTCACTGGATTGCTCTCCCTGATGCAGTTAGACAGAATCTGTATTTAGTCAGAAATCTTTCAATAGAAAGGGCTACCAGATGGGACCAGTAACAATGCAGAGAGGCATCGAACCACCACAGACATTTGGTGCTTAGAATAATAAAAAGACTATAAAATTAGATTAGTTGAGTCTAATTTGGAATTGGTATATTCCCTATGCACTCTCACAGCTCTTGGGTAGATAAAGCCTGAAGATTTAGTACTGTCAGGACAGAGGACTCCAACTTCCAGTAAAAGAAAAAACGGCATTCTGGGAGGTCACGGAGGGCAGCCCAGTGACCTCCAATGATTTACAGGCCTTTAGCTTAATGAAATTGTTTCAGTGACATGACGGTAAAAGCTCATAATGGATTGGATGCCCTAATGTAATGAAATTACTCCCTTCTGCCTTAAAAAANAAAAAAAAAAAAAAGGCGCAATTAATATTTACTGAGACCTGACAGGCTTCAGTGTGCGGGAGCGTGCAGCGCTGTCAGACACCGCGAGCAGCCCGAGCAGCGTGGCAGCTGAGCAGGCGCTGCCAGGGGGTGGAGGGACACCTCGCTGACGGGGAAGCCCCAACCTGGCGCTCCGAGCCAGCCTTCATCCTCTCCCTTCCTTTCTGCAGGCAACTGGACAACAACCAGATCAGCTGCATCGAAGATGGAGCCTTCCGAGCGCTGCGCGACCTGGAGATCCTGTGAGTGACTCGGTGCGGTGCCGGGGCGGTGGGGGGGGGTGGTGGCTGTCCCCGCGCTGCAGTGCTGGCGAGTCTGGGGGCTGCACAGCATCGCTGCCCACCCCAGCAGGTGCAATCTCACACTGCCCCCGGGATGCCGGCTTTGCTCATTGAACCGCAGTAGGCGACTTGAGCGCTGCCGCTCGTGGGGAGCGCGGATCGCGCCGTGCCCGCTGCTGCGTGGGGCAGACGGGGTTCGGCAGCATTCCGAGCGTGTCCGGTGTGCGAGCCGCAGCCGGAATCCTGCCCGGGGCTGCCTGATGCCGAGCACAGCATGGGTAACAGGTTCATGGGGAGCAATACCGCCACATACGTGACCGCTGCCCTAGACAAAAGCTGTTTCTAAGGTGTTTGGTGTTGAGAGGGAGGAGAGACGGGCGCTTGGCAGGCTTGTTCAGTGCAGTCATTGGCTTTTGGGGAGGATCCTTCTCTGAGGACTGAAATAACACCACGTTGTGCTCTTCATGTACCACAAACTTTACACATAGGCTGTTAAAGCTGCAGCACAGACTGGAAAAAAGGTTTTGACAGTGAAAGCTGACTCTACCAGAGAAGCAGCACATTAGATTTAGAGCACTGTCATTGTAATGTAAATCCAGTATTACCCTAAACTTGGTATCTGAGCAGGTAATTTGCTTATTACTAATAGTAACTTATTCACTTAAAGACCTTTTTTAGAATAGGTTTTCACAATATGACCTGCTATAAAGCTTTCCCTGTCACCCAAAAGTTAATCCTGCAAAGCTGAGTGTCAGTACTCATAAAAGCACAGAATTCTGAGCCGGAATAGAGGGGGGGTGGGAAGGACACGCGACCTCTCCAAAATTCAAACCCTCCTCATCCACCATGAGTTAATGGGAGAGCAGCCCTGACCCACTGCACACCTTCCTTCAGCAGGGAAGGCCTGCCCAGGCTGCTGCAGAGCTTGCCCTTAAATTATATGGGATGAAACTGCAAATGGTAGGTGGATAAAATAAGCACCTGCCTCAGCCTCCTGGCACCTGGAGACTCAGCAGAGTCATGCCTTGGGCTCTTGAGAAGAGGCAGCGGGGTGGGATAGACAGCCCTGTGCCACTCACCACGGGGGTCTGAACGCCTCTGATCCTGCACAGGGTCGCTCCCAAGGGCTGGGTTCGGCTCGTACCGATGCTCGAAGGAGTCCTGCCCTCCTTGTCAGCACAAGCTCAGCTTTCTGAGGGACCTGCTGGTGGCCGTGTCTGTCATGACCCCCTTCTGTCCCCCTGTCCCCCATGCTGGGACCCTGATGTTGGTCAGATAGAATGTATTGCTCATACTGAGCTAGGAGAAGGTTTCTGCTGAGTTTCTTATCTGGGAACTTACGTTATCAAGAGTACTGTTTGAATTCTGTAGTAATAGCACTTTTCAGGAAAAGTAATGTGTTACCACTATAAAATTTTACTTGTCTGTCAGATTGAAAGGTCTACTGTGTGGTGAAGGAAAAGAAGAAAGGAGAAAACAAAGAAACTCCTCTAAAACTGGCTTTTTTTTTTTTTTATGGGCTGATTTTCTGTATCTGCAGAGAGTGAATCAGTCTTCCACTGACAGCAGACTGTGCTATAGCTTTCACTAAATAGGCTGTACAATAAATGGAGCCCTTTTTTGCAATATACTGAGTTCTGCAGGCTCTGCAGAAGTTGCTAGGAATGCATTCCTTCTCCCCAGGATGTAGTAAATGCTCAATTAGTTTATTTACCTCTCTGTTTTTAATTGGTTACTTCTTTGCCAGTTATTTGTGGATGGGAGAAGATGAGATGAGGATATATAAAATAGATCATAATCACTTCTTCAGTGCATTTTTAATTTCCAGCACAGACACACAGCTACAGGAACAAAATCAATATTAATTCTAAAAGATGAGAAAACAGATTGATAGTATCTATTTCTAAACTTTTTTTTTCTTGCAGTCACAAAATGCGTGTTTTCTACTTCCAACATAAATCTGATTTTTTTTTCCCATGTTTTTCTTCAAAGAAAGTCTGAGAATTTAATCTATCAAAATAAATTTGCTAAATGCCCCAGAGGTTATATTATCTTTAGTTGTAAAACAGTCATGAGTGTTAAAATTTAAAGCTATCTGAACCGTCAAAGAACATTAACAAGTGAAACCAAATTTCAGCCTGTCAGACCCACTGTGTATTTTATGCAAATGTATTTTAACATATAATGCAGTATGTAGAAAATATTCAATGATTCTTGCAAAAAAAATTCTAATTATCTGTTTGAACAGTTTGCTAGAGTACCAAATAATGTATTTCTTCTTTATCTTACTGAAATCTTGAGACCTTTCTGATACTCAGTGGTTCCAGTCCTGCACTTTTCTCCTCATACATGGCCTGTCTACACAATTCTAAATTTTGTCAATAAATTGGGGCAGGGCTTTGCTCAAAAAATAAACTAAGAATACTTCCATTAGAAACACTTTGGTTTCTGGGTTGGTAGCATGTTTCATTCACCTTGAGCTCCTCCAAAGCCATGACTGCAGGGAGCCTGGTGGTTCAGTAGCTGTAGGAAGAGTTTTTGTGCAGTTATCCTTCAAAATGCAGAGCACGCCGTGACCCATGTGATTTATTTCTTCTTATCAACAAGTTGTTTTCATTTACTGTTCTCATTTTCTTGTTTTGCATTATAAATATGTTCCCATACCAGCTAATAGCACAGAGGCAGAGATGAAAACAAGACTGAAATTTGTGCCTAATTTGAGAACCTGGCATGGTGCAGGGAGTTGTGAACTTCAGCTGCAGCTTGGAGCAGCCCAGGGTGCGGAATGCGGCTCCCAGCGCAAACGTGCTCTTGGTCACTTGTGTGTTCAGGAGCCTCTGTGTTCCAATGCCACAAAAAATGTCACTGATTTTATGGCCTGACCTAAAGCAGGTGCCAAGTACTACTGCTGACTCTGAGGTTTGGGTTAAAAGATGCAAAAATGTTGAGTACAAAGTGCTTTGGTGCCTTCTCTTGATTGTCTTCGCCTGTGCAGCAAGCTGAAAATAAAAATGACCTGCAGAACGGAGGGACTTAAACATCGTGTCCTGGTAGTTCTGCATTGGGGCTGCTTTGTTCATGCTTGCCTCAGATTTTCTGAATAGATTCCCATGAAGTGTTTGGTTTCTATCTGTTGATAAAATAGGAATTTTTTCTTGTTGACATAATTCCTGTGTCCTCCTTTCTGTAAGATGATAAAACATATTTCAGTGGGTTTGGTCTTTGCATTCCAAGACGTAGGAAAGTTTGTGCAACAATTGAAATAGCAATAAAATGCAAAGTGGGCATGTATTCATAAATGAGTGGAAAAAGATTATTAGCTGTCTTATGACTTGTTGGCACAGAAATGCACAAAAGAGTTGAAGAAAATTGGTGGGAAACCTTCGCTAATTAAAGATTTTTTTAGTAGGAGAAGGTCTCTGCTCTGCTTAATTTTTACTTACGTCCTGTGGCAATATCTGGCAATAACAGTATTATTGAGAAGTATCTATTACTGTAGCTGTAAGTATGATTAAAGGTTATTTAAAAAAAAACCTCAAAACCAGACTAAAAACCCAGTGTAGTCTTCAAAATAATCAGCCACTATTCCTTGTAGTGTGACAATATGTGGTTCATATGCTTTGTAGGTTAGAAATTAGTCCATGGTTTTATTTCCAAATGCCCAAAACTATGAAGGGTATGAAATAAAACATGTCTAGGGTTCAGAATTTCACCTCCAGTCTCTCAGGACACATGAATAAAAGAAATTAATTTCAAGGTGGTTCAACAGGCTCAAACTGGATAAACTGGTAATATTGAGTGCCTGAGCATACTATTGTCATTAGACTGGGAGGGCTGAACCATTTTTCTCAGTAAGAAACAGAACTCAGTTTAGCAAAAAGCCCATTAATTTATTTGTCATTGTTTTCTTTCTCTGGGATAACTGGAAAACTGTGTGGTGGCATGGGAGCTGTACTGTGTGGACAGCACAGAAAGAATTATGAGTCACTGTTGACAACTTAGGTGGAGTATTTTCCTTTTTTTAATATTGTAAAAGCTGTTTTTCTCCTGCTTTATAATGACAGCCAGAGGGTCCAGAGCTTGAACACATTCTATTTGTTGCATAAGATTTTATCATACCAAGAGCTAATCCTAGGAGGTCTGTGAGTAGTATTCTGTTAAAGAAGGCAAAGGGTTCTTGCTGTACAGAATGATTTTGGGGTTTGTTTGTTGTTATCCACATTAATCGTATGTCTTTCATATCATATGGCTGAGTCTGAAAATCCTCCCTCCTGAGTTTCACTTCTTTTGGAATGAATGAGCGCTGGCTGCCGTTGAGCCCGTAGCCGCACGCGCTCAGGGATCCACCAGTCCACTCTGGGTGCCTCACTGTGAAACACCATGCCAATTCATCTAAAAGTAATAACAAAAAAGTGCAAGTATAGTCATCCAAATATTTGTGACTTCGGTTCCAAATGAGTCCTAAATACATTATATTAAAAAGATTATTTCTTCGGATTGCAAAGTAATAACGTAAAGAAAAATGTAATAAAGTAATAAAGGTAAAGAAAAATGCATCCCTTTCCTTTCCCAAAATCTTAAAGTAATGAGATAAATTTAAATTGTTCTGCCAGTGTTTTTGTATGCAGAACCTTTTCTCTCCAAATGTTTCTGCCACACTCTTTTTCCTGCTCCATGACAAACCCACAGATCTGTAAGGGCTGTGCCCGTGTTTGTGAGCTGCGATTCGGCCCCGAGCTGTGTCCGGTGGGACACAGCCGGTCTGGACACCAGCCTGGCCTGCAGTTCTGTGCATTGTCTGCCACATCCAGGCATTGCAAGCATTTATTCCTGCTGTCCTTGTTTGCATTCAGTATGTTCCTGTTGTAAATGATTCTTTCATAAAGGGTTCAGTCTGTGCAGTTTCTAATAGAGATGTCATGGATGAATGTGCTTATAATGCACACTGCCTTTTGTCACAGCAAACTTCTGAGAACTTTTCTGAACATGAATCAATATTATGTGGTATACTAGGATTTAATTGTTCCTAGGTTTGCCTCTGTATGCTGAACACTCAGTTATATAGTCAGTTTACTTATTTGTAAAATGCTATTCTGGGCATGTCTTAAGTAGATAGATTTTTATTTGCTTTCACAACCTGGAGAGACAGGGAGCGAAAGTCATGACATAATTCTAAATATATGAGATGTCATTGCTTAATGAAAGTCTGAAAATGCCACACAAATGTGATTTCTTCCTCTATTTTGCTGGAAATGACTGTCGGTTGAGGCAATCAGGATCAAATTTGAACTCTGTAAATCATGTTCCTATAACTGATACCAAAATGCCTAAATACAGTAATGAAAAGTAGAATTCTTTGTCAAATGATATGCATAGCTAGTTTACTTATACTTGAGTACAGTGTAACTTAAACTACTGCTGGTTTTGGTTTATGTTTTTTGTGGTTTGGGTTTTGGGGCTTTTTTGGATTTGTTTTGTTGGTTTGTTTGGGGTTGTTTTTTTATCCGAGGGTGTATATTATTTCAGATGTATGTAAATTAATAAAAGCAATTTAAAATCTTTACTTATTTCATCAGTCAACATGAAAAAAATGGTACATGTAATAAAAAGTAATGGAAGGAAGTAACCACTAGCAGTGTATGAATAATTGAAGTATGTACCTGCTTGGTGAAATTAAGGGGAAAATAAGGAGTTTGGCATTTCTAGGAGTATCTACAGTTTTCTATGTTGATCTTATCTCACAGAAAATCAAATTATGCCAGAGGAGGTCAACAGTTGGTTTGGCCATAGAGAAATGGTGTGCCCCGAGTACAGAGGTATCAGTAGACAAATGGGAATTTCCCCTTCTCTTCACTCCATTAATTATTAGATTGTCCCTTAGTTTCTTCTCTTCCTATTCTTCTGCCTTCTGTATTGCTGTTGGTCTGTAAGGGAAGGAGAAATGCTCTTGGAGAACCTGGCTGTGGGTACTACAAGGTTTCAGTTACATAAATAATCAGAGATAAGATGAACTACAGAAATGCCTTTTTTTGGGTGAACTTTTAGAAAGTGGAGTGCCCCTCCTAGGGAAAAGAGATGCATAATCAGCATAATGAGTTGATGGAGGGAAGATGGCATGCATGCGTGGTGGCTTGATAAGAAATGTTTTTATTTGCTGATGCATGTCATTGGGAGAGCTGGTGTCCCTGCTCAAGATGTGGAAATGAAATCTGAGATAACCTCTGTCGTACAGCAGATTACAAATGGGAGGTTGGAAGTACAGCATGGTGAAAGGAACACTATCCAGATGGCACCATGGTGACAGGCTTTATATCAGAGACCAGCCGAGACAAAATAAGAGTGGCTGAGAGAGGGTCTCTGAAAATCACTGATGCCTGTTACAGATGTAATTTAACTCACTCTTTATGGGGAGAATATATTTGCATAAATTCATTGATCAATGATTTTGTTAATCCTGCCGTATTCCAGGCATGTCCTCGCAAATTGATGAACATTTCTATCAGTCCTTGGTCCGGATGCCTAATTATGTTATATATTTAGAAAGATGGATTTTTCCCTTCCTGGAGCATATGTAGTAGTTGAATGCTGTGCTCATTCTCCTTCCCTGCCCCATTAGGTTGGAGGGTTTTTTCCCTTTAAGAATAGCCTGGAGCCATACAGGCTGCAGAACTTACCAAGATAAGAGCAGTGGCAGGTTAGAATTATTAGTTTCATGAATCACTGACCAGTATGCTTTTTGAGGAAACCCAGTTTAATGGGTTGCATTGTTTAAGCCTGGTGCTGCAATCACTGCTCTGAGAGATTCCAAAGTCAAAACTCCAGGAGAGACACAGATTTCTGGCAAACCTTCTCTCCCATGATATTAATTGTTTCATTTGCATGCTCTGCTCATCTTGTGACCTGCCCTCCCCTCCCCTTTGACTAATACACTTTCTTAGTCAGTAACATAAAAGATGTAGAACAAGCATTTTGACTGTTGAAAGTCAAGTGAATGTGAACGACTTAATCCAGAGGACACTCAGCTGTGTATTTAATGCTGATGTGCAGCTCAACACCTTAACCAAGGGCTGAGCTGAAGACTAGGATGGCATAAAACTCTTTGCTGATAAAGTTGAGGTGATGACACACTTCTGAGGGAACATGACGAGCTCAAGGTGGATGAGCAGGCATTTGATGCTGTACTTTGCAGTTCATTGTTTCTATGACTCCCCAAAGCAGCAGGATGACAATGCTCTGGGAGCTGGATGTGGTTCTGTTGGCACCAATGCAGCCTCTGTGGCTGGGGGGAGGCTGCCTGAGTGTGCACCACAGGTTCCTGTGATACCACTGTCAAATATCCCAGGATGTCCTCAGCCCTTCTGCGACACCGTCTGTGGTCCAGAGCTGGTGGGGTGTGGGAGAGCTCCTACTTCCTTTGGGATCAGTCACAACAGTGAAAAATGATCAATACAAAAAACATTTCAAAACAACTATTCCCCTTCTTTTGTTCTGTGTGCAACTAACGGCATTGCTTGTGACCAGTAGGGGAGTAGATGGTTTGTCTTTCTCAGAGGTTGCTTTTGTCCCTCTGCTGTGCTAAGTAACAACATAGACAAAGGCTGTGAGCTGTAGCCAGCCTTTGTTCAAGGGAGGACTCAGAAGACTGGGAAGAGAGTAAAACTGTGATGGGAGCTCTGTATACCGGGATTGTTGAGCTCCCAACTGAAGCAAGATGTCAGATATTTTACCTTAAACTGTATCTGCAGGGACCTGGGTACTATGCATTACATATTACTGGCATTATCCAATATTTTTAGGTTGGACAAATAATACTGTGCCTGTAATAAGTTAGATATCAAATCAGTAATACGTAGATAGCTTGGAACTGCTTGGAAGTGAAGTAGGTAACTCTATCTGCACCTGAAAAAAATGCATTGGTAACACCTGCTTCTGATCTAAAGATCAAATAGTATCTTTTTCTTGCTGTTGAAAAGGTTATGCATATAATGTAGGTATATATGTGATTATGAGAGCATTTTAAAATTAATATTAAATCAAGAAAAAGAATTTTTAAAACTTAAAAGAAAGGAATAAGATTCATATAAATTAGATTTTATTTACATAACTTATCTAGTCCTGGGTTTGAGAAAAAAGAAAATTTAAGAGCTGCTTGAAAGATGGAAGTGTAAAATAATGTCAAAGTCATTTGAAGACAAATAATCACAATTTCTATGTTAATTAAGTTATCATGAATGAAGCAATTTCTTGTTAACTGGTTCAATATTTCTGGAGCAGAATTGCATTTCTTACGTTTCTGTTTTGGGGTGAATAATCTGAATGCATTGATTTTAGTCTTTACGGGTGATGGATGGCCATGCTTGGGACATCTACACATCCTTAGAAACAAATCTAAAAATGCTGTAAGGCTATCCAGAAACCTTTGTTATGATGTACCATGTTGCTTGAGTGTTTTAGAGACAATAGTTTGGTCAGTTGAAAAAGCATCAATGGCCACATAAAGCCATTGATGGAGATGACATCCAGTTGTGTCATTAACTTTTTAAAATTGCTCATATCCCCCTTGTCTTCTCAGTGCTGGGTGGGGTGAGGCTTCTTGGTCTGCAGGCGCCAGACTGTCGCTCGGAGTGGGGTTTGTTTGAGGGTAAAGGGAAGAGAACGCAGTGGAACCCAGCTGATGGCTGTGCTAGAGAGGTGAAGCAGCACAGACTGGACAAGGTCTCTGTTCTCCACTAGAACCTTGAGCTGTTTGTTGGGAGCAGGGAGTGTGGGGCAGCATCCCTGGTTGATGGCTCGCAGCGCTGGACGTGGCTGCTGCGATCGATAGATTGCCGCAATGCAGCATCTCTGCGACGGCGCTTTGGAGCCGCCAGAAGCCCCCGTTGGTGCAGGAGGCGGTTGTGGGCTGGGCGGGCTCTGGGGAGGGGGAGCCCACACTGCAGCACCCACGCTTCCTACTGGCTCCTTGGGCAATTCCAGCGGTGTCTTAAAAGGGTTGGGTCCATTCCGTCTGTGAGACATCCCGTCTTCCCGTCCGCGGGAAGGGCGTTGGGAGCCAGGTGAGGCACTCCAGCCGAAACCAGTGGGACAGACCCTCCACAATGGCAGGTATATTTTATTTTGGGTGCATGCAGAGAAACAGCCATGTGTGGAGAGCAATAGACTCCTTTTATTTAGCTATAGCTCGCGCTTGTAGAGTATTCCTGAATAGATCATGGGGGTGTCAAATCTTTTCTGTGTATATTTTATTTTGCACTTTTTCACTCTGTGGACTGGAGGCAAATGAAACACTGTGAGTATTTGCTATTCAGATTGTAACGGTTTCTTACCCGTATTGCATGAATATAAGCAGGTATTGCTGCTTCTCATGGGCAGGTGGAGTTTGGGAGAAACGTAAAAATTGGAAAAATAGGCATTTTTAAAGATATTGACCTTTTTCTTGTGTGATGCACACAAGCACTGTCTAATGCCTTATTAAAATAAAATCCTGATGGAAAACAGATCCCTTTCCAGCTTCACCAAGAAATGTAATTGCTCTTGTCTAGAAACTAAGTGTAGTCTTTGTTCTTTCAAAGCATTTCTTTCCACTATAAATGTAACTTTTCCTTAATAACTGCTCATACATGCAAGTCTAAACTCAAAGAATGTGTGTATCACACATTCCCTTTTTCATTCATGTGGATCTATATTAGCCTGTATTTTGGCCTTAATTTCTAGCATGGATGAATTGTAGATAGGGCATCACATACCGTTAGAATACAAAGTTATTCCACAAATACCTTCTCAGTCTCTTACACTTTGGGGAAGCAATTTTGGCAGTTGAGGTGAAGTGTTGTCTCTTTACAAGATTTGCTTGTTTTCCTTCCTCTGCTTGTCCAGAGCCAGGAATTGCCTGTGTGGTTCTGTGCTGCACCATGGCCATTGTCCTCTCGCTGGAGCTATGGAAGATCTCTTCCTGCTGCTCTCTCCCAGTGGGAATGCCAATGGCCTCAGATGCTGAGGGGCAGCTGAGGCACTGAAACCAGAATGGCTGCTTTGGCCAGAGCAGTAAGGGGTGGTATTTTGCCTGGTTCTGCTGTTGGGAGAAAATTGAACCCAGGGATTCTGGCAGCCCCCTCTCTGTGGATTCCTATCACTGCCTCTTTCAAGGCGTTGGTAGAACCTTTTACACCAACACTTGGCTAAACTGCCAGCAGTGCCATGTCACTCTGGGGTTGGTGGCTTGTCCCTCTTTGTTCCCAGCAGGCCCTGCAGACTCCTGCAGTCCCTCAGGCGCTGCCGCATTGCGGCACTGAGGTGGCCACGGGCTGGCACAGTGACCATCCCAAGGAGACTGAGCATTGCCACAGAGCACCAACAATGGATGCAGAAGCCCATTGTTGTCACTTTCCCTAGCTCAGAAAAGGCAACTAATTTCTGTCTGCCACTCGGAATGGCTTTTCTGTTGGTTGTGTGTTCCTTGGAGGAGTGTGAGAGGCTGTGTTCATGGTGAGGGGAAGGCTGTAAGAATAGAGGCTTTTACCATCAAGCTGTAGCGTTAACGCTGCAGTGTACTCAAGACAGGACAAATTAAAACATGGCTTTGAAGAATGATACCGTTCCTTTCTGTTCCAGCAAAAATCAATTTCTTTAGAATGTCTTTTGGTGAAGTCCTGTAAGGAAATAGTAACACTCAGCTGACTGAATGCTGGAACATTTTACCTTGGAAATCTCCATCATTAAAAGCCATCAGCTTGAACAAATGATCAAAGTTGCTTGCTCCTTTCAAATTTTGGACTTGAACTGTGTTAGTTTGAAGTGGATTGTGTTTATAAAACTTTTCAGCTTCAGAAAGGACTAACCTGAACTCTTTAGGCAGGGACCTGAGAAACTGTTTTATATTGCTGAGGAGCTGATGGCAACAAATTTAAGGTTTGTATAATATGACTTCATGCTGTTCATTCTTTTTCATCTTTAACATAAATTCACTCTGGTAGGCTTTCAGACCTCTGTATGCATTGAGAACCCAGTCCTGTTTCCATTGATTTTGTTGGGAGCAGCACAGAATCCATAAACCAGAGTTCTGACATGCATGCAGCTGGGTGACACCAAGAGCCATGTTTGGTATGAGAAATCTCTGTATAACATAAAAAAAAAACCCAAACCATCTCTACTTTTAAACTGAAATAATTGTATTGTAATTTTATTGTATTAATTCACTGAAGAGGTTTTCAAATGAATCTACAAAATTTAGGGGAGTTTAAATGGAAGGCAATTATATTTTTGATTTCTGTGGTTTCTGCAAAAATCTGTGCCTAAATAAATGGATTGCAGGGACTAGATTCACTCCCTGCTGAAATCAGCAATGGGATTTGCTCTGACTTCTGCAGACATTGGTCTGGGTATTATGACAATTGGACTCATTCCCAGGGGTTCTAGGCAATAATATCAGCCCTGAAGTTTCGTAGCATAGAGAAACATCAAAACCACCCTAATGATGCAAAAGATTTACTCAGTGTTTGCAGAAATACCTTTATTTCTTTTAGTCCAAGTCAAAATTCTGGATGTAATTGGGACTTAGAGCCACAGCAGGCATTCCCAATACACTGTACTGAAAATTGTGTAGCCTTTGGGCAAAGACCCAAGAAAATCAAGAAAATTTCTTGATTCAAAATTAAAAAAAAAAAAAAAAAGGAAAGCCAATGTTTCATTTGCTATTTTTGAATTTAGAAGAAAAACTCATTGGAGAGGAGAATCCTTCATTCAAAAATAAAGCAGTGGCAGAATAATTTCAGCCTGCCTTCTCTTGTCCTTGCACTAATGCTTTTATATTTTAATTCAGGCTGAACAGAATTTGTATTTTCTGCCTAGGATTAAAGTGCCATGTAAAAGATTGAAAAGCTGATTGAAACTTCTCTAAAAAGCTTTTTCAACTTTCACTAGGCATAGATGTTAGAAAGAATTGGGAGATGCAACTGGTACATGTATTTTGTAGAGCTGATAGAGGTGATTTGATTGTGTGGGAAAATAGCAATGTCTTTCTATGCAGAGAAAGAGCAGCTTCCTCTAGGGGAAGCAATAAGACATTTCATAGAAGACCACGAGAATTACACTCTTGATTAAACATCTAACAAAGTACACAGTCTAAATTTGTACCCGCTTTCTCTGTATAAACTTTATTATATTTTATTTTACCTTATCCTGTTCTCTGCTTTATCTTGTTTTGGAATATTTTATTTATTTGAGTGTTGTTGTAAGTAAGTAAATTAAGGCATAATGATATGTACATGCATATCTAACATAAATTCATGGCTAAAGGTAACACCAGAAGGGTTTGGCCATACGTCACTAAAATCCTAAATTTTGCTAATGTGTGATTTTTTTATGGCCTCTTACCCATTTCCACTGATTCCTAGTCCCAATCTCTTCAGCTGGATAGCTTGCCCAACATTTTCTTGCTGCAAGTCCTCTTCTTCCCTCTTGTCTGCTCTCCACCTCAGCTCTTGAGCTTGCCCATCCCAGAGACTCCAGCCAAGGCACAGCCAGACTCCGGGTATCAATTAATGTAGTAATTACAGGACTTAAGTTAATATGCCCTAAAGTTATCACTGTGGGTAAATGTGAGCATCCTGGTTCTTGCCAGGTGACAAAACAGGCATTTTAAACAGAGAATCTCTTATTATAGTAACTTAGTTTCCCTAAAACCTGATGTTTTTGAAAGGAATCTCATTCCTTCGAGGGGAAAAAAAAATCTGCCTTAAACATCTGGCCTTTATAATAAGCTTAAATAGTAAAAATCTGACAGTTATATGCAAATTAAAATTAGCCACAGAATGGGAAGAGCCAGGCAATTGTGGCAGTAAACACTGCTGGCAGTTTTGTGCATAATTCTGTGCTAAGCTTATTTACTTTATTTTTTCCATACATTTCTAAAATGAAGATTTTCTTTCCTCTGTGTCCTTGAGATATTCATACTTCTGATGTCAGCTTCCCAAGTTAACAATGCTGGAGCCTCTCACGTTGCTGTGATGAGAACACTTGTGAGCACATTGTCAAAAGACTAATACTAGAACAGAATCCACAAATTGGCAACCAGTTATTTTTATTTCAGTGGCTTCTCCTTGTCACCTGGAGACTATTTAGACCATTATTTGCCTGGGCTAATGTTGTGTTTAAAAATAGCACTTGGCTGGTGCCAACTCATTTTAGAGTTGGGTACAAATATTGAGACAACCCCCCAGCTGTTATTGCTTGTGCTGCTAATTTGAGGTGTCAGCTCAGAGCCATGTCAGTGAATAAGGCCCCTTGTGAGATCATTATGTTTTCTAACAGTGCCGAGTAACGGATTAATCAGTGCAGCATCAGTTGCTTTCATTATCTGCCCACATGGTCGTTGTGGGCTTTAACTTAAACAGTCTGTGGTGAGATCAAACAATTGAGAACAAGAGGCACTCGGGGCTCACCACAACTCAGAGGAGATGAGTTGAGTTTTAGGCATTGCCTAACAAGCGAACCTTGGATGCATTGAAAGTCGAGGGTGACTGCACTCAGTGCTGAGGGATGGAGTGCAAAAGCCACCTTGCTTTTTCATCAGAGGCCATAAGAAACAGTAAATATTTAATTCAATGCAAATTCCTCCTGACCTGTGTGAAAAACAGCTCTTTACAGCTATTGGAAATATAGCTCCTTTTGCCCTGCAATCTGAAAGTTAATTATAAACATTAATTTTGGCAGCATATGAAACGCAAGTCTTGGGTTTATTACCTCATATAGATTTAGATTCACTTTTTGGAATTGCTGCTGTTAGTTTTATTGGGAACTATCTGAGGGCTGGAGGGGGTCAGAAGTTGTCATCCACTGTCCCTCCCTGGGGCGGGCCCATCGAATCCAATGCCATTCCTGACAGGGGTTCATTCAGTATTTTATTACAGGCTTCCCTCCAATGGCTGCACACTCTGTAACAGTTTTTTCTGTATTTTTCCTGCTCTTATTATAAGAAACATTCTCCCTATATCTAAGGAAAATCCCTCCTTCTGAAATTTAAACCTGTTACTGCTTTGTTTAACCCCTGAATGAATACAAGGAGCAGAGGATATATTTTTCCTTTGCATTTTATGTAGTTTAGTGGAGGTTTAGAAGTACATAATGTGAATCTGCTAAAAAAGAGGTCTAAGGTAATGGCACTGTTAGTGCTAAATTATGCTGTTGGTGCAGCTTCCAAATTCACGTTTTGTCTCTTTATTTCAGACAGACCCTGCAGTCCTCCTTTTATGTGCATAAATACTCATGGTGATGTCTGATATTGCATAGGCTCAACAGTTTCAGGTCACATATACACTGGGAAAAGATTCCTTCACTTTTATTTAGCACCACTACCTACACAGACATCCCCCTAAGTTTTGAGGTCTTGGGTAAGTCATGTTTCTGACACTG
This sequence comes from Toxostoma redivivum, assembly GCA_013397375.1. NCBI lineage: Eukaryota > Metazoa > Chordata > Aves > Passeriformes > Mimidae > Toxostoma > Toxostoma redivivum. Next base: position 637,304 of record VXBI01001219.1, read on the forward strand.
CCAGGGACAGAGTAGAGTTGTCTTCTGACCTCCACTGGCAACTTAGGCAGACCTGTTCAGCTTTTTTTATTAATTTATTTTTTTGCCTCACTTCACCCATTTCTGAGTAGAAGTAATATTATCAAAAGAACTGTTAGCACAAGAGGCTTAATTATGCCTGGAGATGCCTTGGTTAAGTCTGATGAATTTCCTGCTCTCTTTTAGTGGATATATAGTTGCACATAGGATAGGAGCTGGGAGCCCTGGCAGTGGTGGGAGAAGCAGGAATCAGGGAGTATGACAGTAATTCACTCCTGGGAACATTCCCAGCCTGCAGACACACCATTTGTAGCTATCCATTGCATGCACATGGATAATAATCTTGCATTAGGCCCAATTACATGGTGTTATGGACACACAACACAGGGATTACACACCCAGCCAGGAGCACCCCATGACAGAGCTGTGGGGTAATTGGAGGAGACAGAAGGAAATGTTAGTTGTTAGTGCTCCCAGTGCTGCAGGGCCTGGCACAGCTCAGCCCCACCAGCCTGGTCCCCTTTGCTTTGCTGCTCCATTTCAGTGTCTCACTTTCAAAACCTAGATTTATCACAGAGGGAGGTGACCCAGCAGCACCTTTTCACAATGTGTTGAGAGAGTTTGAGTGGGAAAAGGAACTGAGCATCGTTGTTTAACTTAGAGTGAAGCCCACAGACACATGGAAGCCTGTGCTGCCAAAGAAAGGCTGTAGTTTGTAGGATTTCTGATATCAAATCCTGTGTGTTAGAAAACTGCAAAAAATCTACACTGCCCAATCATAAAATGCATTCAGACCCAGAAATAATCTAGTACATGAGCTGGTGCCTTCACAGATCTCTTTCTCCATTTACCAATCAGTAAATGTGTCTGAACTTTTCTTTCTAACTGAGAATTTTGCCAGTTCTGTGGTCAGCCAGATGTACCACAGGCAGCCTGGTGTGGATCAAAAGCCTGAATGGCCAGCACAGCAGGCCTCTTGTAACTATGGGAGATGCTTACTAAGTCTAGAGGAAAAGTGTTTTCCCAATTTGAATTAAGTTTGAATTAAAATGTCTCAGTTTGATTAGCTGTTTTGCTAATCAGCTGCAGATTTGGAATGGGAAGGAACCCAGTCCCCGTTACTGACAAGTAGCAAAGGGCATCTTCAGCATCCAGCATGTTCTCCCCTGCCCCTTTCACTTGAATCTGTTCAGGTTGAAACAAAAAGCATCACTGTGGCTATTGCACTGTACTGCTGCACATTATGAAAATGCCTTATACTTAGAAAAATTGACATCTGCATAGTTTTTTCCCCCTTTTGTCAAAATCAGCTAGGATACCAGAATTTATTTTTTTTTAAGCTGGGATGTAGCAGGTGGTATTGTTATAGTGTTGTGTGTAAAACAAAATATCCAATGCTTCTATGTATTTTCCCACTTGAAGTGTGACTGGAAAACACTAGGCCAGTCACTTTTTACTAAATGTTTAATGTTTCAAATAATGCTGTTGTGTTGGGTAACATTTTCTGTCAGAGGAGATCCTTTTGGTACTAAACCAGATTAGAGCACGTGGATATGTTGCCCATGAAAGTATGATTTCAGATGAAAAAGTTGACAGGTATTCTGATGTTTATTATATGCTTTTAATTATATTAATTGAATTCTAAGTAAGGGAAACAAAATCTCTATGCAGTCTGTGATTTATAGAACTGAGATTGAATATTGACCAGACAGCCTGGGATTTCTGCTCTCCTAATTAGCCCAAGGGACCTGAAAGGGTGCTTAGAGTTTCTGAATTTTTAAAACAAAATACTTGTACTATTAGTAGGGTTCAAAATTTGAGTAGTTTCCTTTTTTCTCAAGGCATCTGTCATAAAACTTGTGTGATTTCCTCTAGTATTTTTTTTCCTGACTCTCATCACTCCTGTGGAAGAAGAATAAAAAATAATGCATAAAAATTACAGAAAAAACCACAGACATGCCATTCATTTCTGCAGGGTAATGATTTTAATGTATTTACATTGAGTCTGGAATTACCAACTCTGTGTCAGGGAACTGCAGTGGTGTTCGTGAATTTGGAGCAAGTCAGAAGAGAACAAAAATGCAACTGCATGAAATTAAATTTGCACCAGAAATTTGAGGAAGCAGATAAGTAATTGTTTTCAAATCGTGACAGGATTGCAGACTGAGCACTCTTTCCTCTAGGAAAATTCTGATTAGTAGGGGCTATAAATCAGCTTTATTTTTCAGAAGGAGGAAGGCAGCTCCACGTGTGCCTGTATCCAGTTTGGGCGAGTGGCAGAGCAGTGACTTAGGAGAGCAGCTCCTCTGGGGCTGTAAATTGGAGTCAGTGGGACTCTGACAGCTCCCAGTGCTGGAGGATGTGCCACCTCCAAGACTGCTGAGCTCACGTTATGCATCTTCCAAGTAGTCCTTGGAGGATCCTTAGGGCTGCTGCAGTCTGCTTCTGCTTACCCTGCAAGATCTGACAAGGATCACAGCCCAAGGTGGGAAGTTGGCTGGCATAAATAATATTGTCTATAACCCCAGTCTCCTGAGTCAGCATTTTGGGTGTGAATAGTTTACAGGGAGAGGACTTCTAAATGAGAGGACAGTGCTTTTTCAAGGGACATGTTGGTTTCTGAAGGAGATGGGATGTTAAGGCTGAGGACCACTCAGCAGAATATGTGTTCCCATATGATGTTGGAAGAGTCAGAAGATTCTGGAATTCCTGTTTCTCAGTGGTTCCTGGTATTTATGGATCTCTTTCTGTAGATCCGAATTTTGGGTGGATCGGTCTGAGGCTGGGACCTTGGAACAGCCAGCAGACTACAGGAGTGTCATTTATTTTTTCTCTTTGTGTATTAAAATTGTGTGTTCATCTCTGTCAGGACACATCCCTTAAAAAAACATTGCTGGGAAGGAATCATGTGCATGAGGGAAAGCTTTGCAGGATCTCTGTACAGCACATCTCTACATGAACATGTTCCCATTCCCGAGTTCCCACTGCCTGGGAGCTGAGTGATGTGCAGCCAGAGCAGCAGGGTTAAAGTCCTGCAGCTCCAGCTGGGCTGTAGTGCAGACAGTTCACTGGCAATTAGTGCCTTTTGCAGTGTTTGGCCTCCTCTGTTCTGAAATAATTGCTGTTATCATAGATGTTTTATTGCCTTCATTATGGTAACATTTAAATATCAATAAAATAGTATTCTACTAAGTCATCTGTGCAGTAGCTGTCTGCTAGAGTTATTCCTGAAATTTGTGTTTAAGGAGAATATTAATTCAGCCCTGATTTAGGATTCTTAGAAGGAGGGTTATATATTTGTCAATGAACTGTGGGAAACCTTTGCTTATTTGAAAATAAGCAAGTATTTGAAACCTTTGCAAAACCTGAGCCACTCATTTGATATCTTGTGAGCAGAAATGCTGTGTGATTTGAATAATGCTTAATCCGTTAAATAGAAATATTTTAAGAACTTTTAAAATGTATTTGAATCATCAAGTCAGACATTAACAGGTGACCTTTCTGCATGCAGATGAATTGCACTGGGAGACAGGGATGTTCTCTGCCCTCAGTGCAGAAGGAAGCTCACTGTCACAGCCTGATCTGCTTGAATCCAATCCACATCCTTTAGAAATCAATAGAAAAATCTCTCTTGAATTTCTGTGGCCCCTATTGACTCCTGTAGTGCCATACATGACTGATTCAGACATCAGCTACATCTATGATTTAATGTTTGTGAGCTGATTTCACATGTGGCTTTTATTTATCACTGCATACCTAAAATCTTCCAAGTGTATAACTCATTTTAAAGTAACAGGCAACTAAGGCAGAGGGTTGCCTCAGAATTACATATTTTTGTGTTTACAGGGGAAAAAAATGGTGGTGCAATTATAACTTCCGTTTCTGAGCCCTGTTTGAACTTCCCAACATGTAAAGAGCAAACACGTAGAGATAATGAAGGGTGTGTGTGTTGATGTATATATTCATGCACTCTCAGTGGGTTTGTTCACTTTCTGAAATTGTTGTTTAGGCTTGTTTTTAGCTCATTGACCACAAAAGACTTTGGTTACATCACTGGGTGAATAAGGGAATGGAGCACAAGCAATTGTATGACTGAGAGGTTCATTTTGCACCCTGTAATCCGCCCCAGTGGGATGTGAGTTGTCACTGTGACCTTAGCAGGGATTGAGAGGCAGAGCTTCCAGCCCTGCAGGTACTGGACACTAGTGCTCAGGGTGCTCACTGCCAGCACTGCAGCCACAGCACAGCAGAACCCTGCAGGCTGGCAGGCACAGCTGGCAGAGAGGCTGGCAGCTCCAAGAGAAGATGACTTCCAGCTCTCCTGCTGAAGTTGACAGTGCTTCCACTTCATCTTGTCCTTTAAATTTTTAGCAGACTGCCTTGGAGTCCTTGCACACTGAGAACCTGAATCCACAAACCCAGTGGTTTGTACACCTGTTGGTCCCAATATGTGGCTGTGTGTTTCTTGTCCAATTTTTAATATCTTTAAGTTTTCCAGAGGATCTGGAATAAATTCTACATGTTATACTATAAGTTATCATGTGCTAAGACTGACAGCTTTTATCAGCCTGGTGTGTGAACATGTGTGACTTGACTGATGCAGATCTCTGGCAGCAGATCTCACATGCAGATTCCAGATTTTCAAAACTTGCTTTTACTGGCATAACTCTCTCTGCTCACAGATTTGGAAAGGAAGGGTAATTTTGCTCTGTTGGTGCAGTTTGCTGTCATGGGTATGTCAGCCCCCAAACTGGCTCCAGATTGCCAGTGCATCCATCTGGTGTAGCACTGTGCTGGAATACCAGCTCTGATCCTGCTGAGAGTGCTTGGGCGCTGTCCTGCCAGGATGCAGCACAGCAGCAGCAGCAAAACAAGCTGCCAGTGTCAGAGCTGCTCCCACCCTGCACCTGAGTGTGCCTGTGCAGAGCCAGGGTACCCAGGGTACTCTGAAACCTCCTGGCTTTGCCAATATGTGTGTGTGTGTGTGTGTGTGTTCCTGTGTACCCAAAACCCAGTCGTAATAGAGTAAAATCCAATTAGCTGTAATCTGCTGATGTTTTAGATGATGGCTCTGCCAAGGGATTTCCAGGCGGAATTGTAAAAATGGTCTTTGAATTGGCAGATGACCAAGAAAGAGAGTAAACTCCTGGAAGACTTTTCTAGAGCTTTTGATTAAATGTCCTAAATAAACACGACATTGGAATAGCTAAGTAGCTCAGAGAAGGATGACATGCTGTTAGGTTGCTTCAGCATATACATAAACACACAAAAGCACTGTCTTCTGCCAGTGACCCTGTGGAATTCTGTGCCCCTTGTGGAAAGTAGAAGTTGCTCCCTGCCCTGGTGCTGAGGACACCACATGTTTCAAACAGGCAGTGCAGGATTGGCCATGCTGAGACACTGAGTGGTCACAAGCGCTGTCCATTCTCATGACAAACTGGGCTACTGGATTTGCAGATTTGGTGCACTTGCAGCATGGCAATTATGCCCTGTTGAAGTGCTTTCCATTTCCTGTGCTATCTTGATAAACTTTATAGTTTCTAATTTGCTGGAGAGTCATTGATATAATTAGGAGCTACACAAATGGGAGCAGCACACTGAGCTGATGGTAATCTCAGTTCATTCTTCCTGAGAAGCTCTAAAGGGGTCCCTCCAGCAGCTGAGATTTTCACTTTAGGCTCTGCTTTGACAGAGCATCAGCAATCCTTCTGTGCCTGGCTCAGGACATGCTTTATTACAGGCTGCTCCACTCCTCATATATTTTTTCCTGAGGAAAGGGAAGAGAGGGAGCCCATCCGTCCGTGTGTTTCTGAGGAGCAATGGGAGCTGTCTGTCCATGTCAGTGGGCTGTGCTAACAAGCCTGTGAGAGCCAACAGCTCTCTTTTGTTCTCACTGCTTCAAAATCCTTCCAACTGCCTTTAAATGCTGGGCCCAAGTCTGATGTCCCCCTACTCAGGCTGCACCTGGTTATCAAACAGAGATACAGACAGGTCTGCATCTATTCCATTTGTTGGTAAAAACTCATCTTCTGTACCCCTCCTTACCCAGACGGGGTAAACAGTGACCTCCAGCCATCCTGAGGCTGCTGTTGGTTGCTTTCCCTGAGCAGTATCTTTCATGGTATGTCACAAATTATCACAGCTATCAGGGACTGTGTCTTGTTGCTTGCCAAGAATTTTAACTGATTGTTTCTGTAAATGGTGTGTTGGTGAAGAAATTTAAATAATTGATCAATCTATTATTCTCTCTTTTTTTTTTCTCTCCTAACAGTACTCTCAACAACAACAACATCACCCGCATTCCTGTTACCAGCTTCAATCACATGCCAAAGATCAGAACTCTGTGAGTAGGCTCTTCTGTTATTATAATACATTCCTGATGCTGTAAGCCAACTTCTTGGCTATTTGTCCTCTGTGATAATCTCATTTCAGTCCCTCAGGCTGCCTCAGGGGCCTGGGTGGCTGCAGGGCTGGGGAACCCCTGGCGAGCTCAGTTGAGCTTGTGAAGGGGGCTGGTGTCCACAGAGCCCTGAGAGCCACTGCTCTGGATCTGCCCAGCATTAGGGAACAGTCAGTTTTATCAAGATTTTGAATTTACCTGGAAAATAAAGTGGCTTCTTTTTTTTTTTTCCTCATGGGAAAATCCATAATGTGAAATGTGTTCCAAGCTGGAGCATCAGCAAGATCATAAAAAATGCTCAGATGGATCAAATTGTTGAATTTTGTTAATATCCTGTGTTTAAATCCCATTTATTCTTTCCAAATTCAAAATACTAATTTCTGAAACAAGACTTTTTTAAAGAACATGAAAAAAGCATCTTTCCAGATACCTTCTGAAACAAAGTGTCACTTATTCTGATGGATATTTTTTTATAAAAACTTTTCTTATATCAAATAAATTAGTTTTTGAGCTGCATGCCATTGCATTGGTAAAGCTCTGTTCTTTAGTAGATCAAAATACAAAGACTGTGAAATTAGACTAAGCATTTGTATAATTTAGCCATAGCCTACCAAAACCATTTCCTTAAGTAAATTATTTCTTTAAATTCCTTTAGGGAATGCACAGCTTCAGGAAAAGTCACGTCTAAACAAAGCACCCCTGTTTTTCCTCCAGATTCTCAAACTCATCCAAGATGTATTTAATTCTAAAGGAAAAGAAAGGGAAATAGTAGCTAGCCTGAAAATTTTCTGTGCCACTGCAAAAATACAATACTTCAAGGATGCTATGCATACATGTGTAAAATCATATTAAATAATTTAGCAGAACTGAAGAAAAATGGCTCTTGCTTATGTCAATCTCTGTAAGATAACCTTTGACTTAAATTTGCATTCTTCATCAAATGATGACATTATTAGATCTTAATGTATGTAATTAAACGGAAATGAGATGTTTGTCTTTTAGAAGAGAATGGCTAAAGAAGATAAAGGTGTAGAGTTAAGGTTCCTGGAGTTTTGCCTTTTCTTATTCAGTCACAGTAGTCCAGAAAATTTGCCTGGCTTTTCCAGATTAGCCAGTCTTGTCTGTTAACAGAGCTCAGTGCCTTCAGTGCCTTCTGCCATTTTCCTTTTAGTTTAATTTCAGAGATGGCTTTGTATATAGCTCCCTGGAGACTTACACTGACTAATCCCCCTCTGCTGTAATTAAGGGGGAAAAAAAGAAAAGAAAAAAAGGGAAGGAAGTCATAAATAGGATTTATAAAGGGAAGCTTTTCTATTGAATTCTGAGAGACACGTTTTATAGAACATGAATGCTGCCCCACTCTAAAAGGATTTGCTGGGAATTTAATTTAGGGTCTGTGGATAAAAGGGCAACTTTAGCAAACTTGCATTTGTATTCATTCAGCTGATGTTCTGTGAAGTCAGTTTCATCAATATCTAATGACAGGTTTCAATCTCCAAAGACTGCCAAATAATTCACAGTACTTTTAGCAGGTAAACAAAGGAGTTTGTATAAAGATATTGTTTGGGGGAAGATGTTAATATTCTCTGGAGGTTCTTGCTGGAAATAGGTAATGAATGATGTTCCTCACAGTTTGGTGAGTCTACTGTTTTCTTAAGAAATGGTCATGTGTCCACCTTCTCAATTAGCCTCACACTTAGATGTGCTTTTTTTTGGAATTTTTTTGTAGGAAATCCCTGGTTTGAATGTTCCTTAAGTAGGGATGAGCCCTTTTTCCAATCAGCTGAGGCCCAAAGCAGTGTGGACAGTGTTTTCCTTTGTGTCCCTTTTACACTCTGGTGAGATCCATTACAGGGCATTTGGGGATGCTCCTGCTGCAGCTACCTGTGCTCTGATGGTTCTATGAATAAACAGCTTTTCTTCATGGCTCTCAAAACAATCTGCCTGTTGTAGAAGAAAATATAAAAAGTATATTAACCTTTAACATGAACACTCAGGGGAAAGAAGAAAAAGGGAAAAATGCCAGGAATTCTTGAAGCATTTGAAGCATTGAAGAATTCTTTACTAAAATCAGCTCTCCCGTACTAAGATTTTTTAGTTAACTGTCTTTTCTGTTCTTAAGTTTCATTGATTTTTAGCCTTGATTGGAAGTGACAGGAATTAGTTTTTATTGATCTGCTTTCCTTTGCTTGAAGCAGCTTTATTTATGATAAAGCATGTTCCCTCTACCTATTTGCTTAATGGTAAGTGTCCTGTTGTCTCTGCATCTGTGAATTACTGCTGAGACAGGTAATTACATTATTTCTTCTAATTTTTTAATTTAAGAGTAAACTGAAAATGTGTGAAAGCACTTCAGTGTTTTTTGTGTTCCCAGGGAATTGTTTTATAATGCTTTTGAAGTACTGTGAAAAGTCTTCTTAATGCTATATTTATTAATATAATTATCAAAAATATATTCTGGTAGGCTGCTTTATTAAGACAGGGTCTCTAAATGGTCTCCTCTCCAAAGAAAACCATGGAGTAGCTGTGCCAAAAGATTTGAGGCGATGACAAGGAGGGCTCTGCTGAGGCAGAGAGCTGGTGGTTTGCACTGCTGAAACAGAAACCCCCCAAACCCGGATAAGTCAATTTAGTGAGAGAAAAAAGCCAGCTCACAGAACTGGAAAACTGCCTAACCCTTTTTGTGAAATTGTGCTTTTCTCTCTCATGCCTGCATGCGGGGGCTGCGGGAATGGCATGGGACGAGCTCAGTTCCAGAAGGAAGGTGATCCTGAGTGTCATTGTTCCCTGCTGTGGTGGCAAGGGTGAGACACTGAGGACTTAAATGAAACACTAACTCTCTTAGGTTACAACAAATTCTTACTTAGGATGATTTCTGCCTAGATAATATTTTTGTATTTATTTGTTCTTCAACAAAAGGGCAGATAAATGGTTCATAACAGCCAAACATTTTACTGGAAATCTAACTTACTGCAGCTTCAATTAAAGAGCTTCACAATCCCTAAACTCTTCTAGCCATCCTTGTAGAACAATTACATTTTACAGTAGTCCCAGGAGATTAGTGCTTTCCATCTCTACAGGATAAACTCAGTTCCAGATTTGTGGATTTTTTTTCTTTCTTTATTGTGGCTGTCCACCCCAGACATACAAATCTGGGGACTGTCAGCCCGGGCGCCACTGCTGAGCTGAGCTGCTGCTGTGCTGTAAGGACAGCTCACAGAAAGACATTTCATTTCTTTGGGGGATGGACAAGGCTAAATCTGGTGCACACCAATTGTGTCCTGTAATATTAGTGAATAATGTTTTGTCTAGCCATTTCTGACAGGATTTTTAATCTGGTTCATCATTTCATTTGGTGCAACACTGCAAATGCATGAGTCATTACAGGAATGAAATAATTAATGTCCTGGACTTTTGTTTTGACCTAAAGTTTGGTAGCTATTTAAATGACCAAATTTGTTCCCCGAACCCATCATCATTTGCAGATGTGATAATGGTTCTGCAAGTCCCTGATGCCAGGCATGAAGCAGGCTGGGCAGGGAGCTGCCCATGAGTGGAAAATTAATGAGCTGAAAATTCTTGTCTGGATACTTTATACTGGTATTAAATTACTACAAGAAAAAAAGCATTGATGAACTTGTACAGGCAGCACAGGAACAGAAATGGTATCAATAGCCTCCAGAGTTTTGTTTTGCCTGTCTTTACCCAGAATATTCTGAATTGGAAGGAATCCATAGGAGTCACCAAGTCCAAGTCTTCAGTGAATGGCCCATACAGGGATCAGACCCACAACCTTGGTGTTACTACGACCATGCTCCAACCAGCTGAGCTAATGTGGAGCACTTCTCTCTCTCCACTTCTCAAAGGATGGAGGAGAGAGTAGAATCGCTCATCATTCTGTTCTTTAGCCTGGTCCTCATTTCTTAACAAGCCATTCACTCAGAAATACCACATCCATGCAGTTCTTTCTGATATGAAACCATAGACAAAGTGATTACGTGGCACAGTCTTAAATTCTGCATATTTTTGTGTTCAGAATGGCCAGCTGTACGTGGATCACTATTGAACTCAATTTTTTGAAAACATTACAAATAACAGTACAAATTTATATCTGACCTTTGTATAATATCCCATGGCAACGAGGACAGTCTGACTCATCTGTAAGCAAGAACCCAGTGTGATCCCACTGCAATGGCAGCAGAGAGCAGGCAGGCTGGCGGTTGATGGCTCTCTGTGGGATTTGTGGGATTTGTTTAAAAGCCCCCAGTAACCGGGGTTTGCTGTGTGTTTTGCAGGCGGCTCCACTCCAACTTCCTGCACTGTGACTGCCACCTGGCCTGGCTGTCGGACTGGCTGCGCCAGCGCCGCACCATCGGCCAGTTCACCTTCTGCCTGGCGCCCGTCGGCCTGCGCGGCTTCCTCGTGGCTGAGGTGCAGAAGAAGGACTTTGTCTGCTCTGGTAATGGTGCCACTTCCTCCTTTATCTGTCTCATACTGCTGCTCCCATTAAAAAAATCAGTGTGGAAAATGGCTCTGTTGCATTTGAATGCAAACAACAGCAATCCTGTTTGTTTTTGTCATTGCTAAACTATATGGGAGGAGCTTTGTAAGAATTACTGGATTCCAGTTAACATTTCTGTTCTCAAATTACTTCTTCTGTTTTAACATTGCCAACGATATCAACATAAGAAATCAATTAAGTGTGGATAATTTGGTATTTCTCAGGGGAAGAGCTCTGTAGCTGACTGGAATACAAAAGAAAGGAAATAGAAAATGCAAATCTGAGTCTGTTGACAAATGTTTGGACTTTAGAACATAAGGAGCAGATTTTATCCCAGGGACTGAAGCAGGGGTTCTTAGGGAGCCAATCCACTTTGCTGTTGTACGCATTTCCACACTGATAAATGGGGCTGATGATACAGACAAATCATGTGTCTGTATGTTGGGCCTATTCATCAAGTCTCTGGAACTGCACTTGACTCTTGTAGGATAAAAATACATTTTCTTAAAAGGAGAAGAAAAAGAACAAAAGAAAAAAAGACAGAAAGTGTAAAAATAAATCCCTGAGTTGGGTTGAAAGAAAGGATATGGTGGAGGAGCAGCATGGCAGTGTGTATGCTTTGGAAGAAAAGATACCAGACATAAGTTTGGAGGTAGTTTTGCAGCCCCAGTGGTGACACAGGGGGCTTGGTATGAAGATGATGTGAATGTGAGCCTTGATAGACTGTGAGTCTTGTGCTGTTTTGTTCCTTATCTCTCACAGCCTGTGAGACCTAAAGCTTTATCCTATGGGTACATGGATTGGCTGATGGAAATGCAGTAGAACTGCTCATGCCAGAAATGTTTTAGGAATGCCTTTTTTCTGTCATTCCATTTACATATGACGAAGTAGGAGAAATGGTTGCATTTAAAGAATGAAGAAAGGTTTGACCCCACTCAACCATGGTTAATTAATGCCCAGCCCAAAGGTGTGCAGAAGTGTTAGGGGCATGTGGAAAATGAAGTTGTGCATAGTGTTCAATGAGACATGACATTTGAGAGTGCTGAGCAGCTTCTACACTGTAGTGGAGATGATAGGCAGAGTATGTGATAAGTTACATCAAAAGTTTAACTAAAGAAAAAGTTTAGAAATGTAACAGTCTTGGGAGAGGAAGGATAAAACAAATGGATAAATGAATGAAGCTATTAGCAGAAGCTAATTTTACCAAAGAGGCAACCACTGCTTTTTTTTTTCCTCTCATGAAATGAAGTTTCAGATGGAGCATGAGTTCAGCTATTTGGATTTATGATACAGTGAAGTGGAAGAAAATGAGTTGTTTAAGTCAGGAGAAGAGATAATAATTGCTGAATGAGAAATGTAATGTGAACAGAACTCATTTAAATGGGGCTGTCTGTGCAGACTATGACTTCCAAAAGTGACAAGGTTTTTAACAGTTCCCTTTTGGACCAAGAGGATATAGGCATTCTCTCAAGATTTGTCTGCTTTTGTAAAAAAATACAAAATAATGAAAATTCAAGGAAAGAAATTTTCAGTGAGACAGTCCATCAGCTGTATCTCTGTAACTCTCATTTGGGAAATGAAATGAAATGTGCTGAAAAAGAAATTCATTTGGAGAGCTCATTTTAGTGGTGGATTTAGCTGAGAACTCAGCATAGTACATGCTAGTTCCATAAAAACCGACATGGACAGCTAGTTTAAAGAGGATATAAATCTTCCCTTCTCCCCATTACAGTTCTTACACCTGATTTTACAGCATAATTTGTTAATGTGTGACTATGAAGTCAAACTAGGACAGGTGGAGAAGAGTGGTCTGAACTTGGCCCTCTGCAAAGGAATTTCATAGAAGTTAAGGTTGTGTGAATTACTGTAACCAGCCTTGAGCTGGCAGGGAGAGCCACCTTTGCATCCCAGTTAGGAAGAGCTAAAAAATAAAGTGGTGAACTGCTCTGTTGAATTATAGGTTCAGAATCTCAAGCACTTGTGTTTTTATGGCAGTGGGAATATCACAGCAGCAAAAGAACCCTCAGCTTTTCCTCCACTGCAAAATGGGCTTCATCAGAGCATTCCAGTGCAGAACTGGTGCTGCTGGATGCTTCAGAGGAGAAAGAGTAGAATCATAATCTGAGGAAAGAAGAAACACAACAAAAAACTGACTCCTCTTTATTCTTTGAACCCTATGCAAAAATAGTGATGTTTTATAATTTTATGAGAAATGTTTCTTTGGAAACAGATTTTGAATGCTACATGCCTTGTGGGAAAAGAACTGAAGCAATGATAGAGAAGTGCCATAAATAGAACCTAAATTGCTGGATTCCCTGTGGATGTGTCCTGCACACCACCATGGTGTTTGCATTAGGTGCAAAGTCTCTCTACATAATGGTGCTGAAGTCAGAGTTATGTGCAGGTGTATCAAGGTAAACTGAGTGATACCTATGTAACCTGGGTGTCAGTCTTTGAAAAAAGGTTGTTCAGCTTGTTCTTACAAATTATAAAAAAAGCTGATTCAAATGGTGCTTATAGGTCACCTGTGAGCAGTGGAGAAGCTACTCCAGGTTTCTCTTGTTTTCGAGCATTTGGCTCAGAGCTAGAGGTGAAAGTGCAGCATTCAACAGTGCACAGTTGCCTGGAGATAGGTTTGGAAATATGTCTGGTTGGATTTGTGTTGCTGAGGAGAAGGGGAAAGCTTAGGGACAGAGTGGGTCTGGGACTCACAATCAGAGGAGAGTGCCAAGTGCTGCTGGCACTCCTGTCACCCACCAGGGCCTTCTGGCTGACTCCTTCAGCAAGCTGTCCCCTCCTTGCAGGAGAATCTCTCCTCCAGAGCACCTCTGACAGAGCAGCCTTCCTGGGGCTTTGCCTTCAAGGCCATCTGTTCCTGGAGGAATCTCCAAACAGCCTCTTCCTCCTGCACAGTTGGCTGTGGAGCTCTGGGATGCCTTTGGTGAGACAGTCTCCTACAAGGTGGGATGTGTAAAAGAGGAAATTCTGTGGCACCAGGGGATGAGCCCCTTGTTGATGTGCTGCACAAAGATAGTGGGGTGTATTTCACCTGGATAAGGAGTGTATTTCACATGGATGGCAGGCTGTATTTCACATGGATAAGGGCTGTATTTAACATGTATAGGGGGTGTATTTCACATGGATAAGGGGTGTATTTCACATGGATAACAGGGTGTATTTCACATGGATAAGGGCTGTATTTCACATGGATAAGGGCTGTATTTCACATGGATGGCAGGCTGTATTTCACTTGGATAAGGGCTGTATTTAACATGCATTAGGGAGTGTATTTCATTAGGTAGGGGTGTATTTCACATTAATAGGGGCTGTATTTCACATGGATAGCAGGATGTATTTCACATAGGTAGTGTGATGTATATCTCCTCTCTCCACCTTAGCTTTGCCATTCACTGCCATGCTGCTGTGATGAAAAAACAGTGTGGTAAGCAAAGACAGTGTCAGTTGAAATACTACCTGTATTCTGGTCTTTGGGAAATGTTTATTTTTATATTCCCTTAGGTAACAGAAAGGCATCTGGGGGTGCTGGCTTATGCTCAGTACCTCTTAGAGTTTTCCAGTCTTTGCCTGGATCAGACCCAGCTTCCTTCCTATGCTCAGATGTTTCACTGTTGGACTGGCTTCTCCTCCTGTGTCTGTGTCTCTCAAACATGTTTTCTCTCTCTCCCTGCCTATTTATCTGTCTTTTGTCCTCGTCTGACCTCCTTAGATAGTAATTTTATTTCATTTTCCTCTCATGTAAGTTTTATTATGGCAGTTTCCTTTTTCTTCTACCTGCTCCTTACTTATTGAAGCTGAAATTAGTTTACATATTGATCAGTTATGTCAAGGTATAATGTATTTTCTCACCCGCAACAGCTGTAAAGCTTTACGAACAAAGCAGTGGGTTCATGAAGTTATGCCATCAGCAGCACCTTGTTTTTTTCAGGGCTCTCTGTGCAGAAGCCACTGACCTCATTTGGATTTTTTTTTGCAGTGATGAATTGTTTTGGTTTTCCTAAGTATATATGTGAGAATATCTGTGCATCTAAACAGGAGCACTGTGTCTCGTACTGTAATCTGTACATACTTCAGCTGCTGGCCAGATTTGTTCTACTTTTGGCCAGTATCTTGATGGTGGACAGTGTTTAAACTGCAGTATGAAGATTGGCTAAGATTTCTTAAGCTGGACCAGACACTGGTATTTTGAAGAGCTGATGAAATTTTTAAGTCTTAAATATGTGATTTTTAGTACTTTTCTAAGATAGTTTTCTTTAATTATGAAATATGCATTGTAGGAGAAGGAAGGTGGATCCATACAATGTTATCTTTTTATATTAGAAACCATTTTCTCTGATTCTTGATCTTTAGTTCCCATTCTGAGAGTCTCAAAGAATGTAAAGAAAATCAAGAAGCATAATTTGGACTAAATAACTTAAATTTCAGTCTGAAATTGACTAGAGAGAAATTATTACCGTAGCCAAGCGTTTTCTGGCTAAGTAAACTGATACTGATTTTGAGAAGAAATTGGATTGACCCAGATCTCAGTTAAAGATCTAGATTTTCTGATTCGTGTGGTGAGACTGCAGCTGAGGTATAATAAAGAGGGAAGTGTGTTAGCTTCCTGCTGCTTCATGCAGACTGGAAGCCCTAATAAGGAAGCAGATTTATTTGTTTGGGTGAGGTCAAACAGTCTTCAAACATAGCTGTTACTCTGGCCAGACCATGGAACTCAGGAGATTGTCTTGCTCCATTTCCTGATAACTTCATAGCATGTTGCTGAGGAGACAAGCAACAACGAGTAGCTAATAAAATAGCACTCTTCAGGCTTAGCATCTTAATGAGAGCATTCAGGAGATGCCAAAGGAAAAGTGCGTGGGGAGGGGAGCTCCCCCCATCTGCTCCTGCTTAAAACACCCTGCAGTCCTGTGTGTGCACAGCAGCAGGGGGACAGGAGGCACTGCCAGCACGGGGATTGGTGCTCCTAGGAGCTAAACAGGGAGGGACTGTTGGCTGGGGATGCAGGTTTTGCTGGTGGTGAGATGCAGGTTTTGCGGTGGTGGGATGCAGGTTTGCTGGGGATGCAGGTTTTGCTGGTGGTGAGATGCAGGTTTTGCGGTGGTGGGATGCAGGTTTGCTGGGGATGCAGGTTTTGCTGGTGAGGGAATGCAAGTTTTGCCAGGGATGCAGATTTTGCCAGGGTTGCAGGCTTTGTTGAGGATGCAGACTTTGCTGGTGCAGGGCAGTGGCTCCTCAGGAGGATTTCTCTCTGTGCAGTCCATGCCTGTTGATGCAGATGAGCTGCCAGTGGCCCTTTTTTTAAAGAGCTGGATAAACAGTCTGGGAGGAGGAGGAGACCTTTGTGTGTGTGTTTCAATGATAACTTTCTGCCTTGTGGGACACCCTCATTGTTCAGCTGTTTTACTGCTTTTAGAAGGGACCTTAACCACTTCATCTAACTGTGACCCCTTCCCAAAAGAGTGGCCTTTGAGTCACCTTGGATGGTGGCAACTCTTTTCTCACTGTTGCTTTTTGTGACCATCCACAGACTCAGTAAGTGCTCTTACAATGGAGTCTAGGCAGGATTTAAAGTGTGTATGACTTTTAAAGCCTTTTGGTAAAAATTGCAGCTTAAATTTGATCTTGGGAAATTTTTGTGGAACGCTGATGGAATTACAATGTGCTACCACAAACTTACATTGACATTTATTCTGAAGAAACATTTCAGTACTGTGCATTTGTAAGTTGCTCCTCAAATGAAATTGTATAGGAGATTTGGAGGGATACTAATCACTATTTATCAGTTAGTTTGTTTTCAATTTCCATGAAGTTTCCTATTACAAATCTAAATTTAGCACTAGCAGTGATGCTGTTTCATACTGTAGGAGTTTACTTCTTGAATTGCTTAGTATGTAAGATGCCACATATGGTGTTTTTCATTTGGGGGACCATCTTTTGAATCTGAAGGATAAATATGTATTTATTACAGCACTTAATATTTCTTTAAAGACCAAAGCTGAAAATTGGCTTTTAATTACAGTAAATTTAGTTTTATTACTGAAAATTATGTCTTACCTTTCAGTATAATTAGCCTTTTTTTCTGGAATTCTCTTTTCCCCAGAGCAGTATGTATAGCCCTTTAATGCTTATTTAATGATGGCAGGTTGGGGTGTAATTATTCAGCCACTGAGCTTTTGAACTATTGCTGTAAAAATAATAACATGATTAGCTTTTATGTTAATGTCCAAAGCTGGTGGTTTGTTTTATGAGTAGTTATGTTGATAGTATTTTGGTACAGAAAAAAAATTCTTCATGGCAGTACCACAGCTGTGCTTGGAGCTGTTTCACAGAGAGCAGTCGTGGTAAATACAGAGGAACAGGGCTAACTTTGAGTAAGTGGAGAAGCCTTGAAACAAAATCTGTAGACTTTTTCTGTTTAATACTTGTAGATGATGGGCAACTCATTTATTGATACACAGTTAATAAGAGTAATGAAAGCAAGCATAGACCTGCTTATAAAATAATTCCAGAAATTAATAGCAGGCAAATGCAAAGTTGCATACAGTGAACACCAGGTTTGTGTGAATTTCTGCTTTATTGACAGTGAAATTAATGAT
The DNA here is from genome assembly GCA_013397375.1 of Toxostoma redivivum. Classification (NCBI taxonomy): domain Eukaryota; kingdom Metazoa; phylum Chordata; class Aves; order Passeriformes; family Mimidae; genus Toxostoma; species Toxostoma redivivum. The sequence goes on from VXBI01001219.1 coordinate 654,837, forward strand.
GTTATGTAGTGACATTACACCTGTGGTGGGTTGGCTGCTCCCACTCCTGCTCCTCACAGCACTGAGGTGAAACCAGGATCTGCTCTAGCACCTCCTTCCCTGTCTCATTCTCTGACTTGGCTGCTCCCGGGGCTGTTTGTCACAGCTTTGCCCTTACTGCCTGCTGCCTGGCACCTCTGCCCTTTCTCAGGTGCACTCTGATGATGGCACCAAGAGCTGCACGGGCAGGCTCAGCTCTGGAGCTCAGTGGAAGCAGCCAGAACTGCCCTGGCCTCTTCCCACAGCAGCTTCCCTGGCAGAACTTGGCACCAGCACCCCATAGTCAACTGAAGGGATCTCCTGGCTCCTTGAATTTACCCCTTAGAATAGCAGGCAAACATGTTTAGCTCTGAAAATCTGTAAGAATTTCATTCTGTGATTTCCAGACACCTTAAAGAGCTTGAATGTACCAGGGGCCTCTTGCAAAAGACCAGAGACAGCAACCCCAGCATGTCCCAGGAAAGGTCTTTATTTTCCCTGCCTTCCTTAGCATGTTCCAAAAGCCAAAGAATCTGGTCTATGGAATCCCAAGCCAGCCCAGGGAAGGGAATGGTGCCTCACTCTTCAGTTCTTGCCCACTGACCTGGAAAAAAGCATTTCCTCCCTCCAGATCTGTCCATGGGGAAGCTCATGACCAGACTGGAGCCCTTGGATGTCATTATCAGGAGACATGTCCCACTGTGTCTGCCATCTCAGTCTGTAATGCCTCTGGCTGCAGTGAATCCTACCCTCCTCCTCCTCCTGCTGAAGAGAGCAGCTTTTGTGCTGAGGCAGGGACAGCCCCCTGCTTGCTGCAGCAGGATGCAGACGGGGGAGACAGAAGCAAAGACAAACGTGCAAGCAAGCAAAATCATGTAGTATTTAAAACTCCTTTTCAAATAGCAGTAAATCAAAGCCCAAAGACTGAGTAGTCTTAAACTATTTCTGTTCCTTCCAGAAGTTAATCAGACTTCATCATGGAACAGTGCAGGATGGATCACCTGTTTAGAACTATACTCCCTTCACAGGCTCACCATTGATCATGACCATTATCTATCTTTTAACCTTGTGCAGGTGGCATCCTTTTCGCTTAAATAATTTATGTTCCTCTTCATTTTTATGCTTGAATATATTTATAAGTTCACTGTATTATTTCTGGACCTATTTTTAAATGTCACTTCATATGCACCTTCAAGAGTGCTGATACAAATTGTGAAGTTGGCATTAATGAGATGACTGTGCATGGGCACCATTTGAGCTGCAGAAGCACTACATTTTTTAAGACCTGTTAGAATTTTTTTAGTCTTTGGAAGAGCAGGCAGTGTCCAAACCCAGAGAACTAAATGCACACTAGCAGCTTTCCTTGTGGTGCAGTAGTTGGAAAGTTAAGTTCTACCTGCTTTAAGGTGAGCATGCCTGTGTTGACGGGATTGGAGAATGACCTTGAAAGAAAGGCTCAGAGTGGGCACAGGGCATAAGAGATAATCTGACTTTTCAACCCCTCCTTTGGAAGGCTTAGGTGGAATAAATTTCCCTGAGAGAAAAACATTTTTGTCATTGTTTTATAGACTTCAGTTGTGTCACAGGTTCTGTTTTATTAATCCTTCAGAAGAACAAATTCACCCATTCAATCTCAGATGTTATAGTTGAGGCTGCTTCTTTGTTCTACTTTTTTTTCATTTTTCTTAGTACTATTCCATATAATTGTGATTCTGTTATTGTTAATTAAGTAATTGCAATGCTAGTGCTTTTAGGATAAGACAGTGTGAAGTAAGGTCTGATTTTCAATGATGTTACTTTACTGATAGATTGTGAAACTAAGTAGGGTTTTGTAAAGTGGTCTTCATTCATTAAGCTGGACCTTCTTTTCAGTGTAGTTGGATATTTTCAGTTTTATTCCTTGAGATTTATTTGTAAACTGATTAGTGTTGACTTTTGCCTTACAGAACTGTTGTGCTTATGTGCCATGAATTTTTAACAGATAAATTTACTCTTTGGGAACGTTCAGCAAAGCAGAGAACTTGAATCAAATAATGAATATTCAAGGCTGGCAAGCTTTTGCATACCATGAACTCAATGGCATTAGCATCAATTAAGGGCTTAAGTTACTAATCATAAATCTTAAAGCTGTGTTCAGTAAATAGCTGTTGAACAACCATAGATGGAAATATTTGCCTAAAATATTTGCTGCACATTTGTGTAGGATAAACAAATTCATACAAATTTTGACCATTAGAGGGATATTTGCCCTCAGTAAGGAATGTTAATTTTGCATGTGGTCAGTTGTGGTTCCCTTGCCCATTTCCCTCTGCAGGACTCTGTGCTCCAATGTCCCTTTAAACTGAGATGCAGACATAAGTCAGGAGCAACATCTGCTTTAGGTGTTTTCAAATAAATTAGTTCATATCACTGGGAATCTAATGCAAACTATGCTCATGCAGTACGAATTGATTTCAGATATCCCAGCATGGTCAGAACTTCCAGTGGGTTATTTAATTACACCCAAAAAGGTCATACTATATCCATGGATCTGCAATACTTGTAGTGTTTTGTCTATTGATCAATAATTTTGTGTCTGATACACTTTAAATGATGTAAAGTCAGCACAGGTTTTTAACCAGGAAATCCTGTCAGATTTATCTTAAAATCTATTAACATGTTTTACAAATAACTAACATTTTGCTGATGGGAAGGAGCTGCTGCAGAGGTGATTGGATAGGTGAGGAGGTAGTAAAACATACTGCTTAGTGTGCTGTAATTGGGTGTCAGTGCAAATGAGATTATTTAGTTTATTTAGTAATTGCAAAATTTGTTTTAGATGCCTTTGACATTTAAACTGTTCATTAATACATGATAACAGTTCTATTCTAATTGTGATATTAGTCTGCTGCTGTTAAAAGAGGCCAATGAGGAACTTATTTGAAAAAAGCATTTGATTTTCTGTAAACGTCTGGGTCCTGTCTCCCCTCTCTTTCCTCTTTTCCCCTAACCCATAGTGTGAAACTGTAAGTTAAAGAGGTGCCAGATATTAACTACCATAATTATTGATACTGTCGTTCCACTGCATCAGGTAAAAAAAAAAAGCATAGTAATTTTTGTTAATCATGCTCCTACCCTGGCTTCCACATTTTGTTAGTGTTTTAATTTTAGCAAAATGTATGATTGAGTTGATGCTTTTTATCTCAGAGAAAAATATAATTAACATGGTGAACTAGGGCTGCTGTGTATTATAAAAAGTCTGCAATGGCAAGATGACAGATTGTGAGAACAACTTCAGAAGGGGAATAATGTAAATGCAGCTGATTTGTCTGTGGCCATTTCCTTCTGCTGCAGCCACGCTCTAAGGAGTTTACTGCACTTGTGAAGGGCACAAAAGGAAATTTTGAAATACTTCTGCCTTTCCTGGGTCTTTTCTTTTGAAGAAGTATTGGCAGCAAAAGGAAAATTCATTTTTAGGTTTCAAATATCCTTCTTTAGAGGCTATGCTGCATCAGGGCCCTTGATCATCAGTACGCTTATCCTTTGCAAACCAATGAAAGTCATAGCCAAATTCTAATAACTTTAAATTCCATAGCCTACTTAGTCTTGTTTTCTCAACCAGTCTTTTTTAAAGCAATTCTCCAGAACAGTACAAACATTAAACTGCCTTGGGTTTTTGTGGTGCTTTTTTGTAGATCTGTAGACAATGGATCCTCATTGAAGTGGAGCCATTAAATCCAAATCAGATTTGAAATTCTGTTTTTAATGTTATTCAAGAAACATTCACCTTAACAGATGATTTTTTGTGTGAGAGCTGATGGAATATGTGCTAGATGCCTGTTGAGTGTGCATGTGCAATACAGTATTTTGTTCTTTGCCAAGGAAAAACATAAGGAAAAGCATTCATCAGGATAATAGCAATTTATACACAAAGTCTTTTTATCATTAAAAATCTCAGAAACCTACAGTCTAGATCTGTGTTTGCTCCTGAAGAAAGGAATGTGCTTGTGGTGCTTGGGGATGTGGTTTTGAGGTGCACCTGGCAGTGCTGGGTTGATGGCTGGACTCAGTGGTCTGGGAGGTCTTTTCCTGCCTTAATGATTCTCTAATTCTACTACAGCTACCTGCTTTTTGTTCCACAAAGACTTGTTTCTGTCTTTTCTCCCTTTTTAGACTGCTTTATCCAATCCCTCCTTGCATGCCCTGCCTTTGCTAGCACTCTGCAGTGCTGCATCACCTGAGCTGGGGAGGTGCTGAGCTGAGCTCCACTGAGCCTTCTGCTGTTGGTTTAGATGCAGTGGTGTCAGCAGCACACTCCTAGCACTCCAACTGGCAGTACATCAGCTTTGTTGATGCTGGGCCCTAACAAAAAGGGAGAGTACTACTGCTTCTCCAACCCACAGTGATATGTTTTGGTGTTACATCTGTGCAAAATGCATTTTTCCCCTGCTGCAAAGCCTCTTCAGAAAGCCTATCAGACGTGGAGATGGTAATGGTTGTGTGGAAGATTTGACCTTGTAGCCAACTTTTTACCTCCCAGAGAACAAGGATTGCTCTGAAGTTTCTTCCTCATTTGATAATTTCTCCCTGTTCCTAAAAACTTGCAGTAGCTTGTTTGCACTCACTTGTCCTTCGTTTTGTTTTGGCCATTGTACCACAGGGTAGGCAGACAAAGGGAAAATGTAAAATGTAGGTGGTCAGGTCCAAGAGCAAACTCTTGTTCTTACACAAACACAAACAGAGGGCTGTGTGCATTTTGAGGCAATATAAACTACTTTTGGCAGTAGTCACAGTTAAAATCCTACAGAAACCTTAGACTCCATGAAAGACAAAGTTGGCAGTGCTGTTGTGCACATCTCTGTTAATATTGCAGCAATTGTAATAATTGACAGTGTGGTGGTGTATGTTCCCTGCATTTCTATGGCCAGAAAACAAACCCAGGGGAGCTGCTTTTCCTGCCTGTTATACATGTACACGTTTAATTAGTGACATTTTTCTTGTTTAGTTCAAATAGCTACCACTTAAGTACTGTGTTAAATGCAGGGTCACAGGTATAGACTGTGTTAAACCAAAAATAAGATTTTGAAACTGGAACAAGTCAAAGTTCAGGTTGCCTGATAAATATGAATTTGTTTCTTTGGACCATATGCATATGGGTTTATATTTTAATTACCTTATTTAATTATATTTACAGTAGTTTTTAGCCCAGATGATTCTTCAGGGTCTAAATGGTCTCTGTCTTGAGATGAAGGACTGTTGATGGAAAGCTCATTACCTGCAGCTGTCAAGGTGGTTGGAGAGTGGACTGTAAATGAGAGGGTATTTTAGCAAACAGAAAGGATCATTAGGATCATCTCATGGTGGAAGCAGCTGCCCACTTTCCTAAAGAATGTATTTGACCCTTGCCCATGCACAAATTACCTGTGAGATCCATTTTTTTCTAGATCGTCACCGTCTCTTAAAATCTAAATTCTGGATGCCTGGATTGGAGCAATGAGGTCTGGGCTGCCAAAATGCAGCCACTCAGAGCTCTGATTAACATCAATATTAAAACACAGTGCTATGAAACCCAGAGTTTTCTTCTGGTGTCCTGACAGCCAGGTGATCAACCAATAAAATAATTTCAAACCCAGTATTCGAATTTGGCAATGTTTAGCCCACAATTGAAATGGTGATCTTACCCTGAAACTTGACATTGTATTTTAGTATAAGGCAGTTCTGTCATCCCTGGTTACAAAATAGTATTTAAAGATGATGTGACAGCATGCATGAACTTAAGGAAACTCAGATAAATGGAAATTAATTCCTGTCAGAATTCAACACCTTTGTAATGGAAGGAATGATTCCACAGTAATTGTGGAATTGTGTTTTGCTTTCCAGTAGAGCTTCCTCTGCAAGTGAAAAATCACCTGAAGAAGTTTTCAGTTGATGTCCTTTCAAACTGTATCTGCCTTTGAAAATAATGACACTTTGAGATGCCACTGGAATCCCTTTCTGATTTGACTTTTCTGTGCTGTTTACAAGATTGTGAAAGCAGGGACATGTGTAGCTTTCTATACAAGCTGACACTGCTGTGCAGAGTTAAGAGTTAAGCCAAGCAAGTATGGAGGCATAAATCAAGAGAGGAAATTTATAGGAACATTGCATTTATATAAAATTTCTATTTGTCCTAATGAAGACTGGATTGCAAGTTGGTGCACATATTTTTTCTTTATTTTTCCTTTTTTTAGCTTTTGTCACCTGTAGTTAGAGCTCATATAAGTATCCATCATAGTCTTTTAAAAGACAAACCCCAAGAACATACACCTCTGTGAACAATTTTTCCACATTTTTGTATGTATTTGTGTTTTGACAACTATGATATTTGTTTTTTTCCACCCAAAAGGCCAATCTTTTATGATTTTTGTCACTCTTTACCAGCACAAGCCTTCACATTTAGCCATGTGTATATCAACATAAAGATACTTGAGGCTTCTTGTGTTCCATGTACTTTGGAAATATGACTCACTATAAATAAACCAATAACTGCTACATCTTGATAACCTCAATTAGCATAGCAAACCCATTTTATCTATGGCTAAATGTATGCATATATCAAAACTTTAAATGTAGGAATCATAACCATTTGAGTAAAATTGACATAATTGCTACAGTTTTGAAAAAATGTAATGACACTTAATTAAGCCTGAATCAAATGAATTGACTAGAATTTATATAGAGCAATGTCCTCATGCTACACTTTTGCTTTGTGTCTTTGTGTCTAGCTTAAGCAAGGGTTTGAAGGTTTGAACTCATATTTTTCAAAATTCTTTTCCTGTTTCCATTAGCTGCATTGTCTAATCTTGAAAAAACTGGCTTTATTTTCCCAGTCTTCAGGCCATAACAGGTTACCTCATTTCAAAAACACAAGTCATCGCTGATCAGAGTCTTTCTCAGTATGTAAAAGTACTCAAGAAGTGTTTGTGTAATGGAAACTTCTAGGCAAAGACAACTTTTGGAAATACTGCTTGATCCTAAAGCTTAATTTAAAAATCTCTGAATGAATTGATATGGGTGAGCATGAAGGTGACCAAAGAAATGTTCATGAGGGAAAGAGATTGATAGAGTGGGGACTGAGCAGGAATAAGAACACAGTAACCTTTTACATGTTTTCTCTGCAGTTGATTTGTAGAATATTATATTGACTTGCAAATACATTATTACTTTGTATAGTAAGAGGATCTGCAAAACTCAGAGCCTGATGTATTTTGTTGTTAAAATCTCAGACAATCATTTTTTAAAACCCTTTCATGTTTTCCTTGTGTCTCAGGTGCCCAGTCCGAGCCCCCATCATGCAGTGCCAGTTCCATCACTTGCCCCTCTGCCTGCACCTGCAGCAACAATGTCGTGGATTGTCGGGGAAGGGGCTTAACAGAGATCCCAGCCAACCTCCCAGAGGACATTTGGGAAATGTAAGTGCCAGTCTAATGCACCAGGCTTTTCCATGTCTCTGCATTTTTATTCCATTTCACAGCCTCCTGTGTGGAAGAAAGGTGTGTGTTTTTAAAACTGTTGTAAGTAGTTGTCAGGTATTTTGTAGTTATCCTCTTTAATTTGTTCTTTTATCTAGAGGCTCAAACCATTTTTAAATGTAAATTGAGATAGTTTGGTACTGTCCTACGTGAAAGCAAGATAAAGGTCTTGGGGCCTTAAGTTCAAATTGTGTTTACATTTCACAAACCCAGAACTGCAGTTCTGTAGTCAGTAAATGAAAATACATAATCCTTTCTTATTTCTAAACTGTGAGTTCCCCATGAGATGGAGGGACATCTTTGTAGCTTGGCAGGATGCATTTATAATGAACTAGAACATCAGAGCACATTGTCCCTGATGATTTTGCCTTCTATATCTTGTCTTCCACATTGTTATTTCTAGTTCTTTAATAGTTTGTGACTCGTGTTGTGGAATCAGATGCTGGTTTTACAGACTTGTTTACCTTTACTACCTTTAGGAATTGGAACCATCTATTTCTGTGTCCATGACTTGATACTACTGGTCCTGAAATGCTGTTACTTTAAACCATTTTGCTTGTGGTTAGTCCACAGGGAATGCAGATCAATTCTTTTCCTATTTAGGTTCTTGTCATACTGAATTTTCTGACATCCAGCCAGCTTTTGCAATCTACACAATATAAATTCAAATATTTGTATGATCACTGGACTCATCCAGCTTCTTGTTGCTATAGAAATACTGGTACACAGCAAAATTGACCATAAATCCATAAAGCATAATTTCATAAGATCATGGAATGTTCTGGGTTGGAAGCAATCCTAAAGACCATCCACCATGGGCAGAGGCATCTTCCACTATCCCAAGTTGCTCCAAATTCCATCCAGCCTGGCCTTGGACACTTCAGGGAAGGGGCAGCCACAGCTTCTCTGGGCACCCTGTGCCAGGACCTTCCCACCTTCACAGGGAGGAATTTCTCTCCAATATCCCATCTAACCTTGCCCTCTGGCAGTTTTAAGCCATTCCCCCTTCTCCTGTCACTCCAGACCCTTGTCCAAAATCCCTCTCCAGCTCTCCTGGAGCCCCTTTAGGCACTGGGGAAGGAAGGGGCTTTAAGGTTTTTCCAGAGCCTTTTCCAGGCTGAGCACCCCCAGCTCTCTCAACCTTTCTCAGTAGCAGAGGGGCTCCAGCCTTTTCATTGTCTGTGTGGCCTCCTCTGGACTTGATCCAGCAGATCCATGTCCTTCTCATGCTGTGGGCATAAGAACCCCAAGGAATGTTGAATTCAAATAATTCTTGTATTTCCCCCAACTCAGTATTTTCTTGTAAGCCAAATTGCTCTGGTAAGAACCCTTGACTTACCAACTGTTCAAAAATGAAACACACAACTGCTGTTTTAACACAGTTATTAAAGGTGACCTACATTTCACTCTTTCAGTATTAATTAAGGATCTTTTATTCAGCCTTCCTACCTTTCTTCATTAGCACGGGTAGGCAGAACCTTCTCTGACAAAGCTGCCAGCAAGTCCTAAAACTGTTTTTGTTGATAAAAACCCATCACAAACTAGGAAACTGACTTGTCATGGGGCATAAAGCAAGCATCATATGATGCTAATTTTCCCTCTGCCACAAATGACTTAGAAGTCTGTTGTGTTACTCTATTACTCCTCGAGGTGAAGGACTTTATTGCAAGAATGTTTGCTATTAAGTTAGCGATTTTGGAAGGCTAGAAACCTGTATCCCAGACTTGCTTTTTCATAATTTCATAAAATAGGTAGCAAGAATGTAGGGAATGCAATTTGTTTTTTTATAAAGCTTCTTGTTCAGTTGGGAGCTGACAGCAGCAGCCAAATTGACTGAGGAAAAATGAATTAGGAGAAATTGAAGCTGTGTGCTGAGCGTTACAAAAGATTCTCTGCTTACAAAGGGATTCTCTTTTAATTTTCAGAGGAGAAATGAACAGTTTTTGTCATAGAGAAGCACATGAGAAATAAGCACAGAAAAGTTTTGCATGATTACTTGGGTGAAAACAAAAGTTGTTAAGCACCTGGAGGCATTTACTGAAAAGAAATACCAAAATGCATATGGTGTGGTGGTTTGCTGATATATGAGCAAAATAGTCATTCCACTACACTGGGTCAGCATCTACAATAAAAGGAGAGGTGCAGTTATTTAGAAAGGGTGAGAGAAAATGCATGCAAGGTAAATTAGGAACATGGTGTGAGTGCAGAATGGGCTTGATCATGGAGAGGCGTAGGGAGGGATGAACAACAAACATGTTTGTCTGCTCAGACTTGATCCCAGCCTTGCAGCCAGTGTCTGTCAGGCTGAATGACAGCTCAGGCCACAGACCCAGCAAAGCCAGGGGACAGCAGAGAACTGTAACCAGCTCTGAGAGCCTGGGAGGGTGTTGTGACAAACATGTGTAGCAGCTTTCACTCAGCACCTGGTTTGGGCTGCTCTTGGCTCAGGACATGGGCTGGATAGATCCTTTCTCAGTCATCATTGATTCCCTGGCATGAATCAGCCAAAGGACAGCTTCCCTGCACGTGCAGATGTGGGCACTGGGGGTGAGGGCACTGCAGCCCTGGCTGTAGTGTTTCAGACAGGATTTGCTTCAACATGCTGCCTGCCATGTTTGTTTGATGCCTCGCAGTCATGGACAGCTATCAGTAACTCCCTATTAATCTTCTCCCACCTCACAACACTCTTCCTTTACCCCTTCTTTAGAATGAAGTTTTCATGCTGTTTGTCTGCCTCAGACTGATGCACTCATTTTTTGTCACTGCAAGCATGGCTATATTTTAGGATGTGAATTCTGGGCAGCTCTTGTCTGAGAATTTTGTACACCTTAAAACAGGAGTGCAGGGACTACCACTTGTGCCTTGGTTTTTGATAACAGTGCAAGACCTTCTTGAGTGAAAGCAGGACACAGCCCCCCTCCTGCTGCCAGAGGGTGCTCGTGCCTGGAGGCAGATGCTGGAGCAGCAACCACTGGCACAGGGTGCTGCTTCTCTGAAGGATCTCCAGATTGCTTAAAAGAAGGAATTAATTATTTGCTAAAGCTAGAGGCTGGATTGTGGTTGGGACAGATGCTTAAGAGAATGTAAACAAGCTGAGCCCAGTACAGAAACTGATGGGAAAAAAAGGGTGAAATCAAATGAGGAAACGATCAAACACATGAAGAGAAGAACTGGGAACAAAGGAAATTGAGACAGGGTGAGCAAAGTGCTGTGAGTCTGAGAAAGTGAGGAATTTTTGGTGATAAGGCCTGAGATTGGTGGCAGGGGACACCAGCTACATAGGGTGGACTGTGGGGATGTGGCAGGAGGGCCGGGACACTGGGGCTGGGCAGGCTGTGGGAACAGGACAGAGGGACACAGGGAAAGGTAGAGCCAAGGAGTCTGTTCCCATCCGAAAGCACATTCACCTTGGAGAGCCTTCCTGCCTCCTCAACATATACTTGGGAAACCCAACAACAATTTATGTGTCTGTCCTTGTGCATTAGGGACTATCTAGGCACAGATTAACTATTAAACTACACAGAGAGCTCCTGTTTGCACTGCTGCTGTTCGTTTAGAGAGCACTACAGGGGTCTGGGACTCATACTTCTGTTACACTTGAGTTTCCTTGTGATGGAATTAGTAATTTCAGCTTTTGGGTTTGAGGCTGCTAAATTAAATGCATTATTTTTTTAAAGTAAAAAAAAAATTAGGAAGTGCTAAAAAATGCCAAAGTTGATGTTTGTAGCTGCAGTTGTTATTTGAAGCTTTTGTATATATTTGTGTGTGTATATATTAACAATAGCACAGTCTCATGCTGCTGTTGAAAGGTTGGATTCATTTCTTTTTGTCTAGGGATGCATCAGGGGTGTGTACAGAGGGAAACTGTACATAGATACACTGTTCACTTCTTGCAGAAACAGGAAAATTGTAAAATGGGGACTGTGGGGAAGATAATCTCATGAATGCTGTTCAGAGAATTGGGTTGTGTCTCTTCTTGCCTGTGGTTTTATTAATTGATTCTGGGCAAGTGAGTTGCACAAACTTTCCTTGGGTGGTCACTGGTGATGCAGTCTTGGGTTCTGGCTGACTCAGCTGAGACATTCAGGAGTGTTGAGGACTCACAGCTACAGCAAAAGTCAGCAGGCGCTGAGCTTTGAACACTCTGTGCTGTGCAATGCTAATTGCTCTGAAAAGCCAAGTCTCAGTCATCTGCAGACTTACAAATCAAACTCCAGAATGTAAAGTGTATCCATAAATCTTGACACAGATCAGAGATCTGTTCACATCAAGTTTGCTTCACCACTGTTACTTAACCTGTACCATATCCTGTATCTGGTGAGATTGAGAGAAATAGATTTGAACGAGCCAAGAGTAAAGCTGGGTAGAATGTACCTGAATCAGAAATGAGGCCCATTTCTTTAAATGGTGATGCAATTGCTCCAGACAGTAAAGAGGCTGCCAGTCCCTGAAGAAGAAGTGCAGATTAGGCACCCTATGTTTGGTGAGATAATCACCACAGCTTTGTATATGACCAGCTGAGCAGAGCAAACTGGGATGGCAGCCCTTCCACCAGCAGCTAGGCTTGGCCTAAGGGTAGTTTTAGTCACTTGTTATACACAAGTTTAGTGTTTTCACTTTTGATAGCTAAATTGGGGGCTGATGTCTTTGTAGGTATGGGTAATACATGATTAGTATTAGAATAGTGCAGAATTTCTACTCTTAGGAAAAATTCTAGAGTTCGAGCACAGGAAAAATGTAATGTTGGTTTTCTCCTGGTTCTGACAAAATGAACACAAACCTAATTTTCTGCAAGATGATCACTTTGTAATGTAATGTTCTACTTGTTCTACCTTTAATGAATGGTTTCCTGACAAATTTAATGTCATGAGGATACCACTGTGCTGGGCAGTGTTGCAGACCTGTAGGCAGACAAGTTTGCTGTATTGATTGCTTCAGGAATTGTCTCAGGAAGAAATTACCTTCTCTGTTCTTCAGTACTTGCAGGAATGTGTATTTCAGGTCAGCTGTGAATCTTTAGGAAGCTTTTGTGATTTGAAGAAGGTGATGAACAATTTCTAGGCATTTAAGTTACTGGTATATTCAAAATTAATTTTCCTCCCAATTAAAATAAAGTCAAAAAAGCTATTACAGAAGGATTGAGCACCAGAAACTATTCATTATAATAAAAATAATTCTTTGTTATATAAATTATAAATTAACTATACGAGAGCATTTTCATGTTTATTAACATTTGGCTTTGAAGTTCTCAGTTTCATAAAGGCAAGAGATTTTCCTCTTATAAGGAATGTAAGTGTGTAGGAACTGTAAACTTCATGGATAAAGGAAGGACAGTGTTTCATTTAACATTGTTCTTCTTCCTGAAAGAAAATTATATCATTTTCCTAGGCTTCCAGTAAACACTGCAGCTGAAGCCAGCACAGTATTTTTGAACACTGCAGTAAATGCTCCATAATTGCCTCTGGTGGCAAGTTCTCTGGCTGGGGAACCGGGTTGGCTCTTGTATTGAATCATATAATATGATTTTCATTCACTGCTGTAAATTGGCTCTGGACAGCTTCTCATGTCTAACCTGACTACTATTTTCTGGATCTCACCAGGCAAACTGTGTCTTGTGTTTCACAGAAGTTCATTTTGTTGGGCCAAAAATATGTAGAAAAATTTTTGTTGAGTCCAAAACACAAAAATAATAAGGAAATAATAAATAAAATATTTTAGATTGATAGTGGAGAAAATATAAGGAAAATTATAAGAATACAGGTGTCTTCTGTGCTGAGACAAATTAAGGAAAACAGCTGCATTTCCCAGTTTTAGAAACAAGCAGCAACAGCAGGGAGTTTCTGCTGCAAGATCAAGGCAGATTTATTTCTCACATCTTTACTTTTATATCTGAAGTTGTGTAACTAATGTTATCTGCAGGCACAAGAAGATGGGTTTGCTTTGATAAATCTAGATTTCATACACATGGTAATTTTCATTTTGGCCATATCAATTTTTTTTCTTCACTGCTTTTTATAATTGGGAGATTTCTTTTAGAAAAAAGTTACATACAGGTTAATTTACTCAGGCAAACTCTGTAGGAGTAAACTTAAAAGGTTTGTAGGTTTGAGATTGTTTTGATTTTTTTGTTTGGTTTAGGTTTTTGGGGTTTGTGTGAGTGTATGTGTAGCCTCTTTTTCACAGAGACATCACTTCAGTCCAGTATAAACATAAATTAATAATTACTAATAAAAATAAATGGTATAACTACAAAGGCATATATCTTTCATCTAATACAAATTTCACTGCAAAGCTCCTGTGTTGCCAAGCAAAATAAAGAGATTGTAATATATATAATGACTATAATCATTCTTAAAGCTGATTATGAAGAGCTGATTATGAAGCTGATTATGAATTACAGAAAATAAAATAGCATAAAATCACAGCTTTGACATAAAATATACTAATCAGATTCTTTTACTGGATGAAATACTAATTGTCTTTTGGCTAACACATGTTCTGTTTATTTTGCTTTAAAAGACTGTGCAAATAAGAAAGGATTTGAGGAATGTCTTTTGTCAAATGACAGAATCTGTTGAGAAAATATCACAGGTGGCAGAATTTCAACTACCAGAAAGCTACTTAATTTTCCTGCTAATTTCTGGTGTTCTGCCTTTTCCTTGTCAGTATTGTAGATGTGCAGTAAAAACAGATGCTACAGAATGTACACAGCTCTTAACAATAAGTTAGATTAGAGATTCAAAAATAACTTTTTTCTGTCAGCTTACTTCAGTTTTCACTAAATCTAAAAGAATAGTTTTGTTTTACAACTTGATAAATAAAATGCAAATCAGCTTGAAGTCGTCAGATCCCTGAGCATGAGCATTGTGAGAAAATGTGGGAAGTGATCTGGGCTGGAAGTTTCTTAAAATAATTGGAAGCCAACAGAGGGTGGTCAGGACTGACCTCCTTAAGCAGTAATTAAATAGCAACGTGATGTGTTTAGGGGTTAGTCTTTCTGGGACTGCTTCACTTCTCAGTTCAGCAAATATTCTCAGTCTGGCTTGTTAAAAACTATTCCTGCAGGTTTATATTTGTCAGATTCAGCCATTGGTGAATGATTGCTTTCACATAGGTCCTAGAGAAACTCTGTCTCCCTTCAGGGAAAAAAAAAAAAAAAAACCCACACCAAAAAAAATCCAGCAAAATAACAGTGAGAAGTGCTCAGCAGAGATTTGAGTTTCAGTGAGGCTCAGAGCAGATGCTGTGCTGTGGAAGTGAATACCAGAACTCTATGCAGCACCCTATGGGATGGTCTCTTTGGAGCCTTCTGAACTAAAATCACTGAGTCTGAACTGGAATCACTGGGTGTTGAGATGTGGGATCCATGTCTCTGCTGTTCACTACACCACAACATCTCAGAAACATCAACCCTCATGAACTCATGTGCTGGTTGAATGAGGTATGGACCTGAAGGAATCTGGGAATTGCCAAATCTCTCCAACTTAAGGACTCTTTCCTGAATTTGTGTTCACAGCCACAGGCCTGCATAGAGGTAAAATTCTCCCTGCAAACCCTGATCCTGAGTGCACATGACCCAATAAAGTCTGGGACCCAATAAAGATGGGAACTTAGCTGTCCAGTCTAGAATCAGGGCAGGGAGGCATTAGTAGTTTGTATTCTACCCCCAAAACAGCTTCTGATTAACTTTGAACATCCTAACAGGTGATGGCTCAGGGGAGCTCACATGGTTTTACATCTGGGCATGACCCAGGAGCTGTTCCTGAAGTTGTGGGATTGCAGTGGGAGAGAGCTCAGGGGGAGGCAGTGCCCTCATCCTGGGACAAAGAAAGGAAA
Organism: Toxostoma redivivum; assembly: GCA_013397375.1. Classification (NCBI taxonomy): domain Eukaryota; kingdom Metazoa; phylum Chordata; class Aves; order Passeriformes; family Mimidae; genus Toxostoma; species Toxostoma redivivum. The sequence goes on from VXBI01001219.1 coordinate 670,181, forward strand.
ATATATGAATGAGACTGGCAGGGACATTACAATGAAAGGTGATGAGAAGGGCCAAAAATTCCCACCACAAATGTGGAGTAATGGAGAAAACTTTGAGGTTTGGCAGAACAATGCTTCATTCTGGTGTTAATGTGGTTACAGAGACATTGGTGTTCCATCAAAAGATGTTTTGTAAAAAGCCAGTCTGTGGATTTCTCTGGTGTTTCCTGTTTGTCTGTGCTATATTTAATGCAAAATAAACATGCTACAACAGAGGGGATGGATTTCTCACATTCTTAATGTGGCTGCCATCAAAATTCAGTGGTTACCAGCTGATACCTGAGCAGCTGGTCAACTACACAGCTGAAACTAAATTCACTGTAGTGTGTCAGAAGATCCAATGTCACTGCTTTTAGAATAACACCATGGCATCAGGGAACATATCAAAACATCTGTTTTCATTCTGAAAGATGTCTTTTGGTGAGCAGAATTATCTGTGTAGCTTCCTAGGTAGACTTACATTGACAAGTCACTTCACTGTTGATAGGATTTTGTCTCTTGAAGATCTGCCCGTGGGTGAGTTGTTACGAAGCAGTCCTGTCTTGACAGCTAGACCCTGAAAATCAACACTAAAGGGAATATGAAGGGAAACTCCAGTTGTCACCTTGTATTAATACAGGTGGATGGTTTACTGGCTCTCAGCTCTCCATTTCCTAAGGCAGACTCCATAAGAGGGATTTATAATGCATATGATTAATTTTATTTGGAAGTCATTCAGGTGCTGCAATGAAAGGTACAGTATAAAAGTCTGGGAGGACCATGTGTGTTTAGGGGTTTTATAGTGGTGGTAGAGTCTGGCTGGGGTGGAGAGGGAAGGCTTTTAACTGTTAAAGCAAGCAGTAAGTATAGACATCTAAAATCCTCCATATCCTGCAATCCCAAAGCACTTTGTTTCCTACCTGGGGACTGAGGGGTGAGAGACACAAAAAGCTTTTCCCTGGGATTTAGGTCCATGAGCACTTTCTGAAGCAGCAGGACTTCAGGTTTTGGCCTTGCACTGTGGCTGTTTCATGTTTTGCTGCTGGATGAGCTACAAGTCCTGACTGAGTGACTGCAGGGCAGGATTCTTCCCTTCTCTCCCAACCAGGGCACCTCCTCTCTGGGGCTGTCGTTGGGTAAGTACTTCAGTGCAGATACCCAAACCTGTTGTGCATGGTAGGAACGAAGTATTGTGGATGAAGAGGCAGGAAAGGCATCAGGGCAGGGATCAGATCCAGCTCCTATCTGTAGTAAGAAGACCATGTATGATGGTGATTTATTTAATATGATTTATTCACCTTGAATACTGAAAATACACCTGTGGACTCTTCTTCATCAGAGACCAAAATGCACAATAAGATATGAGAGCCCAAATTATGAGATAAATGTAAAATAATGGTCCAAGTAGATTTTTATAATCCCGTTGTTTCAGTCCCTGGGTTGATTGTTGTCTTCCCTAGAAATTTCCTCCTTCCTAATACAAATTGTTCTCCCCGGCCCTGGGTTTTGTCACCATGGTGGATGTGAATGCCCCTTCTTTCCCCAGCCAGTTCCCTGCAAATCCCTGCTTAAAGGGCGGGAAGAAAGCAAGGTTTTTGTCCTTCCCAGCACCCTTCACACAGGCTGTGTGCGTCCTGCCAGGCACGAGTGTGCCACAGGTTTGTGCTGCTCTGCTGAGCTCACGCTTTCCCTCTCACAGGTGGCTTTGGCTCGTGGCTGTTTGGCTTCTGGCAGCCCAGGAGATGCCAGCCCAGCGGAGCCCCCGACCCAGGGAACAATCTGCCTCATCCACTCACTCTCTGTGTCCCAGCAGGGGCATTGGTGCCTGCCCCATGCACAGGGACGTTTGTGACACGGCTCCGGCAGGAGCTCATGGTACTGTTAATAGAGCGTGGCTGTCTCATTTGTAGGCTCTATTCATCTGACAGCTGAGAATTATCAGTACTGATGCTTCACTCCCTCTCTTTTTCTCCAAGGTAGTGATTTGTCTATGTTATGGGTAGGTAAGCTTGACAAAACATTGCACATTAGCAGCCGAGACAGTGTTTGAAATGGGAAAATTGCTGGCAAACTGCTCCGTTAGAGACACAAATAACAAATTCTTTCCTTCCCTCAATGAAAGGAAGATAGTTAAGGCCCAAATTAATACGTCTATCTCCCCAACTCTGCAGGGGGAATCACTCTTCAAGACGAATGGCTTCATCACTCCTGAGTGTGAGCTGGTTCTGCTAAGTCCCTGTTAGGCAGAGTTTTTTATCCTTTTGTGTTTTGCCATCCTGGGCGTGAGCAATACAGGCGCCACAGGAGGAGGTGATGAAAAGATTTGCACCTCAGTGAACTTTGAGATGGATTAGCATGGGAATTTGAGTGCTTATTCTTTACCCTGGGATAGTTTTTCATCTTTAACTGCATGGTTTCCCGTGTTTGTTTTGTTCTGTTTTTTCTCTGATATGTTTACTTTTTGCTCTCATTGCTGCAAAGTCAAAAAAAGTGGGAAGAAGGAGGATTTTATCCTGTCTAGCATCATGTTATTACAAGAAAAAATGGATCTGAGTCCAGTGGGCCCTCATACTTTCCAATCTCTGATGATATATTAGAGAAGAGAAAGGAAATTGTTCCTGCCTTTTGATGTTGTTGTCAAAGCCTCTAAAATAAAGCTGGGAGAGGCAGACAGAGCATTGCTGTGTGTCGGGAGGGGGGAGATGTGCTGCAGTTCATCTCAGCACCCAGCTGGCAGCAGGGGACATGGCATGGCCACAAGGGGAACAAAGGAGGAACAAAACCCACTGGGAGTTTGAACACGGCCAGTTCACTTTATCAGTTTTGTGAATTCCGCTTGGTGAGGCTCTTAAATAGATCTGAGTATAAAATAAATACCACAGGAGAATCAAGAAAAATTTTATTGAGTTGTAAGAAACCTTTAATGGGAGGGGGGATAGTAGTTTAAATTACCAAAATTTAGCCCTTTAGGACTGTGTGTCTTGTAGAGATTTCTCAAATGTATTGTAAAAATATTTTATAGTATATTCTGGTAATACCCCCCAAAAATGAACTCCCAGATGTTGCTTTGCACTAGCACAGATGGTTTTATAGTATATGACAGCACTCTATAGTATAGGGATAGACCATAAAAAAACACAGTTTTCCAAAGGTCATGTTCTAGGTAACCTAGGTAATCTTCTCTGAAATAAAATGTGGCTGTAAAATTTACACTTTTTCACTTTTTGGAGGAAAAAAGGACAACATTAGGTAAGAATACTGCTCTTCCCTTCATTTGGCATCTCTAGCAGTTTCCCATTACATGGTTTCTAATTAGGACTTCATCACCCTGAAATTGCCAACACCCCTTCTGGCAGAACCTAGAATTTCTTGAGATTTTTAATTGTCTGCTGTACTCTACATGTCATGTATGAGCTAAATGAGGTGAAAGAGTAAAGTCCTAATACAAACAAGGTGTTTTCTGTTATTTTACTGGTGAAACTGCATTGTGTTTTTCAGGCTGTGTCTGCCATTCTATAACATACATATATGTAAAAAGTAAATAGATTAGTACTTCATTCTGTTAAAGCACAGGCTTATTTAATGCAGCACTGGACTCAGAGCTCTGCTTTGTGCCTGAGTTGGAGCCCACACACCCTGATGAGGGCCCGTGGTGCTCCTCTGGTACCATCTGCAAGGTGGAGTGCACTGAGCAGAACATGTCACGAACGTTCTTTAGTCCTTCATTTGCAAAGGGCGTCATGGAATAAAAAAATGTCAGGTGCTGTGGTGGAAATACAACAGCAGATGACAAGAGCCTTGTCCATCTATTTCTGTGCAGGCCATCTGCTCCAGATTTTGTAGGAAAGGGTGAAGAGTTCACTAGGTAGCTTCAGAATGCAACTCTCAAATAACTCCTGTTTCTGTCTTCCTCTCCACTTTTTCTATTTTATTTTAATTTTATGTTTTATTACTTGGAACCTGTGGCTATTCCAATTTTTGGATATTTTTTTCACCCTGTGAGGGAAGAAAACTGTGTGTATTTTCACCTTGAGTCACTAAAATTGCCTTGGAATTTTGCTTGTAAAAAGCTACACGTTTCCCCCATCCCTGTATTTGGGTTTCCCTGTAAGGATAAGGACTGCATGCTCCCCTGGTGTGCAGGATGGGTGAACCCCCAGTTTCCATCCCCAGGGCCAGGAAATCAGGCAGGCATGACCCTCTTTTGTTCCTAGAAGTGCCTGCACAGAAACACTTGGGAGGAGTTAAACGCCCGGCTGGCAAGCTGACAAAAAGCCTTTATGGGAAGAGTGTGTGCTGCTAATTCTGGTGACAAACACCCAACAATAGTGGCGTGCTGGAGCTCACAGCAATTTGCATTTCACTGTGGACTTGCCAGAAATGAAGCGTGTTATATTTAGACCAACTGGAAGGGAAATCTCAGACACGAATTCAAATCACAAAACAAGGAATAGAATTAACTCTGATCACAACCTTTAAAAAATAGACGGCTACAGATATAAAAGAGGGTGAGCACATTGGCTGTACAGGCTGACTGCAAAATCAAAATATTTGTACTTAAATAGCTTCTTAGAGTATAAATGAGCTGGCAAATTATCTTATTTTCAAGGAGATTTTTTTCTTTTGCTTATGAAAGCACAGATCACCAGAGGGATAGAGGGCTTACACATTTTCTCTCTACTGTTCCCTAGTACTTTACAAACCTTGATTTACTTCCCTCTTCTCCCATTTCACTTTATTGTCATTTCTGGTTCTAAAATTTTTTTCCCTCCCCACTGCATTGCTGCAGCAACTTGAAATGACTGGAGTGCCTCATTCCATCATTCCAATATGTTTTTGTATTTCAATTCGAAGCCATTTTCAACCACAGATTTTTTTACTATTTAAACTGTTGCTTTTTAGGACACTTCAGGGAAAAAATACACAACATTTCAATAATAAGTAAGAGCAAGGTAAACCCACATTTCGGTCTCAGTGCCAGCTCATAGAAGTTTAGCTGCCATGGTCAGTGGAATTTGTTGTTTGAAGATCCATTTTTACATTTCTAATAGAGATGAACATTTAAAGTTCATCTGAGGAGAAGCCATTCCTTTTAGCAGGAATTTAGGGAACTTGCTGAAAAATACTTGAAAGTACTACTGGGAAGGAACAGAAATTAATCTCAGTGGTTGCTGCATGTGGTGTCTTAAAGCTGCTTACATTTTATGTTGGTGATACATGCATTTATGGTACTTCATAAAGAATACTTCTTTCAAGCCAAATCTTTGAAATAAAAACAGCAGACTTTTCATGTAGTCTGGACCATATTTTAGAAAAACTTAAGTACTTGGTACTTGGAATAGGAAGATGCAATTCTCTTTTTTTTTTTACCCTTTTAACATAAAATGGTCCCCACCCTCTAAAAAACCTGAATTCATCTTGCAGTGAATTCAGTTTGGTTTCTAGGGTGTTCCCACAGGTTGTTGCTCCTGAATTGGTCTGACTGTGTTATTAATCTGTTTACTAAACTGTCACAGCCTAGCCCAGCTGTCAGTTTAAACAGCTACATTCTATTTACAACAGTTAGTCAAGGAAAGCATCTGTATTTTCTATTTTCTACCTTAACTTTAAAATATGCCTACTATTCTTTATTAATTCCACGAACTGTAAAAGTGCAATTTCCTTAGCTTGTGACATTTTTTTCTAGACCAGTTTAGCAATCAAAGGGATTGTTTTATTTTTCCAAGTAGTTTTCTCAGTATTTTCTCTATTTAGCTGACTTCAAAATAAAAACATGTTTTGCATACAACCGTTTAAAATTGCTTTGTATTTATATAAAATGTACTATAATATTTAACGTGATTCCTCTCTTATAGCTGTGTAGTTAACTTGTATATTGCTTTGCTTGTTTTCAGACGTTTGGAACAAAACCTCATCAAAATCATTCCCCCTGGAGCTTTCACCCAGTACAAGAAGCTTAAGAGAATGTAAGTTTTAATAAGACCAACATGCAATAGCAATCATGAATCTTCTCGCTTCAAGTTCTGTATCTTCATTTTAGAAACATATTGGCAATTCTGTGTTGAAATCACTGGGGATTGCACAAATCATCTCTTCAGAGTGTTTACAACAATGGAATTTGGTTCAGGATGCCTAACAGTGCATGAAATCCTTAATAATGCTTAATTTCACTTCCTATTATAGACGATGTGATTTAATTAGTTGTTGTCTGTTCAAACTTCAAATCTGCTTCCTCAGAAAAGATTGGAAGTTCCGTTTCTCTTCTCATCCGTTGTGTGCCTGTTTGCAGCACGTCAGGGTGACCCCAGTTATAGCAGGAGTCATGTTCTTGCAGAGCAGTGAGGAGTTCTTTGTAGTGCCTTTGATGTCCTGATGTTGAAATGGTTTGACTGTTTACAAGAAAACAAAGAAACCTGCTGGAGCTTGTTTCCTTTGTCACTTAATCACCAGTAGATACCCAGATAATTCTTCCTTTTATTACCTCTTGTGTTTTCTCTTTGGATTAAAAAAATAATAATAATAATCCTGATGTGTAGCAGTGCTGTCATGCAGATAATATGGGGCATTCCCCCCGTCAGGTTTTTCTTTCATTTTTGACTGATATGTGAGAGATGATGTGACAGTTCCATGATGACACAAATCAAATAAAGCAAGTTACCCCTACTTCCCCACAGTATGGAGATATTGATGTTGCCACTGGAGCAGTAACTTCCAGAAGTCATTCAGGCTTTGTAGATCGGTGCTCATGCTGCTGAAAAAGTGCCTTTGCAGTTCTTCTCTGATGTGAACAATACTGGAATTAAAACACTGTCAGCTCATTTCACAGAACACACTGGATTATCAGATAGCTTTGGGAAACTGAAGTGAGCTTGCACCATACCATTTTTTTACGGGCAAAATTGCTGTTTTCCAGTCTCAGCCTAGCAAGTTCCTAGAGCTGAAGAGCTGTAAATACGGATCTTAATATTTAACAGGTCAAATCATCAATCTTATGTGGTCTCTATTCTTCTGTCTCACTTTCAATATAGCTGTATGTATTTTTAAAGAAGTACTGTATTGGATAGTAAGATGGTAATTTCAGTGAATAATGATGGATCCCTCTTCAGTGACCTAAATTGTAACTTTTTTATTATTAAAATCTCTACATAGTTCTTTCTAAGGTATGACTAAATTTAGATTTTTATGATGTTTTACTGTCTTTTTATTTTTCATTGATTGGTGAACTCTAGTTTTATGGAAGTTGACCAAAAAATATTCTTTACTATGGATAGCTGCCCTATGCAATGTAGCACTTGCTATGTGAAATGACGAATGTTAGAATTTCACAGCAGAATTTCATTAGCAAGTGGTGCTAACAGCTTTTTGGGGTATAATTGGCATACTCATTGAGATCTGAACTCATAATGAAATAATAAGTTATTATGCCAGATAATCTGTGCCAAAGCTTAGTTAATGTGACAGGGTCTCGTGGGAGAACTTGGGACAGGTATTTGGGCTGCAGAATGTCCCATAACAAACCTGATGTTTTGTCATTTGTTTATCCACCTTTCTCCTTGTTAAAAGTTTAGTTCCTGCTGGACAGTGAGGCTCTGGATTGAGCAACAGTTCTGTTACACGTAGTTTTATTGAAGACATTTTTTTCAGTATTTTAAGAGATTATTGACACCATCTTTTCAAGATTCCTAGTCCTGTAAACACAAAAATAAACTCTGGTGAAAAGATTATATCCATAAACAAAAGAATCATCCATCCTTTTCCTTTAGAGGAAGGATAAGTTCAATATCACTGAAGTTTTGTTAGCCTTTCTTCATTTCTGTCACTTTGATTTCAGTGAGCAGTGCCATACTAGGAAGATTATCAATTTAATTAATGGATACCCTACTGGGGGTACAAATGAAGAACATTAATATAATTGTTACTATTGTTACTGTTAATTACTATAATAATATTTTATATAATTCAGAGGATCGTATTAGCATAACCCTTTAAATTTTACTGTATTTTTCTTCTTCTGGTGAAAATTTGCAAGAAAAGTTAGTGATAATAGTCCTCATTTGCAATTCTGTACTCTCTGTATTTTGATTCTTTACTGAGTATTTCCTGCAAGATAATGAATTTTCCTTAACTAATTGGATAACTGAGATTAATTATTAAATTAGATCCACTTGTCCAACATAATCTTGATATTATTTGATATTATTAGGTCAAGATGTTAGCAAAAAAATGTATATTAATTCAAGTGTTACACTTGCATATAGCTGCAGTTTGCTGTTCAGGATGTTTCTTCAACAACTTCCAGTACAGGAGAGTTATTTCGGTGATTAGGTTTAGTAAAAGAGCTGAAACCTATTTTGTCTTGGACTTAATCATAACTTCCCACATCTCCTGTCTCTGCTCTTCTGAGGCTTTTAACTAAAAATTTTGTAGAGCAAGAGTAAGAGCCAAGCACATGGAATAATTTCCAAGGATGTGGTTGCACCTCTCTAGCTCTGATGCTTGTGGCATTTCATGTTGTCATACTAATTTTACCACATTTTAGCAGAAAACACACTGAGATTCCACAGGCTGCCCAGTAGCTCTGTAGAGTTGTGACATTTTTAAGCAGCTTCTACAAATTAACCATATATGACATGGATTTCGCTGAATACTCTTGTCAAATGAGAACAGTCCATTTTATATGTTGGAGATAATAAAGTAATCTGTTTTTAATAATGTTAGTAAACAAAGGGAGTATTCAACCAATGCTATTAATAGTTTTGCATTTGGATGCAACTAAAAATAAATCTGTTTTGTTTCAAAACCTTTTACAGTGAAGACATTTAAGCCATATAGTCATGTGTTACTCAGCAACTTTGCTCCCCTGGTGCAAAGTCAAAACCAATTTACGTCCCCAACTGGTGACTGAGCACAGCCACTCTGCAAGGTGTGTGCAAAGAGATTTCTACCATGCTGTCAGAGGTGCAGGGAGGGAGTATGGGGTGACTGATGTCATCCCTGCCTGTGTGGAATCCTGATAATTTTATTACATTTCCAGTTGAAGAGGCACACTTCCCCTTAGTGGTTCTGAGATACCCTAAGCTAAGAAAACAAGCCTTATGTCATCTAAACTGTCTTAGTTTTGCAGCTTAAAAAAGCCTCTCTCTGTCTTGATGTAAACGAAAGAGAGAATAGGACAATCTCACCAAAGCAGGCCAAACCAAGAAAACAAAAATACAAGTACAAAATTGAATCCCTTTCTCTCAGTCAAGTCAGAAGGAGATGGAACCTCCTTATCCGACAGCAGTGGAACTTGGCCTCTAATGGAAAGGAAATAATGTGTCTAATTATCTTCTAATGCTGATTGTAGTGCATCTGCATGAAGTGAGAGTGCTGTTGCCCAGCATGGCATTTCTGCACGTTCAGGCATCATTAGTTATACACTCATTAGCGTCCGGACATGGGGGAGAGGGAGGATGGAAATGTTGAGATGTAGCAAATCACTGAAACAGTGCTGAAATGCTTCTCTCAAAAACTAGATGCCCCTTTTCAGATGCTTGTCGTTGTTCAGCAAAGTCACCTTTTCCTGTGATTTTGGTAGATTTTAATACGTTCCTCAATAAATAGATAGGACTGATCCACTTCATACTTCTGCTTACTAGAGAAAAAGCAAGTCAGTCTAAACTAGTTTCACAAAAACCTGTATAAAAATAAAAATAACAATAAAAATAAAAAATAAAAATAAAATGTTCCAACTTTCACAGTGATTAGTTGAGCTGCTGTAAGTTAAGCTGCAAAACAGAAACTTTCCATGAATCCTGTCCTGATAGGCAGGATGTTGTAACAGAAAATATCAGTAGATTGCAGAGCAATTTTTTTTAGCTTAAAAATATATATAAGCCTTAGAAACGTTACCAAAACACCAAACAAAACAATCCCACTTAACATGACTAGGTTTGAAAAGAGTTTGAGGACCTCATTAAAATTTTAACCAACATAATTTGTAGCTCAGAAGATGCATAAAATGGAAAACCTCCTTTCTTTCTGCTTAGTGAGTTCTCATTCAAGCGATGTTTTCTTTAGACTCTACTTGTATCCATAGCATGTGCCTCAGTGGAAATGTCAGTGAAGAGGTCCATGAAATACTGCATTGCTTCAGCTATCAGTGATTTGTTACTAGTTTTACAAGCTGATATCAGCTGTCAGGGAGGGCAGTGAGGTGGCTGAAGGCTGTGTCCCAGCTCAGCACCTGGTTGAAGTGATGGACAGAAAGTCTGGATGACAGTGACAGTCACAATGAGGCACCCAGCTCTGAGCACCTGGGTGCCAAGTGTAGTAAATTTGGCTCCTTGTATAAAGTGACAGTGGCACAGTCTGTATTTATCTTTGTGTTCTTGGCTGGTTGTGATTCAAATTGGCCAGTACGTTCCAAACCAGGAGTATGCTTTACTTTAAAAATACAGCAGGCAATACTGAACCCCACTCACACCACAGCCAAAAGGCCAAAAGGGTGGGATCTTGCTGGGCTCCCTGACAGGGTCTGCAGCACACTGGGGGACCCCGCAGTGCTACTGGCTTCAGAGCTCCACAGTTCCCATTCAGATGCCTGAAGGCTTCCTCCAGAGTCTGAACTTCAGCACATCAAGGCTGAGTGGATTTTGTGCTGCTTGTTTTTTTCTAGGCCATTAGAGCCCCAGCCCTCAGTGGAACAATGCTGAGCTCCATGCTTTGGGATCCTGTCTGTTGTTGCAAAGTTGGCCTTCCATGCCTGCATTAGATGTTCAGACTACATTTATGCTTTGTCATGGGCTGCTCCTTGTGCTTGAGGGCCACCCACATGGTCTCAGTGCCATCTCCAGCATTAATGGCTTTGGGATGGTTTTATCAATGTCACTTGTTTTTGTTCTTTATAAAAACTTCTTTTTAACATCTGTAAAATGAAAGACCTTTTTTATTAAGAAGGGTGCTCTCTGTTGGGGCTGTGGCCTGTCATACTGACTGATGTTTTCTGATCCTTCCTGGAATTTGCCTCTCTCTTCCATTACATAGTTCATAATTTCTCTGAGATTTTATGATCATTTACTTCAGTTTTTATATCAAATGTGTTCTTCCAATAAGCTACAGCCAAAATATTTTCATTAGATTCCTGTTTACTAACATTTTTTTAATCCTTCTTTCTTTTCACAGAGACATCAGCAAGAATCAAATAACTGACATTGCACCTGATGCGTTCAAAGGCTTGAAATCTCTCATTTCATTGTAAGTAGAAAATAGAACTGAATGGGCATTTGGGGAGAGCTTGCATGTAAGAGGAATAAAAATGATAATGTGCTGTCTGGGGGAACATATGTTTCTGTGTGCAACTGCCAGCTTGTGTGAAGCATCTGATCTTTTGTAAATGAAAAATTTTGTAAATGAAAAATGAAGTTTAGAAAGGAAGACTGTCGACAAGTCTCTCATAAGGCTGCTGACTTCTGCACTTCTTCAAATCAGTGCATTATTCAATCTACTGTACACGTGCACCTGCACGCTGCTCCATGCACCTCACAGCACACCAAAACCTCACCTTACCTCAGACATGATTGGTGGTGTTACTCAGGAAAGAGTTGGGGAAGTATTGCCATACTGGATTTTTCTTCTAATTACACTCTCTTGAGAGTTTTCTGGTTTATTTGGATTTTTGTGGTGTGGGGTTTTTTTGGTTGGTTTTTGCTCGGGCTGTTTTGTTGGGTTTTTTTGGTGGTGGTGGTGGGTTTGGGTTTGTCTTTTTTTTCTTCAAACTAGTTAGGGAAGGACCTAATAAGAAGAAAATTTTTATATGCCTTAGCTGTAATTACTGCTTTATTAAGTTGGAAGGGGACTAAGATACGATTTCACACAGAAGATAAAAGGATGGTAGGATCTCTTGACAGCCGTTTGTTTCTCTTTACAGAACATAGAAAACTGATTTAGCACCAAGTTGAATTTACATGCAGCTGTATTTCAGTCTAGGTACCCACAGCACTATTAAAAGAGTCAAGTTTTTAATGGGTAAAAAGGGCAATACAAGGTCAGAAGCTGCATATTGAGGATAAATTAGAATAGAGTGGTAGAAAGCCCCATGCTGGGAAAAGAGGAAAGCACAACTAGAATGATATTTACCTGCATTAATTTTAAAAACAGTATGGAAACAATTATCTCATTAATATTCATATAACCCAGCTTGGTTTTTAAAAACTGTAGTTTGTTTCTACAAGCTGCCATAATTTAATTTTCTGAATACTGGATAATTCTGAGAAACTGCATAATTTTTTTACTAGAAGAATATCAGAAAGTAAGTACTAAACTTACATGTTGCAGTAAACCTCTTAGCCAGAATGCAGAAGGATTGGCCCTTTTTTTTGTGCCCTGAATCCAGCTGGGAGAATGCCAGAAATCTATATTAAGTGTTGCTGGTGTTTGTTGAATAGTTCAGGTGGTGTTATTCAACATGCTGTGGAAATGGTCAAATCCCTCACTGCTGTCTGGAAACAATTCAGCAAGAGAGTGGCATTTACTGAATGCTACAGTTTTGGCTTAGTATGAAACTACTGCTGATGCTGCAGTGCTGCAGCTTCCTGGTCCTGGCAAACCTCCTGGCTAGGAGTGAGCTGGATGGGCAAGACATTTCCACTGGGCTTGAGTTCTCAAGGCAGAACTTACTCAGCTTTAGTATAGTTAATTCAGTTACCCCCAGGTGGCTTCTGGAGTGTGGACAAAACACATTAGAGTGAACAGAGAGGAAATGAGAATATAAAGTGGGCAGAAGTTTATAGTGTTTTGACTTGAGACAGAAGCAAGTGACATTACTGTGTATTCTCTACCCAGTTATCCAAGGCATCAGATATTTTAAATGATATTTGAATATGTTTATATCCAAGTGGGTAAAACAGTGCTTAAGTTAATGCCAGTAGGTTGTGGAAGGGCGATGAGATGCAGCACAGCAAAGGCTGTAGCAAGGGAACTGCCTCTGAGTCTTTCCTATGTTCCATGTTTGCCTCAGTTTCCCTCCACGAGGCTGTTTCTCCTCTCCTTGGCAGCCTTGTTTCTAGGACAGTATCAACTCCAGTATTGAAATTATCATCCTCCTACTCCAGGGTCAGTTATCCCCTGTGGTTTTACTTCCTTTTGAAAGGTTTTGCCCCTGCTGCTTATTGCAGTTAAGTCTTACAAACATTTTCCCTGTAGATGGCAAGCCATGGTTATTTCCCTCATCTTTCATGACCTGTCACCCAGACATAGCAGGTTCCTCCCTGTAGTTCTTTCAGTTTCTGAGCCCTAGATATCTTTATGGAGCAAGACTGTGTGCTGGTCTGCAGAATCTGCGTTTCTCTGAAGACAGCTTCCCCAGCATTCTACCCCTCAGAAGCAGAGTATCTTCTTTTGTCTGAACTTTGCCACAGCTGCCAGCCCAGCTCAGTCAGGCCCAAAAGGACAAGTGCAAGGGGAGAGGGAAGTGCCAGCCCTCCCAATGACACTGCCAAAGGAGAAGGAACAAGGAGGCAGAAATGAAGTGAGACAGTGGCTTTACCAGTGTTTTCCCTCTTAGCAGCTCAGTCTTTCTGGTCCCAGGAACTTCACTCAGCTGTGTGCCCTGAAGGAGCACTGCTCTGCATACAAGGAACAGCTCTCACTGTTCCTGCACCTCAGTCAGATGTGATTGGTGTGTACATTTTAATGAGACATCGAGGTTTAAGCTCTGCACAGAGCAGCTGGACTTTTCAGCTAGCTGAGTTCCAACCAGAAGAAAGGAGGGGAAAGTATTAATGCACAAATGAGAGTGAGCAACTTGGTTTCCATTAAAAATGAAGTGCTGCTGTACGACCTAATATCCTTGCACTTTTTTGTTTGTTTTTATTCCCATTTTGTGCTCCTCCCTCTGCTCCCTGCTTGCATGCAATCACAGTGCTCCCTATGGGTCTGGAGAGCCAGAGTGCTCCTCTGGAAGGCAGCCAGCGTTGTTAGTCTGCCTGCCTAATGCAGGCCTATATTTAGTGGGTTCTACTCTGCTTTCTTCTGAAGTCAACTTGGCTTGGTGTTGCCAGGCAGAAATGCTGCTCAGAGTACTCTGTCTGTTGTACTTGTGTTGAGATGGTAGAAAAAATAGTGTGCTGCACTTTTCAAAACATGGGAATGTTTATAACAGAAGCTGTTTCCTCTACAATGTATAAAACTTAAATCTTTTAAAAGTGCTAAGTGATCCGTGTGCTAGCAGGTCATAAGTTTTTATTGTAAATCTATATATTTTTCTCTAACAAGAAATTCACCTACGGGAGTCAAACAGGACACAAAATGATTATACTTGAAAGCAGCCATTTCTACCTTGGTTTTCTCTGCATTTAGCAAAAGAAAGGCAGGTTTGTTCCTGTGGGATATTCAAGGCTTCTCCATTCCCTACATGCAGGAAACAATAAGTTATTTTCTCTATGCACATTTTTCAATGGGATTTTGTTCCCTGTTCATATTATTCTTTGAAACAAGAAATTTCTACTTAGAAACATTAGGGGAATGCACATAACTTCTTTTTTTCCTGGTTGTTACAGAAAAAGAAACTAGAACCATTATTCGTTAAGAACTTTCTTTTTGCTTCTTCTTCCTAGAGTTTCCTGGCTTTTCCTTTTCTTCGTGTTCTGCTGGAAGAATTAGTCTTGCCATGCAATACTTCCTTCATATGAGAGCAAATAGTACTCTTGCATTGAGAAGTGTGGGAAAATTGGTTGGTTTCAAAGGAAGGGATTATCTGAATTGGGAGGAAAAGTTTGAGAAACACTCTGTTTGAAGTACCTGGTGTTTGTGTTCCATGGTTAGCAGGGCCTCTGCAGGAGTTGCAATGGTTAATAACAGCCCAGAGCATGGGGGACAGTAGAAATAGTTTCAAGATTGCTGCACACACTTTTTAAAGTAAATTAGTTTTTCATTTAATTAACTCAGAATCTGTCTGGTATCAGCATGAGAATTGTATCAGCATTTGGTTATTGTTAATAGTATCAAATATAAATGTAATTCTTGGGGTCAGTAAACGTCCCACAAATGTAGGTTTAGAAGGCCATATCCAGACTGTCTGGGGACATTTTATGAGATATGACAAAATAGTCTAAGCCTTCAGTGTGTTAAACTGCATGAATAAGTTTTAGACCATTGCAGAGGGAGAATTCCTTTGGTTTTGCTCATATACTGAATTAAGCTAGTGAACACTTTTTTCAAAAGCTTAGATCAGCCTGGGCACAAAGACAAGAGACAGCTTAGGTTTTGACATAGCAGTCCCATTTAGACCATCATCTCCTGGGTGATGATGTATGGGGTGTCATTCATGGTGATTTGAAATCTGCAATAAAACACTGTCTATTGCAATAGCTGACAAACTTATTTTAAGGTAACAAATTGCTTTGAATAGTTTTACTGTGATTTATTTAGCTTAGCTTGTTCTGAAGAAATATGAAATAGTGCAGGGGAAAAAAAAATTACATGTCTAAGTTTCTTTTAGATATTAGAAATTTATTGCTGTTTTTATCCCTATCAATTCATCCTCTTCTGAAAACATGAATTCATGTTGAGCCTGTGCCATTGTATGTAGCTTGGGAAATACAATTCTTCCTAGCAAGAATTGTTTTCACAGTCTGAAAGAAAGTTAAAAGCATTTTGAGGACTGAAAAAGACATTGCAAAAAGTCACAATTTGACACTTCAGTGAGAATGTTTCAGCCCAGCCAAAATAAAGGAACACTTAGCTGGAAACCATATGGTCTAAAGTAAGGGATTCTGTGCTAGGCTTTCTTACCTCAGAAAACTCTGTGTCACCTTCAAGGGAAAAATCTCTGTATTCTGTGATCTGACTTAATGAATCAGCTAAATTGCAACTACATTTGCAAGTAAGGAAGCTGAGGAGCAGAGACATAAAATAAAGAGCACAGCAATTACTGTTTCACACCCTTGGAAGGTGGCACGTTAAACTTCAGTGCATCTGAAAGGCCATGTATTGGTAAAGTCAGTGCAAATTCCCTCATTTTAAAATGGTGCAAGAGATCAGAAGGGGCAGGGACTGTGAAGAATCAGTGTAAATTTCATGTTATAAGACCCTTCTGTCGAAGGTTTGGTCCATCATTGATATTCTCACCCAACATGCTTGCTGTGTTTTCTTTGTGTGATGTGTCCCACATCAATCTATACAGTGACTATTTTCACTGTTTAATCTTTATTTTAGAATATCATGGGTTAAACAGCAACATTTAGTAGTAGACTAAAAATTGAACTTTAGTAGAAACAATTAATAATTTAATTGGAGATTTAATATCTGTCTTGGGATAGATACATTGTTAGGAGACTGTTAAAATGTGATGCTAGAATCAGGCTGAAGAAACACAATGCCTCATTTGTAACTGTTTTATATTTGTATAACTTCTTGTTTCAGATCCATAATGACTCTTAGGGTGCTGCTCCCAGGGATTTTCAAGGCTTGCAGTGCTGCCAGGGGTCTGTGGTATTTGTCAGACCCGTGGCTGACTTGCTTTCCTAAAGATGAGAAGCCAGTGAAGAATCGGGAGCCCACACAAAAAAATCTTAGTAATCTTTTTAGTGTTCTAATAAATGTTCTGATTCACTGATTCACTGTCTATTGGCAGCAGTTACTGAGCTATTTTTTTTTATTACATGTTAACTTTGTTAGTGTATTTTTAATTAAAAAAATGCTTTGGGTCTAAAATTTGAGGTGCTTTGGGATAGGAGAAGGGTTGTGTTCCTGTGCCAAGCTTGCACATTAGCCAGGACACCTGCATGTCCTGCAACACGTGTGAGGGAAGTAAGTGAACACCATTTTTAGAACTTGTAATACCAAAGGGCAAATTTACCTAAAATTATCCTAAAAGTCACCTCTTCTAGTAAAAAGCACTGGAATTGAATTGTTCATATTTCCAGCTATAGGGCTTTTTAAAAGTTTTGTTGTTTGTTTGGGGTTTTTTTGGTTTTTTTTGTATGCTTATTTTGTTTTGTTTGTTTGTTTTGTTTGTTTGTTTGGGTTTGGGGATTTTTTGCCAGGGGTTTTTGTTTGGTTTCTTTTCCCCCCAGAGCTTCTGTTGTGTGAGCACAGGGTGCAGACCAGGGAGATGGGCAGTGTGGCAGGAGGAGAGGAGGGCACTGTGGCTGCAGGGACTCCCAGCCTGGCAGCTCCATCAGCTCTGCCCAGGGCAGGAGCTGCTGGATCAGAGCAGGAGCATGATGGACCAGGAGCAGCCCAAGTCATGTTCCTTGGTGAGCATGTGCTCTCCTGGCTGGCACAGAAATAGAGAACTCTCAGCAGAGAGGTTTTCTGTGCTTTTTCCTGCAGTAAAGGGCAGTAAGAGCTCCAGAGAGGAGCTGCAGTGCAGTGCAGATCTCCCTGCTCTGTGCTTCCCCTGGCAGGGCTGTTTGCCTGGAGCCCTGGCGTGGCAGGCAGACATGGCATGAGATAATTTGGCTCTGTGCAGTGCTGAACATGAATATGAATTAGAGACAAGTGCCTGAGCTCTCATACTGACTTTTGTTTAGCTGCTAATCTGTTTGAATGCTAATGTGCCACATGCACATAAGCCAAATTAGTTTGGAAAATGCTTATTTTCCTTTTCATGGCTTCTAAAAATTGGAGCTTTGTTTTTTTTATAAGCTACTTTGATCTGTTTTATTTTGCTTAAAATAATTTAGAAGATGTATAAACACATCCAAGGTTTAAAGTTCAGTAGCACACTGCACTATGACCCTCTAACTCTCAAATTAAAAACAAAAAATATTGCTCTGAAAGTCTTATTTCTATATTTTCATTCAGTAGTACCACAGGACATAAGTGTTGGTATTTCTTTAAAGTTTTGCTTTCCCTAAGTGTTTTACCTCTACCAGAATAACCCTTAGGCTGCAGTGGGGATGCTTTTATTTTCCATGGGCATTTTGTAAAACTTAGCTTCTCAGTTCTTCTTTGCAGTTGTACTATGCATTATTGATCAGCACTGCTGATCTTGCTCCTTCACAAAACTAAGGAAGTTAATTCTCTGGCATCCCAGAGTTTGCAGTCTAAGCTCAGTGTACAGATGACACACTAAAGCTACAGACAGATAAAGAAAGGTTTTTCAGAAAGACTGGAAGGTGAAAAGGAAGCGTACTGGGTTCTGTGGGCATTGGTGTTTTAACCTCTTACAAATATTTTATTTGCAGAGGTTTTGCTTTTACTTTCTGATACAGGTGCACACATCTTTGTTCAGAAGGAAATCTGTGAATCAGCCTTTCACATGTAGGTTTAGAGCCCAGTAAAATCCAAGGACTTGAATGTTCTATCTAAATGATCCCGTTAAACCTTTCCAAGTTCAGCCACCATTTCAGTCTAGCTTTGGATAGAGTATAAGGATCTTCATTATTGCATTAAATTTTGTTGAAGTAGGAAATTGTGTTTGTCTTCTGAAGTGAAAGTTAAGAAACAATCAAGAAAAATTCAGAGTCATTCATTACTCACAAAAAGCATTAACTGGAGCAGCACATTAATAGCCACCCTCCTGACTCTGTACTAGATAGAGAAATGGTTACATTTGTTTGGAGAAAATAGAGTGCTGGATGGCCATTAGTTTCTGGAGTAGCACTTCAGTTTCTGTTAAACTGCAAAAGTAATGAAGAATTAGGTTTCCGTTTAGGTTTTGGTGTTTAAATGGTGTTACTTTGTTTAGGCTCAGGAATGAGCTGATCTGGGAATGCTCGCACAGAGGTGATGGACTCTCAGTGACTGATGAAGAGTAAACTGAAGTGGTGATGCTCTGGGAAGGCCAGGGGGTATTGGAAATGGTCTGTCGTGCTAAGAGTTTGTTTTTCAGTATGTTCAACTCTTCCTAATATTTCAAATGTTGTAAGGCAGGGTAAGCCAGGATTTCAGCCAACATCCAAGCCTCACATGGCTTTTTGATTCATTGCCAGCCTATTGTGACACATTAAAAAGTGATCACATTATGATCATTTCAAATATTGCGATCACATTAAAAAGTGAGTGATTCAAGCAATTTAGTGACACATATGCAGCAGGGTTTTGGTATGAGCTGGTTTATAACCATTTGCCATGTCCTGTGTAGAGCATAGAAATTACATAAATTCTGTTTTTCCTAATTTAAAATGTTTAGATAAGGCAAAATGTTGTCAGAGGGAGCCTCATCATCTTCCCTTTTACCAGGACTCACATAAGCTCCTCAGCCACTCTCTGGTTTTGACAAATGATACCAACCTGCAGAAATGGCATGAGCAAATACTTCAGCCATGATTTAATTTCTGGTGTTCCTGTCATACATGATTTTGCTCTGATCATTGGGTAACACATCTCAGCATAATGATGGTTCTGTCTCTCTTCCCCCTTCGTTCAATTTCTAAGGATAATATGTGTATATGTGTTTTTCCATTAAAAAAAGGAAATATTTTTAATATTAAAACTGAATCATGGATGTCAGGTCATATATTTATGGTTGATTAAATATACACAGTGACTCTCATTTTTGTTATTAAAGCTTTACTGATTTTTATAACTAAGCTATACCTAAATTATTTTTGCATTCCTGAAATATATGTCTATTTCCAGTTCAGGATAAATTTCTTTATATTAGTTCATTGAAATTGTAACAACAGCTGGTGAAGCCATAATATTTTATCCAATGATGCCTGTGTCACATTTCATGCCAATTACTGTATCTTAAGAGACTCAGTTATATGAAATTTTATCGACAACCAGCTTGTGCTCTCTGGCTTTTAAATTCAGTATTACTGAGCAGAATTCTAGGTTTTGCATCAGACAATGTGCCTTTCAGTGGCTAAAATATTTCTAAAAGGATAGGAAAAAAATCCCTTAACAGAATGAAAAATATTTCAGATACAGTTTTTGGATGGTGTCCAGTTTCTACATTAAAAATGCCTTCCAACACCAGACGAAGCCTGAATCATAACGACTCATTTAATGCCATGTGCTCTCTGAAAAGAAAATGAGATCAGTGGTTAAATGAAATGCCCACAGATCCTGGGCATGGTGCACCATGATCAATAAAGATGATAATGCAGAGATGTGGGAGGACACTAAACTGGGCTGTTATTTAAGATTTATTTTGTCTTCCTGAATCTTTCAGAGTGCTCTATGGAAACAAGATCACGGAGATTCCCCAGGGCCTTTTTGATGATCTTGTGTCTCTGCAGCTGCTGTGAGTATGATCCCTTCCTCTTCTTTATTTTACTGACTGGCTGGATTTACTGTTGTTTCAGCTCCTGACATTAATAGAACCACCTTTTCCACTGAAAGCTCACTGGGATGTGCTAGTCTGTTGTTTCTGTGTCAGGCAAGGGGGAGGCAAGGGCTGAAAAAACTAAAAAAGGAAGGTGTCAACAGTTTTATAGCACAGTGTGTATAATGGATAATAGACACAGAGGATTTAAGTGTGGGGAGGAAATGAGAGACTCGGTCCAAGAAAGGAAATTTGGTCACCGGCTGATGCGTGGGTGGGGATGCCATCTGATTGTTTTTACACATTTAGCACTTGTGCTTCAATGTCTGGATCCTTGAGGGCTTCTGTGCTGCAAGAACCTGCTGGGGCATGTGAAAGGGCAGTGTGAGAGGTCTGATTGCTGCAACTTGTGCTCAGTTCCACGTTCTTATTATGTCAGATGGGGTTAGTTGCAAGAGAAATGATTTTACAGTATATTGTTATTTGGAGTATTTTATGCCATGTGTGGTTTTAACTTGCAGTCGTGATCAGGGTAAGATGTATAGAGTGATAATCAGTATGTAATAATGGAGCTGAAAAAAATTCCTAAACCAAAGGTGAAATTGCAAATTTCACTCACTCTCATCTCCGTGATCACATTGGGAACCAGTAACTCCTTCAAAGGGAAGGGAATCATCAGCCAGTCAGTAGAGGGAGCAGCAGGGAACTGAGTTTAATGTGTATTCCTAATGTTCTGGTTGCCATCATGGATGATTCACTCAGAAAATAAAGGTGATGTACCAAAAGTGAGTAAATTCTGGTTTATGTCACATACAGCACTCCACCTCAAACTGTAAACTGTATTTAAAATAGAATATGAAGTAGCTTTTAGACATGTTACTTGAAGCCTTTCTGACAATCCTGATGTAGCCAGCAATGAATTTCCCAAAGATTGTCATTGCCATTGGATTTGTCACTGTGATTGCAGCCTTTGCTGCCCTTATATGAGATATCAAAGGAAGCTTAGATTTAGATCAGCATTCATGAGTAAAACCAAACAAGTAAAATGAAGTCACTGAAATGACTCTCTGTGCTAAGTGAAGGACTGCTCAGATGTGTAATTCATCCATAAGACCTTAATTACAGACATGGACCCCCCTGTTCCAGAGCAGGGCAAGCAAGAGCCCCTTTGGTTTGGCTGTGATAGTGCCTGAGCTGGGGCAGTGTGGAGCTGCCCATCATTTTATCTTCACCCTATGCACCTTTTCCTGGCAGCTTCTTTCCTCTCTCCTGCCCCAAACCTAACAAGTTTTCTGATACTTCAGTGTTTTTGTGGCAGCCTGGGCAGCAAGAAAAGTGTTGGGGATAGTTTGCCAGGTGTGAGGACAATAATTATTGTGTAATAGTAATTAAAGTGCAGAGAAGCTGGGATACATCCAGCCATGGCCTCTGAGAAAAAAACCTGTATTTTAAAAAATCTGAGATGTACAATCATCCTCCCCAACCCAAATATTTTACAGTTACAGCTTTGAAGTGATACTCTTCAAGACTTGTTCTGTCTAATCCAGGACACTTTACAGATAGAATCCTTCCCATCAGGGAATTATAAGTAAGAAAATCACTCAACACATGGATCACCATGTCCTATAAAAATGTGGGTCTAGAACTTTTGCACAAGGCATTGAGTAATTTTCAACTCCTCTTTAGATAGTCCTGGTGTACATGTAGAGCAGGCCTTCAGTAAAGGGCATATTTAAGACAAGATGCAATTGTTTTTAGTCAGAATTAGCTCATGTGATGCCTTGTTAAGGAGACAAAATCTGTGTGCAAGGGAACCACTGAAAGGTGTTGTGCTTCAACTATTTAAACATTCTCGAGCTGAGACAATGTAAGTAGGTTGCCCTGTTTTGGGATTCCCAAAATACTTGGACCCTGGAGCTTTCCAGGGTCTTCTTTAGCGTGTTCCTATGTAAAATATCTTTTGGCAAGGAGAGCATTGAATGATCATGTTTTAAATGCAAACAAATGTCTGCAGCTTTTTGGATTGTGGCTTTGAAGCAGCTGTTCTGTGATTGCTTGTAGTATTTTAATGGCTACTAAAAAAAAAAAATGTCATTTGTTGGTCTTAGACCTGCTGTTGAACAGTTGGAAGAGTGCCCTATGATTAGATCTAATTTAGTGTTCCGTGGGCACTAGATTGGATTTCTTCTTATTAGTCTGGAGACACTCTGATAAGAACCCTCTGATTAAGGTGTCCTGGTAGCCTGTCTGATTTCCTGAGCTGGAGCAGGAGCAGTTTTGAAAATGTACTGGCTTTATGATAAAGCAGGACACAATGAAAAAAAGGGAGTCCTTGTGGGTCCTGTATTATTTAGAAGGAAAAACTATTATTTAGAAAGAAAATATATTATTTAAAAAGAAAAACTAATTACTGTGAAATTTCAGAACAGATAATAATGTTAATTGTTTTGGATAGAACTCATCAGAGTTTCTCAGACATTCTTCAGTTTAAATATATTGCCACAATATAGGCCCAGATTATTCTGTATTCTGGCTGAATTGTTGTCTGTAAGGGCCTAACAGCTTCAGGCAGTACCACTGGTGTCAGGAGCCCCAGAGCTGGATAGAGGGGTTCTCATCTTGGGCATGGTCCCATCTTCAAGTGTCCTGTTTGACTTTGGTGTAGGGGAAATGTATTCATAACAAGTTCTAGACCACCTGGCTGGCATCAGCATTCCACATTTCTGCCCTCTAAGGCAGAGGTGGTAAGCCAGTGTTATATTTGGCAAGAAAATAATTAGGCATGGTTAGATAATAAGGGTCTGGAGATTTTTGGTTGAGGGATTAGGGTGTGGTTTTGTTGGGCTTTTTTTAAAGTCTATGGGTTTAATTAAAAATGTTTTAACTATCTTTAGTTAACATTATCCACAAAAATAATTGCAGTTGGGTCTTTGTTAAATCGCTGATTTCACAAATCTTATGTGTTTCTTAAGTATGCAGTGGTAACCAACAGAGCAGCAAAAATCAGTCTTCAAGTCCAACTACACATCTGTTCTGTGGAGCAGAAGCTTTTCTTGGACCATGTAGTTTTCCTTATCCTTTTGGAAGGTGCCAGAGGAGAGGATGATAGAAAGCTTTGTAGCTACTGTACCCTATCCTCGTACATTCTTCTTTTCAGCAGGTTGTATAAAGTGACTTCTGGGAATTTTAGGTCAATTCGGGTTTAATACATCTATGTTGTTTTCTAGAAAAGGATAACTTTTTTTTTTTTTCAGCTTTTGTGGGTTTTTTTAATGTAGTGAACGGAAACTTTCGTTTTATTGGGGGAGAAATGCATCCAAGCTGTAAAATGGTGTTTGATTAATTTCATTGTTTGCACTTCTTGCATTTAAATACCAAAAGAATGGCAAAGGCTTCAGCTTAAGGTGGAAGTTTTCGAGTAACCATTAGCTGTGGATGGTTAGTCCAGGAGACAGATAATCCTGTGACAGATAAACCCAACAGCAGCAATGGGCACCAAGTTTGTGAGCCAGCATTTGTCACATCTAAGTAACACACTTCCCTCCCTGCAACCACATTAAAGCAAACATTCTGGGAGCCTTTTTATTGCAGCCGTACGCCGGGCATGTCGCGGTGCTCTGGTTCCTGGAACAAGGAGCTGTCATAAAATCTCTGCTGTTTAAAGAGGCTGTATACCAGAATAATAAGAGGGATGAAGTCTCATTTTTCAAATGTCTGGCAAGTATCAGTTTTCAATAAATCATTTTCCTTGAGGAAATTTACTTTGCATAGTTACTAATCGTGCAAGTGCTCAGGAGTGTTGATCCTAAATCTTCTGCTTGTGATCCCCATGTTTTACTGAGCAAGAAAAATCCCCATAGAAAAATCCACTAAACATCAGGAGATCCACTCCTGTGATATGTATATATTAAAATAAATATTAAAACTAAGCCAAAAGCTGACAGCCTTCTCCTCCTTCACCTAATATCTGGTCATTAGGGAAAACTCAACTCTGCAGTTGGAAAGGACCAATAATCATATTGGTGCCTGGAGTTTGACATATTGACAGATAAAGTGATGTCAAAAGTGATGACAAATTATCACTCATCTAACATGGGTTAAAATTGGATCTAGATATAATATCTACAACTTCAGCTGACCCTAAAATAGTCTTGTATGAAGTGACAAGTCATGTGTGTACTTTCACAAACTGCTATCATCAGTCTTCCCAGAATTCAACTGGTCAAATTTTGGGTTGAGGGATTCTTGGTTTTTTCTAACTTGCTTTTTATTCTGCTTTTTCTGGGATGAAATAAGGCAGATACTTGGTATCCCCAGCTTTTTTCTGGTGAGGTTGCTTGGAAAGTATCTTCATAGCAGATTTGCCAAGTTTGAAGTGCTTGTGTTGATTTGTAATTCTAAATTGAATCCCAGTACTGAAGAGCTTAAAGCAGTATCTTCCAGTTATTTATTGTGTACTTTTGGGGCTTGATAGAATCTCAGAGAGAATGCTGTGGTGTACAAACTCATACAGATTATTTAAAAACAACAGAATGTACATAAGTTCCAATACTTGGCATTGTATACATTGCACTGTTGTATACATAAATATATTAATCATCAATGTAAACAGTACAGAAATGTCAGAATAAAGAAAGTACAGTTTTCCATTTACAAGTCTTTAATAGCACAGTACTCTCTTCCCCATAGTGATCTGGGCTTTAAATGATGTATAAAATCTTGTTCTGTGGTCTTCTTATTTTTTTCTCATGGAGAATAGAGAATCTAGGCAGTAAAAATAAGAGACCTTGTGGCTATACATAAGGGGAAAACATTTTCCCAATGATGTCAGGTAGTTGGGGTAGGGTGCCCAGAAAGCTGTGCATCCTCTGTCCTTCAAGGTTTTAAAGACCAGACTTTATCCAGACTGGATAAAGCTCAAGGTAACCCAATCTACCTTGTAGCTCATGCTGTTTTGGCAGCCTATCAGGACAAGAAACCACTGGAGCTTCCTGGAATTGTGAATTATCCTGTGATCTGGTGATCTGCATTAACGGTGCCTGAATGAGTCATGCTTTGAGTGGGTTTCAGACCAGGTGACCTGGAGGTCCTTTGCAACCTATGTCATTTCTGGGCTCTGTGAACCTCAGTTCTTAGCTAAATGGTATATGAGCTTGTCTCTCGATTACTCAAAATATTTGTGGCTACAGCATAGAGACTGTGCCACCCTCATCCTTCCAGTCCAGGACAGAATGCTCTCTGCACAGACCTGTTTAATAGCTTTAGGATTGCTTTCCAGCCATTTGCCTCAAGCATTTTTCCTTCAGATTTCTGCATTTAGGTTGCTATTGTGGTAATCTTACTAAACTCAGTAGCTGCTGTTAGAAGTGAGGAAGCAGCATCTGCCAGACTCAGAAATACAATTACAGTCAAGCACTAATGAAAGACTGCAGCAGCATCTGCCTTTCCTGTGTCACTTGTGTAGCCTGGCTGCATGCAGCTTCCCAAAACAACTGCTCATCCCCACGTCAGTGTGATCCAGCAGCCCCTCTGACGCCAGTGCTTCGAGCTGGACTCTGCTGACAGAAGCTCTCCTCGTTGTTACTACACACAAATTAGCTCTGCTAGCCCTGAAAGTTGTGAAGATGTTTTTGTTCTGTTGTGCATCTGAATTATCTTGTGGTTATCTAGAATCAGCTGTGATCTTACCTGCAGGCAGAAGTTAGACACTATTGAATTTCAAATAGCAGAAGTCTGGGTGCTGTGACAAGTGTTTATAATTCTCCAGGATTGTTTCGTGGCTGGTGTTCAACCAGAGTTGCAGACTTTTGGATCAGAAAAGGAATTTCTGAAATCTCTTTCTAAATTCCCACCGAAACAGGACTGTCAGATTGTGCTCTGTGCTTCCTTCTTGACTCATTATCAGCCTGCAACTTTTCCATTTTAATTTACTCTGAATGAATTTGTCATCACCTTCATCCAGTTTCCTGAACATGGAGAAACACTTGAAGCTGTTTAAGCAAGCATGATGATGATTTCACGCTGATTATTGTCAACTGAAGCACTGACAGACTCTTCAGTGGTCAGTCATCACATTAGAAAATGTAAATTTTACTAGATGTTTAAATATCTCAACACAGTGAGACAATCAAAATGCTCCCTGACAGTCCAGGTCATCTTAAAATGTTCCTGAAACTTAATATAATTATTTTGCCAACAGCTAGGCAGAGGCACACCCAATTCTGTCATTAGATGTTGCTTGTCATTGGCTGCTGGGATAACCAAGTGCTTGACTAGATATTGCTGTATTGACACTTCAGCTGTTCTCCCGTGAAAAATTGTGTTAAATCAAGGATGACACTTGATTTCCTATAAATTTCAACAGAAAATTCTGAAATATTCATGCTAAATTTTTAATAGAATTCTTGTAACGTGTATTGTATATCCTAAGGAAAGCTTTCTGCTGAGAATTCTTTCTTTGCTGCCTTACAGTGCCTCTGAATGTAGGTGAAGCCTTCAACTATTGATATTTTATTAAGGTCATGCCTGTTCAATTTGTATTCTGCTGTTACCCAGGCAAAACTGTTATCCAGTTCTCTTCTCCCCTACAAGTCTCCTGTGCCTCTTACATCTGTTTTTTCTGGTGAGTTCTCATTTTCCCCAGTGGAGTCTGGCATGTGGGATGTGCCAGCCAGTTCATGGGATGCCAAACATTTTCATTCTCATTGTGTTGTCGTTGCTGTCAAAACACAAAGCTGGTGAAAAAGGAAGAGAAGCTTTTCAGTGCCTCAGTGCAGCTTTTCTCCCCAACACTTTCCTTTAGGCTCACTGATGTATTTAGGATGAATCCTGCTCTATACTGGAGCACCAGAGGCCAGCCTGAAGCCCCCAGCACGTGTAAGGTTGCCAGGCTGCTGTTGATTCTACAAGTTCTGTGGTTATTTCCTGATAG
Source organism: Toxostoma redivivum (assembly GCA_013397375.1). Taxonomy (NCBI): domain Eukaryota; kingdom Metazoa; phylum Chordata; class Aves; order Passeriformes; family Mimidae; genus Toxostoma; species Toxostoma redivivum. Next base: position 697,327 of record VXBI01001219.1, read on the forward strand.
TTTGATGACTTGACTTCACTGAGATAAAAATACAAACATGGCTAAGGGTAAAAGCCATATAAATGTTCCCATTTGCTCTTAAAAAACAATTTTTTCAGTCATTTTGGGTTTGGAGTTCAGAATGTTATTTAAATGTTAATCACTTGAAACTGTGCTTGGGCATATAATTCAATTATGGGACCATCTTAATTATGCAGATGGTGCTTATGAGCAGCTGATACAATTACAGAGCCAATTCAGTGCACATTCATTTCAAGGGCTTAGCTGAAACACGTTATTATTTCAATGTGTGTGGACAAATCCACTTTTTCAGGAAATGGGTTCATGGAATTGTAATAGTGCTCTGCTCAGCTCGTTGTTTCAATGGTGTGCAAACCACAAGGTTTTTTAACCATTCTCCCAATTTCTGTGGTGGTCCAAGGCTTGTGAGAGGTTTCTTCATGTTTTTTATGTATCCAGAGGGATGAAAATGGAGACTTGAGTTAATAATACATCATCCCTCTGGGTAGCAGGCGGTTTTATTTCTACTTGAATATTTAACCTCCTTTTGAATGGTACCCCACATCTGGAGGCTGTGTGTTAATCTCATCCAATCAAGCTGATAGCAAAATAGGAGAATTAGTGGAATTTACTTTCACCATGAATTGGTGCAAAAATAAATACTATGTAATTCCTGCTAAAATAGAACTCCACTTTTAATGTTGTTCCTTCTTTTTGTGTAAGTCCAATAAAGTAGCTCTTAGTGTATTTTATGGTCAGGTTCAGTGTTCAAGGAAGATTCTGCTTCCTGGAATATGTTTTTCTCATCTACCTTTTTGTCAGCTTAAAAAACCTCTTAAAACCACTTTTAACTCCATGTGAGGCCTGCCTTGTATACCTAATTAAAAGTTAGATGCTATTAGTAAAGCTGAGATAATGAAGAAAGATTAAGTAAAGAGCTGAGATTTATAGAGGGGAACATTCATAGCGGATATTTTAAAATAACTGAGCGTTTTGAAAGGAATATGAACTTTAGTGATTCTGGCCAAAAGTCATCATCTAACTCACAGTAAGTAGGAGGAAAAAAAATTTTAGGGATGATGTATTCTGCTTCCCCACTTTTTCACTTCTCCCCCATTTCTCACCGATTCTGAGCAGAAATAAGTCATTAATGTATCTCACCATCCACCTCAAATGGCTGCACCTGTATTACTGTTGAGCATATTGTCTGTGATATACAGAATAAGTGTTGTCACCTAAGAAAAGCTGTTCAGGACCTGAATTCCCACTTCTAAACAGTCTGCAGAAGCACTTTCCTGTTCCAAATTACTCAAATGCTTACAGGAGAGCATGTGCCTGTGTATTTGTGGCTGTATAGAGGATCAGTTGCTCTCATTTTCAGTGTTTGGCTCTAAATAAATGTCACAGATTATATCACCATGAACATAGTCATCAAAAAATTGTGCCAGGAAACCTCATCACATTGTAAATTCTATTTTCCAGCATGGGATTTATTAATGTTTTGTTGAAACTAATGGGAGAATGAACCTGAATCCAGTGTATTCACTGCAGTTGCAGGTCAGTTTAGCTCAGAGGGTTTTTTCAGTGGGATGGATCAGTAATACAGACCTTGTGCCTGGTCTTTGCACAGGAGGGAACATCATCTGCCCAGAGTAGCTCTGCTGTGCACTTCTGAGGCATCCCAAGAAAACCTGCTGGTTACCCATGTGTGGAAATACAATTGTGGTTCAGTTGTAAATTCTCTTATTGCTGAGATTGTTTTCATTTTTGTTTTATGCCTTGTTAACAAGTACTGCTTGCAACATAAGCCATTAGTATAATACCGGAAAAAAAACCAGCATCTAGCAAAATAAATTGAAGTACATTCTTGTTTTCGGTTTTGTTCCTGGGTAGCTCAGGTGCCAAGCCTCTGTCATGGGACAGGATCAGCCAAACCAAGCTGATGTGCTTTTCCTAAAATTGGGATGTGACCAGTGCAAAAGGACAGGGCATAGAAACCAAAGGATTTGTGATGCCTGAGAGCATGTCTATGGATATTGTTCAAAATTCAGTACCTGGCTCTGCTTCCTACTACTTTGTTAAGCTGTTCTTTATGGATGAGATACTCTACAAGCTGGAAAGAGAAATGCATGATGTGTGAGATTCGAGAGGAGGAATACTGCTTTGGTTTGGATACACAAATGGCTGTAAGAAGCAGGAAGGAAGAGTTGGCATTTGCTGTTGTAGTGAAGGAGGAGGAGGAGCTGTTCCTGTAGCCCAATGGGAAAATTACCCTTTTATTTTTGGGGGAGCCAACAGAAGTGTGGATTAGGTGTCATGGAAATATACAGATTCCAGGGGGGTCATACTAGTGCTGCTTATGATTTCATAAAATTGTTTTAGCTATTAGTTCATGCAAAAATGTAACCTCATTTATCCATCATTGCCTTCTATGGGATTTTGTCTTAACTAATGTCAAACTTCATTTTCCACAACATATAAAGGAGGAAATTTGGGTAAATCGATACTGACTTTCCTGTAGGCTTGGAAGGGGAGTTCTCCTTTGGAGCCCTCTCATTCCAAAGCATTCTTGTTCTCCTGGAACTCTCCATGCTGCCCAAATTTGCTTTCTGTATGTCACAAACGCTGTAACTTTTTGCTTCAGCAACAAGGCTCTGCCAAAACAACAGTGGGAACAGAGAACTGTAATGAGTGTGTGATATTCCATAGGTTTCAGGAATGTAGAGGCAGAGGAAGCATCTTCTGAATTACTTTTTGGACAACAGAAAAGCATCACGTGCAGCTAGCAAGCTTGTACTTCTTCCTGAGTGGCTGCCCTCTTGTCTTTAGTGGTGTCTGTGCAGTTTGTTGAGAATAGAAGCTCCCTGTGCTGCTAGAGGTGTCTTTAAAATGATGCATTTGCTTGCTGAGAAATAGAGGATATATTTTCCTTTTTGCCTATAAACATACTTGTGTTCTGTTTTCGTACTAGTGTGCTGCCTCACAGAGAGCCACACTCATGTAATATTTAGTCCTTTAAATTCATTGACAAGGGAAGAATTTTTTGCTCAAGAGAACTGAGTTAACAACATATACTGTTTGCAATTTACAATTTTTCTCAGGCTGGTAGTAGTCAAAAGATGTGGATTTTGGCTTTGCTAAGAAGAATAGGTAATTTCCTGCCTATTTGCCTTTTAAGTGCAAGATACCACCTTTGCAGATGACAGTGACAAATTAAGTGTTCTTGTGTTTGATTGTCTCAGCAGGAGATGCAGCTTGTTGTTGGGTTTGTATATATTTATTACATGGGGCAGAACTCTGGATGGATAATCTAAGAAAACTTGCAGAAGTACTGTCCAAGATTTTCTTGCTGAACTGATTAGTTCCACCAGCTGGTTGCTGTCTAGTTGTAAAATACTTTTTTTTTTTAATAGTATTTAAATTGCCTTTGTGCTGCTTTTCCACAACTGCACAGTACTCTAGTGTGACTAGAATTCATAGAATTGCAGGACAGTAGAGGCTGGAAGGGACCTTGAGTGATCACTTGAGAATAGTCTAGAGGAATCTTGCTTAAAGCAGAGCCACCTTCTTAGGTCAGAGCAGGTTGCTCATGGCTTTATTTGGTGTCACTTTGAAAACCTGCAAGAACAGAGACTGAGGACACAGCTCCTGTGGCAGCCTGGGCCCCTGCCTGGCTCTCCCTGGGTATGAGCTGAGTTTCCTTTCAGTAAGTTTTAGCCCAGACCTTACACTTCACTCTTATTGTCTCCCAGGAGAAACATCTTTTTAATCTTCCGTTATCAAATTAACCCTGCACTCCTTATCAAAAGATTTCAAACTCCCAGAATTTCAGTTAGACTTAAGACAGCTGCTGATAGAGAAAATTGAAAAATAAGAGTTCTTCTCATTGTGGGCTCTGTGTGCATGGAATAGCAAGGTGGGGAGTAATTTTTATTCCTGTGTATATTAAGCTGAAGGCTTCCTTAAATATTTGTTCAGCATTTTGAGCAAATTGGGAGAGGGCTAGGCATACAGCCCCCCCAACCCCAGCTTTTAAGTATTTTAAGATGGCTAGCACTATTATATGTCTGTATATTGCCCAGCTATGAGAGCACTCATGTCCATTGTTTTTCACCTTTTAAATGTAACGGGCAAATTAAGCTGTACATGTGGTTTAACTTTGGTGACTAGGTTAATTTTTAAATTTTTTAGATTTAGCCCCAAAGTCCAATCTATTTATATTTGATTATTACAAGATTAATGAATTCTAAACCTTTTCTCTGTTTTCAGGCTCCTCAATGCCAACAAGATCAACTGCCTGAGGGTAAACACGTTCCAAGGTCTGCATAATCTCAAACTGTTATCTCTTTATGACAACAAACTGCAGACCGTCAGCAAGGGGCTCTTTGCACCTCTGCGATCGATCCAGACTCTGTGAGTATGCAGCCATATCATAAATGACAGCTCTCTCTTTCCCCACCAAAAATGTTGTCTGTCTTTGCATCTGACATTAAGACAATTTGGAAGAGCCCCTCCTTCCCTCACTGAGAGAAAAGGAGCAAGAAAAGGAAGTGTTGCATCAGTTCAGCAAGGGCAGGATCGACACAGCCTGCCCTTAGTGACAGAAATGTCAGAACTGTGTGAAGCTCAGGCTGTTTGTGGGGGAGATAATGAGTGCATTTGACTCTGGATAAGATAGGAGCAGCAGATTCTGTTAGGATCATTGCCTAACAGTTATTAATGAGCCAATGAGTTGGCATCTCTCCTGCCTGGGTCTGAGTCCTGCTGTGCAGTTCATGACTTCTGTAACCACATTCCAGCTGACATTCCACTTAAGAGGAATGATATGTTGTATTATTTGATCCATCAAGAAAATCTACTAAACATTTTTTAATTTGGAGGCATTGGAATAGGCATCAGAAGCAAAAATATAGAAATGTTTCGATATTTTTTAGAAGAAGGTCTCATCCTGAAGCTGTGAGTAATAAGATAATAAGGTAAATAGTACTCCCTCAGAGCTGGAGTTGGCAGCCTGATATTCCAGCATTAAAATATGTATGGGGGTGTGTGTGTATATATATATATACATATATACTGCAGTATCTATGCACACACATGCTATAGTTCTGCAATTTTTGTGTGCAAATGCACATTTATATATTTTAGTACTGGGGATGCATTGGCTGAATTAGTTGCATAAATGTCTTAAATCATATACAAATAAACTGAGAGGAATGGTTTCTTGCAGCAGAGTTTCTGCCACGTCCTCAGGCAGCCACATACACAACCTGAATTTCCAACAGATACTTGGCCAGTATGTATTGCTGCAAACCATTAAGGCAGTGGAACAATCATGATAAACAACCTCCAGTTCTGTCCCCTCAGCTTACCATGCTTTCTGCTGCAGCAGCTTACTGTGTATGTACACACATAAACTGGGTCCACAGAGAGGGTTCTTTTACAGAGGTATGTGAGGTTTGTCAGGTTAAACAACTGGGTTTTTTAATGTTTATAGCCCTAAGGTATGAATATTTCCCGTTGGTTTCCATAGGGTTTTGCTGGTGTTCTGGTGGCCCTTGCTTAGAATGGACTTGTTGCTTCACACCAAGACACTTGGTGTGAAGGAAAAATTTGGATTCGTTCTTCCATTTTTAATACTCCATGCAATTGGCATCTTCTTGTTTTTATTAGAGCTGCAAAACCAGACCCAAATTCTCTCTCTATGTGATTCGTTGTTCTTTGGACCTTTCACAGCAGGAATGGCTCTCCTGCAACAGGAATCTTGAGGTTCTTCAGGCCCCTTCTGCACTGTGTGCTCTCCCTTCCCAGCCATTGCCCTGTTCTATTTTACACTTATTTTGTTCAGCGACAGTTCATAAATATAACTGCAAACAGAAAAAAGTTTCTACAAGGGGAAAACAGTAACAGAGTGAGAGAGTTCTTGTGAGGCTATAACTTTATACCTCTGTCCAAACCAAATTGAAACATCTGTCTTTTCTTAACCTGTCTTTGCAGTTATTGGAGAGCTGAGTCCTGCTCTCTTGGAGGTCAGAGGGACTGATGCAAGTTAGCTGAACTGAGATTAGAACCTAACTCTGGGAAAGACTTGGCAAACTCTGCTGACACAGTGCTCAGCTTTGTCAAGCAAAATGAAACAGCAGCAGAAAAACACTGTTTCTCTCGAAGATGCTCCAGCAGATTTCTGTTACCAAAGTCTAAATGCCCAGTAAAAATCAATGGTACAATACCTATTTCCAACTTCACAGGAAACAAGTTGAGCAAATTTTGGTGAAGGATAGAGTGCAGTTGTACTTTGAGTAAACATTTCAGTCTTTAAATTAAAACCTTTTGCTTCAGGAAAAAATACATATAAAGGAAGTACTATTGCACGTGATGAGCATGTGCAAATACTAATTTCACTCTCTGAAAAGATTCTGACAACTTCTGCCTTTGCCCAAAGATCCAAGGGGCTTTACTTATTCACAATTTGAATTTGCTGATAAAATTTCTTTTAAACTAGGATACAAAATGATTTTCAGGTAAGGTGCATGTCTCTCAAAAGGCAGCATGTCAAGCTCTCAGGAGAAACCGTGGGACTTGCGAGACAGCAGCAGGTCTGTGTCCTTTAAAGGGGGCTTTTCTGTCTTAATTGTTGTTTCCTCAGTGCGAGGGCTCGCTGCAGGCGTAATGAGCTGCGAGATGTGAGCGCTCACAGAATTCTCCCATTCACGTGCGGCTCCGTGTGGCTTCAGCCAGGCCTGGGCTGGGTTTTCTTTCGGGCGCCGATTCAATTACTCCACTCCTCAGGTTCAGCGTTGGTGAAAAAAACAATGATGGAGCACGGTGTCACAGGTCACTCCTGATTAAACATCCCGTCCTTCTCGCAGACATTTAGCTCAGAACCCATTTGTGTGCGACTGCCATCTGAAGTGGCTGGCTGATTACCTGCAGGATAACCCGATCGAGACGAGCGGTGCTCGCTGCAGCAATCCCCGTCGCCTTGCCAACAAACGCATCAGCCAGATCAAGAGCAAGAAGTTCCGCTGCTCAGGTAATTCATTTATCCAGCCTCTGCTGCGCTCTCCATTCAGGGATAAGCAGGTCCAGAGAGCCCGCTAATCGAATCTGCGGGACAGTGTTTGCTGTAATGGATATTAGGGAGCATCTTTGGAAATTAAATTTGGGGAAATTCGGTTAGTTCGACAGAAAGCCAATTACCTTATGGATTAAAAAAAAAGAAAGAAAAGAGGGAAGAAAAGGCAGTCTATAGCTGTCTTCTCTTAAAAACAAAGAAAAGAAAAAAAAGATAAAGCTTTTGATGTTTAATTGTAAAAAACTTACTAAATTGTGAAATATTTGAGGAAAAGAAGAATATATGTGAATCCATGTGGGAAATGTTGTATTTTGACAGGATTGTTATTTGTATTCAAACAGAGCTCTCACTGATCTAATGAGAGCTGAGCTCATGTTTAGTTCCCCCACCTAAAAGGCGGAGAACAATATGAGAGGTTTTCTTGCAAATGCAATGGGGCATTTCTGAACTGGGTTGGGAGTGAAGCTGGGGGTGAGATAGTGGCATCAGTTGGCATCGATTCACGTGCTCTCATACATTCATTTTCCTTACTTCCATAAGTTAAACTAACTCCAGTAAAATTGCCACCAAAGTTGGTAAGATTTTTGGTTTCAGCAAGCTTTGATTTAAAAGGTGCATAATAATTTAGGCAAAGGTTTTGTGTTGTGAATGAGACAGAAAAATGTTTCCATATGAAATTAACCTCCAAAGTAACATAAACAGCTTTTTCTTAATACTATCTGTTCTTTATTTATGGTTCAGCTGTCAGTAAAATAATATTTCTTGCCTTACACAGCTCAACTCAGCAGATGACTCCTTCTCATGTATTTTTCCTATTGCTTATATTGGTTATATCTATTTTGGATTACTGCATTTTTGTACACTGTAAAGACAACAGGTTTCAGTAAGCAAATCTATTAGTGTGTACTGAGGAGAAAGATGACTGTTATTGATGGAGTACCTTGCGGTGTTTTCTATGAAAATTACTATGATTTTTCTCTTTTTCCTCTGAAAAGAAACATGATTAATTGTGTTCCTGGTGGTAAAAGATGAATGGCTCTAGATGGAGATGCAGCATGAAGCTGAGTGGCAGCAGCCCAAAACAAGCCGTTGTGCTTTGTGCATCTCTGCAAGCAACATGCCGAGCTAAACCTTCCCTTTATGGGGGAAAGAAAATAAAGATAACTTCATTTGCAGTCAGCTTTTCTTGGGCAGGCTTGTTAAGGTCTTCAATCCCTTATGACTCAAGTCACAAAATTTATAATCAGGCCTGAAATGATGACATACTTTATCTAGATTTTTTGGATTGTGTCCATCATAATAACAATATAATTAGCTAGTGATATTCATATTTAAAGAAACTGGAAATGAAAATGCATAAATATAGTTTAGAAAGGAAAGCAGTCTGCAGAAACAGATCTGTATAAATCTGTACCCAATTTGCCATTTTTTTTTCTTCTGCTTTTATTAATGGGCTAGAGGAATTAATGTTATGTGTGTGCATGCCTGCTTAGAACAAAGGTACAAGCGATTGGAGAAGGCAAACACCATCTGACACCATTTAGGGGAGGTCATAAGAAGATTTACAGTGCAGAACTCACTACCTGGTGATGCTGGGAATAATATTTTGTTTGAGCTCTTATCTTGGGGGTCCTTTCCTTGAGGCATTAGGCTGTTTTTCCCTGGGTCTCCAGCTCTACATCTATATCAAGACCACATGAAAAAGGCATAAACCTGACTTATGAAGGGGAGAGCAGGGATTGAACAGCTTCAGAACAAAGATTTCAGCTGGATGAAAACTAATGCTGCTCAAAAGCTCAGTATAGAAGAGATCCTTGCCTGTAGAGTTTCCAGATGGTGGTGAGATATATTGAACTCGACTCGCTGTCTGCTCACATGAGACAGGGAACATCTAATGGTTTAGAAAATCTTAGTTTGTAAGTCAATCCAGGGAACAGACATCTTTGGCACCTGTTCTGCTCAACTTGTCCCTTTGAATCATGGCTGCTTCAGGCTTGGCATTTAGCAGGAATTTTCCATGTTTTCAGCTTGAGGAATGTGTTTCATCCCAGGATCTAACACAGCACGTCTCTGTGCAGAAATGTCCATGAGGTATGAATCTTCATTTAGAGCATTGGGCAGTGCTTTGTGTCATCCAGGGATGACACAGTCCCACTGGGATGGCAAGGCTTAGTAACTTGTCAGTGTCCTCACCATCTTTGGGATTCTCCCTCTCTGGTTTTTACATTTTCTGCTTAGTGTATGAGAAAACAATTTCCATTTGAAATTCTTTTGTAAATGTGCATCTCTTCGCAAAGGGTTTTTTTTTCAGGATCCTGGTATTTTAATGTAGTTTGTGTAATACATTTAGTACATGTCAATGATTAGAACTTTTTTTTTTTTTTTGAGGGGAAAAAGCAGAGAATGTGAGGGGTTGGAAGAAATGAGGGATTTTATCCTCACAGAGTCTTTGACCTTTGAGAAGAGATGAGGATGCACAGAAAGTGTGAGCTGTGGGAGCAGAGGTACTCAGGCAGTGTCAGGATCACGCCCAGGAGCAGTTAAGCCTAGATGAGCTTAATACTTTGACATCAGGGAAAGGACAGTTTTAGAGTCATAAAATTCTGAGGTTGTCCTGAAGTGATCTGTGTGTCTTCCAAATCCCTTTTGACAAGGGCACGTAGTGATAGGACAAGGGGGAATGGCTTTAAACTGTAAGATGGTTGGTTTAGATTAGGTACTGGGGGGAAATTTCTTCTCTGGGAGAGTGGGAGGTCCTGGCACAGGGTGCCCAGAGAAGCTGTGGCTGCTCCTGGATCCCTGGAAGTGTTCAAGGCTGGGTTGGACGGAGCTTGGAGCAGCCTGGGACAGTGGAAGGTGTCCCTGCCCATGGCAGGAGGGTGAGACTGGATGAGCTTTAAGGTCCCTTCTATCCCAAACCATTCCATGATTCTGTGATCATAAAGGGGACTATCAGAAAGGACCTGTTATGAGAAAAAAAACGTGATTGTTCAGTAAATAAAGGGAAGAAAGGGAAGTGCTTTTTCTCTAAGGATAGGAGACAGGAGTGGTTAGCAGGAGCAGAGGAGAAAAGCTGAGATGTTTGAAGTTTCATCAGTCTGAAGTGGCAGAGGAGCATCAAGAAGGTAATGTCAAGAGGACACAGAAGCAGATGAGCTAAATGGAACTGTATTTGATAATTCAATGAAACTGTGAAGACAGATCTACAAAACTTCATTCTGCACACTGTTTCCTTCAGTTTTCATTGCAGGTCCCCCCCATCCTGTTAGATAGCATCTAGCCAGAAGTACTTACCTTCTTTTTTTCAGTTGATCAGTTTTTTCAATTGAGGCACTTTTCCCAGATGCTATTTCCTCCCAGAACCTAATGACTCGAGCTCTTACTGATAACAATGGATCAACATCTGCAAAGGTTATGAGTGGCCATAGAAAGGAGCTTCTGTGCAACAGGTAGATAATGTACATAATTCTTTTTAAAAGGAGAATTGGAAGCATTATAGCATGAAATGAAGGAACAGCAGGGAACAGGACATATTTTTGCCCAGGGCTGTGTGACAGGCAAAGCTTTTGAATATACCATCAAATATGTTTAAACTTCAGATTGCAGTAGATATTATTTCCTGTGATTTTTTGCTTTCCATTTGATGCAGTGCACCACAATAATAACAAATCTCCACCTTGCCCAACTATCTCCCCACAGCTATACAATCTGAAACTAAAAAATCTGAGATGTTTTCTTGAAAGAGAAATCAGAAGGACAGGCTATGACTAATTCTCTCTCTTTTCTGTTTAGAAAAGGGAAATACTGTCCTTTTCAGTGGCAACAGTGAAATTCTGGTGATAATTTTCTCTTTTGCTACATCTGCCCACTCTGACCACCTAAGGATCCAATGGTGATTGGCAGCCTTAGGTCACTGGAGGCTCCTATTCTTAATATGAATAAGGGGAAAAAAGATCAACACAAATATCCTGCCCAGAAGCATTTGATTAAGTTCACTATCGAGCAGTTTTGTTTTCTAAGGCAGCACTGGGCTTTAGGAGTAAGGGAAATGAATTTATGAGCAGATTGTGTTGTCTCTGTGGTAGCTTATTGTCACTTCAAGACTTGGCAGGTTCCTTGATTGCTGTGTGACACTGTGTATGAAATAGCTTTTGGAAAGAATTGCCCTTGCATTCAACTGTATATCTATTTCTCCCAGTGATACGTTTGCATTTTTCAGTATATTGTGCATTTCAAAAGCAATGAAAGTTCCACCTGCTGTACTGACACAAACTATCTCTGATAATGATCAAAGCAATGTGTTTCTACAAACATCACATCACAAAAGCTCTTTATCTTCTAATTCTTAGAAATAAGACTTTTATAAAGAAGATTGCTATATGAAATCTCTGAAGTGAACCTGTCTTATTGCTTCCTCCTGCATACATTGTGTCTAACTGCCTTTAATTAGTTACTTCCGTTCCAGACAGTGCTATACAATCAAAAGGGCAGGGGAGAGAACAGGAGGAGGAAAATGAACCATCTGCCAGCATTATTCTCTCCTTTTTGGACACTGCTTCTTGTTAACCCAACCCAAAGCAAAGTCAGCCTTTATGGTACATTTGGGTCCAAAAATGGCATATTTAGGGATAGTGTCATTCATGTTATCTCCAATTGTTAATTGAAATGTCACGGCTTTTTGTTCACTCACAGTTTTCAAGGCACTTGATTAAACCTCTTCTCATTAACTGCAGCTTTTCTCCTAATTCTTTGTGTGTCTTTTCCACTTTCTGTCTTCATACACACTCACCCTCCTCAGGTTACCTGTCTGCTTTGGAACAGACTTGCTGTTTCTTGTAATCACTTGAAATTTCCTTCTCTCTTCTCTGCATTTTTGCACCTTTAGAAGCACAGAACTGCCATGGATAGATTCAGGGGAGCACAAGCTGCACTTCAGGACTGTTGTCCCCTCCCTGTGGCAATTCACACATTTCATGTCCCTTGGACTGCTTGGGTTATCTTTTCTCTGCTCTTAGTGATGTGTAAACACTAGCTAAGATTTTTGAGCTCTCGAACTGAAAGCTGCAATGCGTTGCTGTTCCTCAACCAGTGTTTAAAAGTCATGAAAGGTAGGTGAATTTAACCCACATCTTACATAATTTAGCTGATTGAAACACTCTCCAGTTGTTCCCATAATTTGCCAATCACTCTGATGACAACTTTGCAAACTCCTTTCATTTTTAATAAGCAAATAGTAATTTACAGATCGTGGGCTCATGCTCATGCCCTCAGTATTTTCTGTTTGATGGAAAGCACAGGTACCCACCTGTTCCTGTCTGCCTTGTTGCAGTGCTACAGGGGGACACTTTTGGGGATGTGATGATCCTGCCCATGGTGTGTGGGGCTCCAGCAGCTCCTGAGCAAGCCCCTGCGTTTGCCCTGGGTGCTCCAGACCTGCTCATGTTTGTGGGAAATCTCATCTGAGGCCAAGCTCCAGCACTTTTCTCACCACAGCTTTGCCTTGCTATTAAGAGAAAGGGATAGGAACCACTGCTTACGATTTGAGAAACTGCTTTCAGATTTCTGTTTTGGTTTGGTTTAGTTTGGGGTTTTTTGTACGTTTTAGTTTTATTTAGTTAAATCCTGTGTGTTGTACCCCCTTTTTTTCCCCTAAAGATACAGACTCAGCAGAACTACCTTCAGAAACCCTCTGAATATACCAAAACTGAGGATATGTTTGTGGTGCCTAAGAATTATTCTTATCTGAATGGAAGGTTGTTTAACACCAATAAATCACCTGCAGATTAAATCCTACACTGAATTTGTAACTATGAATATTAATTTTTCATGGTACACTGAAACTCAGTATATTTGGGCTTTGGTTTGCATGAATTCTTCCTGAAGCTGAAGTCATTAGATAACACAGTACAATTGCTATGACTAATAGTAATCGAGCTGGGTTCCCTTGTACTGTGGAAGTGTTGCTGTTGTTAACTTAATTCAACTGTACTGGATACTGATTACAGCCCTCCTTTTTCTGCACATCTCTGATAGCAGTTCAGAGTTAAAATTTGTGTCAGTTACTCTGAGCCTTGACTAGCCTGTGAAGAACATAATGGTGAAGGGTTCTGGCTCTGCAGTGAGGGGAAAGAAGGGAAACCATTTCACTGAAGGAAGCATAAGCTTAACATAAAACAGGTGGGTCTGTTTGGCAGAGAGTATGGTTCTTAATAAGAAAGTAAATTGACGTGTTTCAGTTAGAAAGTTTATTTTAGGCTCTGCCTCATTTTATTTCTGAGTTGAAGTAGTCTTCAAAAAAGCAAAATATCTGAACAGCTTTGTTACCCACCAGCATCCTTATTTGCAATTATAGTAAAGATGCACTGGGAAGAGGGAGGATGACTCCTGAGTCACAGATGCCTCCATATCACTTAGGCATCCAAATATCACAGTTGTCTTAGATTCCCCATGTAGGCAGAGTGCAGGGCTGTGTGGATTCCTCCCCTGAGATCAAAACTGTCCTCTTAATTAACTGTGTCAGAAAGCTGAGTGATTGATTGCTCTTTTAACCTCAGAAATTATGGTGGGATGAAGTTTGCTCTCACATATTGCCATCCCATGTGTTGAGGTTAAGCTGAGCAACACCACAGGTGCTAAGGTGGCACTTTTTGTGTGTGTAGTGGTCATTTGAATGGGATACAGAAAATAACAGCGGTGCTGGCATGAAGAGAGTTCTTCAGCTAAAACCAGTGCAAGGATGTTGGTGCTGCAATTGGACAATAAATTTTTCATTTGACTATTCTGAGACTGCAGCAGTCTCCTGAGGTGTTGAAGCCTGCTGGGACAGTTAAAAATAGGTGTAAAAATTTATGTACAAATTCTTTACAAACTGCAGGTTCAGTAACCGAATAACAGAACGTGGATTACAAGAAGTGAACGATACATTACAAACCATAAAATGCTGTTTGTGTGTAAGGTATCTGAAGGGAGGGGTTTTCATGGAAGCTGGCAAATAGCTGGAGATGTATTTCATTTTTCAACTTCTTTTTTAGAAACATTTATGCAGGATGGTCTTATGTACATCCAAAGGCTTATGGAATTTTTTTAAACGTAATTTATAAAATAGTATGCTTTCCTGGTATTTCTGCTCTCCTGTATTCTAGGGACATAAATTAGGATTTTGACAGATTTCTTTGTGTGCTGGTACCTCTCATTCGTTGCAGTTGATGATTAGTTTAGGCAGTTATTGTAAGTGGTGGTTAATTAGTGCAGCAAAGGAAGAGAGACTTGTTGAAATATTCTCATGGGGTTTCTCAGGAAGGTGTTCACAGAGCTCAGGCTGCATTTGTGTCTAATAGGACTGAAAGAGTTCATTGACACTGAAATTACTGAGTTTATTATAGATATCCCACTTAACTCTGTAAATCAGTATATAATATAGAAGTCTTTGAAAGATATGAACTGTTACTTGTCATTGTTTAACAGAGTACTGTGGATTAATTTGTTTGAAGAGCCCAGCCAGAATTTCTGCTTTATTAAAGCAGTGTAGGAATAAGGATATAGGATTCTACATCCTTCACTGGAGCCATACAAAATTATTGGCAGGAATGCTAGTTATAGATATAATTTCTAAGTAAATGAGGTGTACAAATCTGGGTTATGCATACTTTGAATTAATCAGGCGAGAAAATTAATGTGGTTTTGTGCCACATTGCATGACTCACAAAATAAAATTAATAATCTAATAATAATCTAATTAATAATCTAATTATAAATTAAGACTGGCTAGTTTGGCAGGTTGTGGAGATTGAAGATTCATGTTAGGTTGCCCTAAAAAACTGCTTCAGTTTATTTCTTAGATTGCAAAGATAGACAAAATTGCCTTACTTTCATTGCTGAACCAAACCCACAGTGTGGGATGGCTAACACTGTACTTGTACTTATTTCCTGAAGTTCCCAAGCAACTCAGTGTTGGCTTTTCTGCATAACAGTGCTGGGTCATGGCAGAATGGTGCAGCACAGACCCCTGCTGTATTATCTGTCATCTCTCCTCAAGCACTTGCCTTGTTTTCCATGTAGGTAATGAATAATCTGCTTGGTGCTGACTTCGTTCTTTGGGCACTGCAAACCCCTTACTAAGGAAAGTGATTTGTATTTAAAAGCACAAGCACTAACCTTCACTGAAGTCCAGTGAAATACTGTGAGCAGTTGCAGAGGACAGCCGCTTCCTCTCTCTTCTGGGAATCCTACAAGAACGTTTGAGATGTGACTTTCAAAATTATTGTCCACTGGCACAGCTCTGCAGACAGTGGAGTCAGTGAGTGCTTTATTCCAGTGGGAGCAGTCAAGCCTGAACTGAATGCCCTGCTTTATATGTCAAAGTTGCAGGAATGAGTTACAAGAACAAAGCTGTTTGAAATAATTCAGGATGTCGGAAATAGAAAATGCTCAGCTTCCATCAGCAAATGATGTACAAAACCCAACAAATATGCTCAGAAACAGAATCACAAAATGCTGTCTATGTCTGTAGTAGCATGTGTGTGCTACTCTGCTGGAAAGAGCAGAGGAAACAGGAAGAAAAAAAAAAGAAAAGGTGGCAATTACAGATTGCCAGTGTAAGTGCCACCAGCGTGAAGGGCCTCTGGGAGCTGAAATCAGGCTCAAAGGGCACTCAGGGAGCATTTAAGGCCAGAGCTCAGCCATCAGCTCAGAATCTGCTGTTATTAATATGGGCTGCGGTATTTCTCAGGTTGCATTTAAATAAATGGAGCAAACCTAAATGGCATTTTTACTGAAAGGAGACACCAGGTGAGAGTAAGTAATAAAAAGCAGCGTAGATTGGGCATTCACTGTGTGGTGGGAGCTGCACATGCTGCTTCCTGGAAGGAGCAGTGAGCACTCCTCTGGTAGTATTTTCTATCGTGTCAGCTCTGTCTCTGAACTCTGGGCTCTGTTCATGTTCACTAACCCCAGTTGTGCTCCAGGGTGTTCCTGCAGTAACATAAAGGATGACCTCTTGTATCCAGCACCTTTTTGCATGGGTGGAGTGGAGAGCAGCTCTCCGTGAACCTTCAGCTTGTGCTTCTCCATGCTGCTTCCTCTCAACGCTCCTCTCTCTTTGGCGCTGCCTAACTCTGACTCTGGCTGTCCATGGGGTTTTCCTTTGTGCTTGATCTAACCATGTGGTAGAACAATACAAATGGAACATGGTTCTGTCAAGCACCATGGAAGGCTGCATACTCCCTGCCGCATGGCATGCCTGGATACTTCTGCCGGGGCAGAAGCATCGAAAGGTGAGAGATTCCCTTTCCCTTTCCGCACGGGGATGGTGGAACAGGTGAAGTGTTGCTAACCAGGCTCCCAGGCACTGCCAGGGAGCCACAGTGATGTTTGCACAGACTCTCCACAGGGCTTGCATGCAGAATAACCATTTCTAAGTAATTAATCTGTTCAATTGATCTCACAATGAAGGAGTCAGGCATTCTGTTGGTTGATAATACTCAAGGGTGATTCTGGCTGTAACTACAGAGATGAAAAATCACTTTTGTCTCCTTACCTTGCACTTAATGTAAGCTGCATCTATCTGAGCTGTCCAGTGAATCCTTCCAATTGAGATACACTTTGGATGCCATTTCTGCAGCAAGACACTTGCCACTCAGTGTAACTGTGGACTTGCTGTTAGTGTGCTGGCATTGCATTGTGAACAAATATAATGCAAAAAAACTTAAAGAGTTTGCAAAGCATTGTCTTTAATCTCTTGAAAATGACACGGCTAACATGGCCGGTATGGAAACATCACTATCCAGTAATTCCATAGGGCAAAGCTGAGTCAGCAAATCCAAATGGCATTTTAGTTTTGACGGTTTAGGTAAGAACTTCAAAATACTTCTGCCAAGACCCCCCTACACAGAGATAATGACACCTATTTGTAAAGGACTTTGAGAGGCTCATACAGAAGTTTTCCTATACTGAAATATTGCCTTGTTGTGCAAATTTGCCATATATCTGTTGTGGAGCTGTCAGAAGGACACCCAGGGTTCTTAGATTTTATCTGTAGTTACTGATAAAAATTAACACTAGCAATGTGGAATTGGGACCAAAAATGCACTTCTTTTTTATTCCCTGAGAGAATTGTGATATGGTTCTGTGAAGAACTTCTGAGGTTCCTGGGTTTTGCATTCAAGTTTTAGACCAACTGATCTCAATGGTTATACTTTTGGTGCCAAATCTGAGGCAGCTGGATCATTTTCTAGAATGCATGTATCAGGTCACTTTTCAAGCCCTGTTGAGACAACCTGATTTGTAGCAGAACAGATCCTCCAGAACTCCTTTAGAAGTCCTTTGGGCAAAGCTGAATTTTAAAAACTGAAATCAGGTTTTCTAAACAATGCTTTAAAAGAAGAGTAGAACAAAAAGATATTTCTCTCTGTTGCCTAATTCTCCATGTGGTTATCAGAAAGGCACATAGAATGTTTGAGCACTTGGAAATATGATGTATCTCAGTGCTGCTGTTCTGTAGAATGCCACGGTGTATTTGTTTTCTGATAATAAGAAATCACTGTACCTGATAGTGGTGTCACATTGGTTGTAAAAGAAAAATGTTTCAGAGTAACTAACAAATCAAATAACCTCAGCTGCCCTCAGTTACACACAGGCTTTGCTGCTGCCTTGGCTACTTGTTTTACAGCAAACTTTAATTCTTCTTAATTTGGGGAATTGCTGGAGACTAGAGAGCAGAGGTCATGCATCTCTTCTCTGTGGCTTTCCACGGATGATTTTATAGTGTGCAAGAAGTATTCCATGCCTGTGGTGGTGAACTGGTGCTTCCTGAGTCCTGTTGTGTTCTCTCAGAGCCCAGCAGTCAGGAGGAATGGATATATGTGCTTAAACAGTTCTGCAAGCAGATGGCTGAATTTCACGTTGTTATCCCAGATGGGAATATCTTAATAGAGCAGCCACCTGTCCAAGTGTCTCAAGGCTCAGGTCAAATAGTAAATTTTACTGGTCTTTGGCAGGTGATTCCTGCTGTCTCTCAGGCTAAGAGATGACTGAGTACTTGCTGAGCACATACAGGCTCTTGATTACTTTTGACTCACTGATTACCTGAGTAACTCTTATTTAAACTCAAAAAGAAGAGGGGAAAAAAGAAGAAAAAAAAAAGAGGAAAGAGAAAGAGAAGGAACAAAAAGTATGAAGGTGATGTTTGCTCCCTTCCTCTCCTGCTGAGCTGAGAGGCCATTCCCTGTTTCAGTGATGATAGCTGTGGACAGATGCCCAGGCAGCATCAACGTCTTACAGCTGCAGTGTGGAAGGTTGTGTGCCTCACCACCAGGAGAGTGGGTGCCAACTCTGTTTACCCTATGTAACTTCATGTTGCTTGTGAGTATTTTTTTCAACAAAAGCTTTTGCTAGGAAACTTAGAAGTGCATCTTCAAGGGTTAAATTGGGGATTTACAACACTTTCTGATCACTGATTGTTGGTGAGTTATTCAATGTGTATTGTAATTGTAGCAATTTTAATAAACTCTGGTTCTGATAACTGTTTGTCTTTGGTATTGTTTCCAAGGAATCATAAACAGCCAAACATTCTGGCTACCAAACTTGGAATGCCTAGGACTGGAAATGAAATGTTAGATTTTTGTAAAACGATAAGAGTTTAAATGATAGTGGTGTGGGGAAAATCTTAGACTGTATTTTTATAGTGCTTTAAAATGCCCAGTGGTCCTAATACTTTAAGTGCTGTGCTGTCAGGGAACTTGCACTTTAGATGTATAATTTATAATAAGCACAAAAACCAGCAAAGTATTTAGCACCACTGAAGTAGTGAGGTACAAATCTATATGTCAATGTTCTCTTATTCCAACTTGGAATTACAGAACTAAACCAAAGTGTGTCTGTGGGATCAAAGTATTAGATTGCCTGTAGAATTGCTTGTTTTCACTGCATCACCCTGTGGAGATAATGCCTAACATAAATTCAAATAATAGTAGATTTAGGAAAGGCCTTTTTTCTTTCAGAAAATAGAACATGGTCATAAAATGGACAGTGGTGTATTTATCAGTCTGGGAAGGGGAAGCAGGTGATGAATGTCATCAAGTCTCTATAAACAAATTTCAGCTCGGGTTTAAGTTTTTGTTGATATTTTTGGGTTCTTAAAACACTTCTTCAGCTCCTTTCTCTGAGAAAGCCTTGTAATTGACTTTGAAAAATTTAGAAAACTTGAAAAATGCTTCTTGGTAATTACAATCCCTGGGCCTTGCACAGAGTTCCTGCAATGGTTCTGCTGCTTCCATTATGAAGTACGAAGTGAGTGGGCAGGAATTGTGTGGTGGGGGTTTGGCAGCACTTTGCTTACATACACATTTATTAATCCTCCTGGTTCCTTGAAGCACTGAGATCGAGTTTCCAACCTGCTGCTATTAAACGAGAAAAACCAAATCTGAAAAGGATAGATTAGTTCACTGAGCCTAATTGGAAAAGCATTTCATTAGAATGGGTCAAAAACCCAGTCAAAGAGTTCTGGCAATCACGGTGTAATGGTACATCAGGGAGTGCTTCTCACTAAGTATGCTCTACCCATTCCTTAATTAAAATGAAAATTATTTAAACTGCTATTACTTTCTTTGCTGTTTGTTTAACATAGTTAATAAAGATATCTAATTGTTGGAAAGTTGACAAGGTTGTCTAATAAAAGATTGCTCTAGAAACCAGCTCTAATAGATGAGGTCTGAACATTTGGGACTTCTAAATGATATCTATAAAAGTCTTTTGTCATTTGAATTCTTTCATGAGATGCCTTTTCTTTGTTGCTGGACTAAATTCCAAATGCGAAAAAAGTGGCTTTGCTGGAAAATATCTTAACAGGTAAGCTTGTTAGACAAGGAATTAGTCTGTTAAGGGGAGAATGAAAAGCCAGGGACAAGTCTTGGGAGTAATTTTAAAAATTGCTGAGCACAAGTCCTTGGCAAGTATAAAACTGTGTGCAGGAGCTGGGGGATGACAGGAGGCAGTGCTGAGGATGGATTCCATGATATACCTCTGGTTGCTGCAGTTATCAACAACTGTTTGCTAGAATATATTTTCTTTTTATTGCAGGGTCAGAGGATTACAGAAGTAAATTCACTGGGAAGTGTTTCATGGACCTTGTCTGTCCTGAGAAGTGTCGCTGTGAGGGGACAATCGTAGACTGCTCGAACCAAAAACTCACCCGCCTGCCCACTCACCTCCCTGAATACACCACTGATCTGTAAGTGTGCCTCTCCCAGCAGTGTGCAGCTGAGCATACTGGCTTTTCTAGCTTTTAAATGCTGTAAAAGGGACTCAGATAATTAAAGGCACCTCCT
This sequence comes from Toxostoma redivivum, assembly GCA_013397375.1. NCBI lineage: Eukaryota > Metazoa > Chordata > Aves > Passeriformes > Mimidae > Toxostoma > Toxostoma redivivum. The sequence continues at coordinate 717,721 of VXBI01001219.1, forward strand.
ACTTTTATCCCTGTGTAAAAATGGGAAAGCTGATTTTATTTCAGAGTTGCACCACAGCTCTCATTTCCTGAGCATTTATGCCAGCTGTGGGAGTGAGAAGGGAGCACCCCTGCACCAGCCATGTGTCCTCCTGCAATCCTGGCCAGGCCCAAGCTGTGTCCTTCCTTTCCAGTCTACCCCAGAGTCCTCTGCCTTTGCACCTGGTCATTTTTATTTAAGAAATGGTTTTAACCACCTGAATCTGTGATTGGGAGCTTATTCCTTCTCAGCATTGTCTGCTACTTGGGTGGAACGGGTCTTAATAAACTAATGTAACTTCAAGAAATTTGAGCATGGGATAATATTCTTATTGCTCATCAACTGAAGATTCGGTTCTTGCATTAGTAGCCCCTTCAAACAGAATTTTCTCTTTTTTCGAGTTAGTGTTGTATTTATTGTACTTTATTTAAAACCTCATTAAAATTATTGATCTGAAGTCAAGAAAAAATACAGCAAAGACTCTCCATAGCAAAATGGAGCTGTGTATGATCAGAGAAGGAATTTTACATCCCAAGCCTGCCAAGACAGTGGGCTTCACATTCATTTTGAAGATCAACAACTTTTATGGGAAAGGACTTGAAATCAGAGTCCTTCTGGTTACATGGACCACATCTCCAATTGAGTGTCACGTGCAGGAGAATGCACGACAGAGGTCCAGTCACGCAAACGAGGTTTGCGTGTAATAGATCAGGTCAGTAATTCCTTACCCCATGCACTGGAAGATGAAGGGGCTCTGACACTGTCCTTTGGCATTATGCTCTTTAAGGCATCCTAAGCTTTTACTATAGATAGTCCTCTGTGTCCCTTTTCCTTCAAAGCTAAACTCTTTTACCTGTAGGAGTCTGAGGGAGATGGCAAAGAGTGCCTTGCTTAACAAAGGTCATGGTTCTTTTTGTGGCAGCCCTGAATGTCACAGGGATCTATCTACAGACAATGTAGATTAATGTGAAGTATTAAATACCTTTCTGTTTGTTCCTCTCAGGCGTCTAAATGACAATGACATTTCTGTTTTGGAAGCTGTTGGACTCTTCAAGAAATTGCCCAACCTCAGGAAAATGTAAGTCTGAGTTGCTTGTTAGAATATATGCAGCCTTGGATTGGAAGGAGGGAGGAAGGGATGAGTTTTTTATAGTTTAGTACTGCAGTAGTAGAATTCACTTTTTTAATGTGAGTTTAACGAAACTGAAAGAGTTCCCTGTTGGATGGATGGGTACAGTTAAACCATACTGACAGGTGAAGATCCCTAGGCTGACATTTCAGTAGGTTTTTAAGGCTACATTTCTTAGTCTTTCACTCATAAAGACTGACAGGAATTCTGTCCCAGAGTTTGTTCCAATGTGTGCTTATTGGTAGAGATGATTATGACATTAAGCATTTTAGTTTTGTCTCTCAAATGTATTGTGTGCCTCTAACTGTGGTGTGGTTGTTTCACATAATCAAAGGAAAATAATATTACCAGATATGGACAATGACAGCTTCTATTGATCATTATTGCTTTAGAGAGGAGGATAAATTAGTAAACATATAGATCAGTTGTTCAAATATAGCTGTATAATTCTGCTGACAGTCCTGGCATAGTGCATTGTATATATTTAATAAGAGCAGCGTTTCGGAAAGAGAATAATATGTCAGATACCTGCTGATAGTCTTCAAAATGGATCCTTCTGAAGTTATTTAAAGTTTTAACCCTATGGACCCATTGTTAATGTCTCATTAACTGTTTCATTTTAGTAAAGTTTTATTGTCTGGATCAAACCAATTTAGAGAACCCAACCAAACCAGGCAATTTGTTTTGCATTTGTTTCACGTGGTTTCTGCCATCTGGAGCTTCCTGGCCATTTGAATCCATGTGAGATCTCAGGGGCTTTGGAGGCAACTGTGGTGGGATTCTTTTTATTTCTTTAAGAGTTTCAGATGCAGCACTGCAGGCTTGGGGTGGGATGGTATTTGTGTAAGTGCAGGCCATCAGACTCGAGGAACTAATCACAAACATTTGCCTCATGTTTTATGAATGATCAATAATTTGTAGCTACAGTGCACTCAGAAAATGATGTTGACATTGTTAAGTGCTCTGTTCCCTGTGTAAGTAGATAGTAAACAGGAATGAAAAATGCATGCTATATAAGTGTACACACAAACTGGAAAGCATCTGTCCTCATCAAACCTTTAGGATTTATGTTTCGAAAATTGGAATAATTTGTTTTTATTTAAAACTTACTGTAGGGAAGTAGAGTGCTGTCCTTCCTGTCCCCATCGATCACTCAGAGGGAGGGATGCCTAGACAGGAGCTGTATTTTGGGCATAAATCCAGCATGAAACCATTGTGAGAGTATTTTTAAGAGTTTTTTTCCTGTGAAACAAAAGGTTCTTGTATCTGTCCTTGGTAGCTGCTGAGATCAGAGGTGTGCAGGAGCAGGTCAAACTCACGGCAAAAAGAAGCTGCACCCTGCAAAGTGTCTCTTGCTGGGTTTTAGTGATAGCCTCCAAGCAGAGGCTCTTTAGGAAATCTTGGTAGCTGAGCTCATTTCTTTTGTTCTGCCTGATGCTCTAAAGAAGTTTCTTCATTTTAATTAAAGGGATTTTCTGAAAATGGTGGTTTTTCATATGAGCAGACCAACATTTCAACCACAACTTTACTCAGTTGGTCTGATCCTTAAAAAGTCAGATTAGACTTCTTTTCCTGTTTCTTCCATTTTGTGAAAAGAAGGGGTTACCAGGAAAAAAAAAGCAAACAAACACCTCTTTCCTTCCAAGTTATTACTTGGCCTTTACTAGGCCAATTCCTTCTGCTAATGAAAGGCCCCTCTCCACCATGCAAGAAGGGAAATGTGGGGGAGTTCCACAGATGGGATTGCTGCTGCTCATGGTCCTAAAGCAGCAGCTCTGTGTGGCAGGAATGTCAGGAACAGGGTCTGCATTGGGGCTCACTGCTGCTGTTAAATCAGAGAGAAAGAACACTGATCAAATCCCCATTTTTTAGGATAAGGGACAAGTAACCTAACTATTATTTGATTGATAGTATTGACTCTGTCTCATCATGTATTCCTTGTCTACTTAAGCGTTAAAGGCAAAAGCAGGTGGAGGAATCTGTCTGGAAATTGAATTGCTTCCTAGGCTGAAGAAAACAGCGCAGAGCTTTGCAGTGGCAGGGCATTAACCTAAACAATACAAATTTTTTTCTTTATTTTTTCTCTAAAATATTGGGTTTTTTTACAGAATTAATCTGAATATCTGTAATGTGGATATCTGAAGGGTATTTGAATGCTTGTCCTCTGGCTGTCTTTCACTTAAGTTTAGGACTAGTGGCAGATCCATGCCAAGGAACTTCACAAAGAAACTTCATTTCAGAGAACATGGTTCCACTGTGGCTGGTAAAGCTCCAGCAGAATTCCAGAGAGAGACAAAATGATGGAAAAACAAAGAGAAGTATCAGACCACCTTTGCAATAGGTGGTAGCACCAACCCCACCTCTAATATGTAATTAGCTGTTGTGGTGTAATTTGTCTGTAAATAGTTCTCCTAAGCTGAACCTTACTGTATGATCTGTCAGCCTAGGATTTAATATATTTTAATGCAAAACAAAATTGAATTCTTGATATAGAAATTTAAAGGTCAGAGATACAGAATGCAATGTGATGCCACATTTTACTTAGTAATTAAATTGCTATGATTACCCTGCTGGTTTTTAAAAGGTTAACATATCTGCATGTGCCTTTAAAAAAATAATAAATTTCAATAATTAGCTGCAAAATCCCATATACATAATGCTACTTTCATAACCTAAATTTTAATCATCTTTATGTTTAATGCTTTTTACAGTAGAATAAAAAGATTGGTGTAGATTCTTCTAGACAGGTCTAATCCAATCCAGAAATAATTTACTGGGTTCTCCAGTGACCTCTGTTTTGCTTTCATTGCGTTCTTACCATATTGCCTTACCTTATCTTGCAAGTGTAAAGGGAAAGCTGAAGTCTCTGAAGGCTGAAGCCCTATCCCACTGACTTCAGGCTCCAAGGACTGTGTTGCTGATATTTTACAGTGGTTAGCAAAGAGCACTTTGAATCTGCCTGAAGTGCAGGAGAAATGCAAGGATGCATTTCTGAGCTCTTGAAGAGTGGGAGCAGCTCCAGGACTTGGATTTTTGGGGGTATGCTATCCCCAGGATATAGAAAGGTTCCAGGACCTGCTGCCCTCCAGTCATGGGAGCTGGAAGCTTCTGCCTTTCACAGGGAATTATGTTTCCCAGGGGAGATCTTCTCACTCAACACATCAGGGTCTCAGGTATGGAGAGGGGAGACATCCCCATTCACAGAGGTGAAGCTTTGACTTCTGTGGAAGGGAGCAGTTCTTTTCATGCAGCAGCTACCAAATTCAGTGTGAAACAAGCTCTGGGAGCCCCACCACTCCCTGGCAATACCTCAGGTTGTTAATTAGAGGAAAAACCTTCGAGTGCCTGGGGACTCCATGGCAATGGGAGCCTGGAGGGGTCTCCTGGCCATGACAGGTTCAATGTCCAAAAGCCCCCTGATATCTGACTCCGAGGGAGCACAGAGATACCTTTGCTTGCTGAAATGGTTGGTGACCCACAGGCAGAGGCTGTAGCCCCCACATGCTGTCTCTAGAGCTTGTCCACTCTCCTGTGCCTACAGGAAATCAGTGATCATTCCCACTGAGGTCCCAGCAGCTGTTCCTGCAAGGAAAAAAAATCAGCAGTGAACTCACATTCAAAATAGAAAGGTGAGCTGCCATACTTCAGCACTGCTGGGGAGAAAGAGGACTGACCTCTTCTCTTGAGAACAAGAGTAATAAAAAATATTTACTTCAAAACCTGAAAGGGTCATCCAGCAGTTCATTCAGTTAAGTCTTGCCAAAGTTACAAAGTGAACATATAATATGGTCTTTATTATAAGAAATGTCAGGCTGTCTTGCCAATAGCTGGTACTGCCAGCTCACCTCTAGCATGTAATTGCCTTTGGAGGCTTAATTTGGCTTTAAGTGTTTCTGCTAGATTGAACTGTATGGAGTGTCAGACCAGGATTTGAACATTTTACATGTAAAATAAAATTGAATCATGATAAAGTTTGTGGACTAGAAGTCAGTTTCAAAACCAGGATATCAATTTTCTTGGGGAGGCAGAAGTAGTTTGTGTCCTTGGAAACAGCTGTTACCTGTTGTTCCTTCCCCTAAGCATCAATTTTGCTATGGCAAATGAGGTTGCAGTCATCTGTCACTGGTTATACAGAAGCAGACTTCATTTTCTGGAAATGGTGTTGTGGAGTGTGCTGTGCTTCATGGTGTTTGGGCTCACTGCGTTTTTTACAGCAAGGCCATCAGTCTGCTCTGCTGGGTGAGTGTAGGAGTGTCACTGGGTGCAGTTCACTCTGTCTGTAGTATTGCAGACTTTCAGTGCCATGCAGCTCCTGAAAGGAGCTCACACATCATACCCAGCCAGACTATTGGTAAAGGCTGTAAAACCCTCTCAGCATCCTCCAGAGGAATGCTGCAGCACTGGGCTTTTCCTCCTCACATGTGCTTAAAGATTCCAAACCCATCTCCAGCAGACAGAAATATTCTAGGGAAATCCCTCTCAGAAAAGGTTGTTTTTATGATAAAACTGCAGGGTTGGAGGTGAGACCCAGCAGATCCCTTGTGGCTGGGCTGGGCTCAGGGGTTTCCCAGATGGAAAGGTGTGTCAGTCAGCTGTGGGGAACTGGAATGCTGACATTGACCCAGCAGGTACAGCAGGGTGAATGCTTCTTTTAAGCTGAATAGAATCCAGCTTGCTCTGTGCTGAAGTTATGAGATCAACAGAAATAATAATAATATAAACTTCAGCCATAAAGTAAATAAAATGCGACTGAAAAGTGAGCTGTGTGAACAATGTCACCTTGATAGCTTCTTGATCTCTTCATTTCCTATTCACAGGCCCCCATAAAGAAGACCCAGGCTTTCTGAAAATTTATTTTGACCTCTTGCCCAAAATAAAAGTTAGGAATAGGATTAAATGTTATCACCAGGGTAAATCAGGAAGTCCTTATGGAATAAGCCTTCAGGAGTTACCAGGCTGAGGTCAGGCTGGCTCCCATTTGGGTCCTGCCAGAGGGCATAGGAATCTCAAAAGTCATTCTCTTTTCCACTGTCTTGCAGTATTTCAAGAAGAATTCCTGGTAGAAGCTCAGTGTTGCAAGAGGATGGACTTTTGTGTAGTGGGAGTTTGCTATAAACTGTCAGTAGGCTTTTTCTGATAAAAAATTCCTTGTCAAGTGTGATGATCACATATAAAAGAATCTTTTAGCACTGGGAAGGATGGAGTTAGAAGTCTCTGAGTTGCAGAGCAGGCAAAAGGTTACAATGCTTTCATTTTTTAAGCTTTATACCAGCTGATTATTTTTCCTGGTAACTCTAAACTGAAAAGTATGTAATTTCTCAAGTTTATTATTCTAGCTGTTCAGACTTTAGGAGGAAACTTTTTTTTCTGGTGCCTGAATGTTGTCATCTACCACTTTTTTGTTGCATTCCGGTATGGGAAACTCCAATTCAGGAAGACAAATAACAAAATCAAGGTTGGCAGAACATCTGCTCTGACAATACTCCAGGCAGGATTGCAAGGCTGTAACATCTTTACCTATTTGTTATTGCAGAGCTTCTCTTTTCTCTGCCTTGCAACTTTGATTTCAACATAATCTTGGATTTTCAAATCTTCTGCATGGGAAAGGTATTTATAATTGGCTTCTTCTGAGACTGCTGGCATATTTATGGGTAATTTTGTGTTGCTGAAAAGATCAGGCATTATTAACTCAAATGACTGGAGTTGCCTATCTGCTGAAGTCCTTTGGCAGCAATTAAAATTCAGATGTTTGCACTGTATAAAGGTGCCAATTCCTTTGCAGATCGTGGCCAGTTTTTGTCTCCAATATTTGCTCTTTTTTGCTTTCAGTATCCAACAAACCATTAAAATTGCCCCCATGTTTTAATATATGTACCTAAATATCTTTTATATGGTAAAAAGTAACTAAAAAACCTTCATAACTACAAGGGTAGGTCAGTTTGCAATCTGCAAAGTCTTTGTCTATTACGGTAACTCACCCTCCCTTCCCCCCATAAACATTTACTTACTTATCCCGTGCAAATATGCATCGTGGCACGATCTGTACCAGGAGGGGCATCTTTGGGAGCATTTATTTATGCCAACATTCTAAAGAGATGCTGAGCTATAAACATTTCCACTAGAGAAATAGCTGAGCCCCAAAATTAAATACATATGTCAGAATATCCTCCCTTGACTTGCTTTGACACTGAACATAAACTCTTCATGTGAGCGTTAGCACAAAGCACTAAACTTCTGGAAAGAGAAATCTGCGTGTAAGTATTTCTATATGTTTTTATGTTATTTTTGGCTGATTGCTGGCATGCTCCTATTCTTTCTGATCACAAGAAAGCACAAGAGGTGATGGGCCACATGCTGTAGGGCCCTCTCTCTGACAGTTGTTCAGCAGACATAAACCAGTGTACTCCAGTTTCCCACATGAAACATATTTCCAAAGCTCTTTTTTTTTTTTTTATTTTATTAAGTGATGACTTCTGAAAAGAGCAAGACCCACATTATTTCTATCTGAGGCCAAGCTGTCCTCTTTCCATGTCTTCTGTCAACTTTTATCCCAGTAAGATTGCCAGCTCTTCTGAGCAGAGTAGCCCAGGTGTTAATCTGATACCTTGTCATTTGTTTTATATCACCTGGAATTGGATTTTGAAACTATTACTCACGCTGTGTGTATCATTTCTGGAATAATGTGCTATTCTGTGTGAGTAATGGTGTTGGAATTTAGCATCTTCTTGGGAGCAAGAACATATCTTGTACTTTCTCCTTTTTGTTGTAGATAGTAAAACAAAGAACAATGTTTCCTGTCATAAACCTCAACAAACAGAATTATTCATCATAATCTATACAGGACATCATGGGAGATACTTGAAGGACTCAGGCTCAAAGTTTTAATGTGCTTAAGGCCTTCTGTATAAATGTTTTAAATAATTAAATGCCATTTATTTTTATGCATCACTGATGGCACTTTTATCATTCAGAAATTGTCTGTTCACTGGGGTTTTCACAAATATGAAATATTCAAAAGATTAATTTTGCATTTCAGGAGAACTTCATTTGACTTTGTAGATCAAAGTTTTCTAATATTGATCTATAAGCAAACATCTTGAGACTGTATAGGCAGAGTAAATATTCAGAAAATAATGCTATGTATTGCAGTGACTGTGAATTGACAATTAAGAGATACTAGTTTCCTTTTGAGTGGTGTTTTTTTTTATTTAAGTGCACATACTAAAGTTGATGTCAGATACATGGTACAGTAAATAAAAGTTGTCCATATTTTAGTTTGTGACACTCTTTCAATGGCAGTAACATTAACTGACTTTTGCCAGATGAGCACTCAGACCCAAACATTGTCCATAACTTCATGGACATGAATCAGGTGCTGGCAACTTCCACTTACTGTTTCCTGAGAAATGGATAAGAAAGAGCTACATGAGGTGTTAAAAGCTGGTAACTGCATTAATTTACATTACCTTGATGTAGCTGAAATATTTGTGGCTTTGATGAGTGCAAGGGAGCTATTTGTAGGAACAGTAGAAATACCTTTGCATTTCTGGATGCTCTCCTTGCTGACTGAATGTGTTTCTAGATAACCATTAAAAGGAACAAATAATGCCCATCTTCCTCCCTCCCATGTGATGTTTGGAATAAAACACCACTGATTTTCTGATTGTGCCTGGTCCTTGCAGAAATCTAAGCAACAATAAGATCAAGGAGATCCGAGAGGGCGCGTTCGACGGAGCTTCGGGCGTGCAGGAGCTGATCCTGACGGAGAACCAGCTGGAGTCTGTGCATGGACGGATGTTCAGGGGCCTCTCGGGCCTGAAGACCCTGTAAGTGCAAAGCCCTGCCTTTGTTCCTCTCTGAGCAGGGTGGGAGTGCTCAGGTTCAGCAGTGCCTGCTCAAATATTGGTTATTGACAGCCAGTGCTACTGCTGGGCCTTGTAGCATGCTCATGGGGGTTTCAGTATATCTCTAGTCCTGGGCAGGTTTGAGATTTGTGTGCTATTTCTGTAAAATGGACAGATTTTCACAGGACTAACATGATGGGGATCCTGTCATGTGTCCAATTTTTGCACTTCCAGTTATCCAATGCTTTTATTATTTTCTTATTTCCTGTGGAAACGATGAGTAGGAACATGTTTGCTATCTCTTTGTCCATCCTCCCTCTGTTCCACCCAAATTGGAGCTTTGCTGTAGAAAGAAAGCACTTGATTAGGTGGCTATCAAGAAATAGGCTCTAGGAATCAAAATACAATTAAAATCTGCAGTTTATTAGTTAGCAAAAAATACTGCTTATGTTGCAAGGTATCATGACACAATTAGTTCAGTCTTTATTCAAGTGTAAAAAGAAATTAAAGTTTCATTTCATTTGTTCTGTAATGACAAATATGGAACTTTCGCTGTTCCATTAACATTTTTGTGGTTACAGCCATCTGCTCTTTAATTTAATGTATGCACTTTACTAAGGGATTTGAAAATACTGCCCATAGATATTAAATCAGTTTTTATACTGTAAAGCAGCCTGTGGCAGTGCTCCTAAACAAAATTCAGCATTTTTTAATAAAAAGATGCTTAACATTCAAGCTATCCTGCTGACCTGACCTACATTTCCCCCAGCTGATAAAGCATTCTAAATATACACAGCATGATATGAGGATTTGTGAGTCTAAGTTTTCTTTCAGGAAGGGCACACAGTGCATGGTAAACCATGATATGAAACCAAAGGGTTTGGCTTGAGGGACATATATTGCTATCCATTAATTGACTTTCTTTCAGCATTAAAAGAGTAATCTTTTGGAAAGGGGCTGCATTTGTCAGGGTCATGGTCCAGCTTTTAAAAGACTGTATGTTCCTACAATGTAATAAATCACTGTACAGGATATATTGGCATTCAAATTCATCCATCCCATCTTGCAGTTCTGCTGCCTGACACATTCCAGGGCAGGAGAAATGCTTCCTACTGCTGCCAAGCCTTATTCTCTCATTTACTACCTGTTCATTTTAGAGCCTGTGCTCTTGACCTGGCAGAGGTGTGTCTCTGTGCCCTGTGGGTCTTTCCTGACACAGTTTCACCCCAGCTGCAATCTCAAAATTACAGAGACCGTGGTGCCTCTGGTGGTAACTGCACAGAAACCAAATGATGCAAAAGCAGCCCAATGTTCAGCCTCAAACATGGAATGTCTGTGATGATGCTGTGAATGTTTTCCCAGCTATATCTAAACTCTCTCTGGTGATTTTCAGGTAGCGTTGATGTAGCATTTCAGTGCCCAGCTGGCAGATACCAATCTCAGATTTAAATTCAAACTCCTAAGAGAGTCTGAATTTCCATTGTTCACTGCATGAATTTGATACCCAGGAGTTAACCCTCCTTAGTTGGGAGGATCAATTCACTAGGACACCATGACCTGAATGTATTTTGTAGATCTTTGTTAGTGTACTTTAATTACTGAATAATTTTTCACCTTTTGTAGATCTTTGTTAGTGTACTTTAATTACTGAATAATTTTTCACCTAAGTAGGAATATCACAACAGTGCAGTGATGTTTACAGACCCAGGTATTGATTGGCATGCACTGTAACAAATACATGAGCCTTTTTTGCAATGAAGTGAAACAAAATACTCCACTCTTTCAGATTAATTGGTCTTTATTGTTGAGTTCATTGTTACCATAACAACTCAGAGAGATGTATCTTCCAAAACACAGCACTGATTCATCTGGTACAAGCAGCAAGCAAAGACCATTTTATAGAATGATTACTGGGTTTTCTCTCCACAGTTAATGATGATAATGACATTTCAGAGCCTGTGCCAGGTCTGGAAATCTTTCCTAAGATATTCCTTGAGTTTTGATGAGGATATTGTTTCCTTCCATACTTTTACAGTGTGGATTATAAAAAACATTCAGGACATGAGCAGAAGTAATGCAGCCAGTATAGTTATTGTCACACAATTCTGGCAGTCTTTCTCAATTGATCTCTGAAATACATCTCAGCTTACTCTCAGATATTTATTAAATTAAGCCTCTACATTTTATTTCAAGTTTGTCACTAGTAATAATTTTAATTGCATACTGCTTTCAGATGTGCAGCTCCCATCAGCCTCTAATGTTGAGTGGAAGAGAGATGCATTTTAAATTCTCAATACCATGTTTACGTGAATCTAACCCTCTTCTAGCTGTGTTCTACTTCAGCAATCAAGAAAAACAGAATGGTTTCCAAAGTTTCTCTTGGTGCCCTTGATAAAGCACCTCCCATCCTGAAATTATACCCCCTCCCAGTAGTTGCTAATTCCCTGTTTTAATCCTTGTAGGATGCTGAGAAGCAACTCCATCAGCTGTATAAACAACGAGACCTTTGCTGGCCTGAGCTCAGTGAGGCTCCTCTCCCTGTATGACAATCACATCAGCACCATCACCCCTGGAGCCTTCAGCACACTGGTCTCTTTGTCTACAATGTAAGTTACCTTTTTATGAATGAACATGTCATGGTGCTGTTCTGTGCTTTCCTTTTAGAAAAGACAATGTTTCAGTTTATATGGAAAGCCTCATCAAGGGAAGGAAAACTCCATCCTACTGAAACCACAGATTTGGAGGATACAAGGTGTGATTAAAAAAAAAAAATTAATAGTTTCAGCTGGAGTGGCTGAGAACATTTGGAGGTTGCCAGCCTCAGGGAGGATGACTGTTTTGCTGTGTCATGGCCCAGTGCAATGGAAGGTCATGTAAAACAATTTCTGCAGATTAAAAGAGTGCAGCTTATTACACACTCAGCTCCCTAAAGCTGCTTTAGTGTCAGTAGAGTCTGATTTTGTACGAACAGCTTTCTTGGATTTCAGTTAAATTAGTTAAACATGAGAAGTTTACTAGCTAATTCTTAGATTTTCAGAGCATCTGAAGAAGGCAAAATAGTCAAGTCTTACTGAGTGTGAATTTGAAAATCCCAACTTAAGCTTTTATTTTAATTCTCTTACACTTCTCAATCATTCTTTGAAATATTTCCCATGCTTCTTAAATACTTTTAAATGCTTTTTTAGTGTGTCCATTTTAATAAAGTATAGACTGATAAATATGGAAAGAAAGTCTGCCTTTTGTTTCCAGCTGTGAGAAGGGACTCTGGTGTTGCTGTTAATGGAAATTGTCTGTCCTGAAAATACAGCATAATTGTGAAGTCTAAATAAACTCTCAATCCTATTTCAGGATTGGAGAACATTTCCCATCATGTTTGGGCAAAGAAAGAAGTGTTGAATCTCAGCTGTTTTGCTGCACACACTTTCCCTTTGCTGTGGCAACTTTTCACCAGTAAATCAGTTATCATTTTGGCATTAGTCCGTGCAGCGTAAGGAACACAAAATTTTCTCTCCTTTTACATTGTGTAGTCCCAAGAGTCTCCTTGAAATTGATGGACAAAGAGAGGAACACAAGCAGATTATTGACTGTTTTCAAGTCTCTGGTCAAAGCAAGTGGCACTTGCTGAAAGCTTGTTGTCACTTTGCTGCAGGCAGTGCCTGCCTGCTCCTCTCAGTTGTCTCTGTGCTTCCCTCTGTGGCTCCCTTTGTACAGGGACTCTCTGAATCAGTCTGTGAAGCCCCTACCTTGCTTTCATAGAATTGTCTTTGTCATATTTTGTTAGAAAATAGCCCATTTTCTTTTTTCCTCTTGTGAGAGTAATTAAAGCTGCTACTAATTTGAATGCATTGCTGTGGCACTGATTTATAATCCCGTTGGTTCCTAGCTGTGTCTTGGTGGAAAAGTTTGTTCTTTGACACATTTTCATTCTATGTTTGATCTACAGGCAGAAAAGGTGTGGTTTTGACTTCTTTAGACCCTGGGTTGAGGCCATGGTGATTTTTGACATAAAAATGCAGAATTCAGCTTTGTTCATTTCCAGGCAGTGCTCCATTGTAGGTGGATTTATTGGATGACACCACCACTGAAGTTAGATGGTGTGACTGCTTTCCCTGTTCAGCCCACACTTTGGGTATTGTAATGCCTCACTTCTACATCTATCAGTGTGAGACAAAAATTCATGCAAAGTTCCATTTCCATTTTTATACTGGCATATTTACAGCCCTAAAAGAGCATTGCTCTGTTGTTCTTACCCTTTGTGAGTCAGTCTCGTTGATATTCTCAAAACGTGGACTGTTCTGAAAATAATGCCCAATCTAATGATTTCCAATAGAGGAAGAACATCTATTTTGTAGAAAAAAAGAGCAATTTTTATTTTGTTGTTGGTCAAACCAGGCACTGTAGCATCTCAATTTGAAGTGCACATGCACTTCTTCACATGGAGAATTCAGTCATCTTTTAGTCCTTACACAGTCAAGAGAAGATATTTGCAAGCAGAACTGCTTTTCCATGGATTATTATTAAAATAACTGCATGAAGCTAATGCAAGAATGACATATAACTATTATTGTATAAACTTAACCTGAATTCCAGAATATATTTTCAACCTAATTTCAAAAACATCCAGATGTGTTCCAGCATGTTTTTCTAGCAGGTCACTAGAATCCATTTAAATAGTTAATATTCTATGACTTCTTTGCAATTTTAAAGAGACACTTGTAGTAGGATATGCATATTTCATTCCTCAAGACTTCTATTTCCCCTTGATTTTTAAAATATGTCTATTTCCTTGAGTAAACACTTCTGAATTTTATGTTAGTACCAAATCTCTGCTAAAAGTTTGATTGCTGTATTTCTGTCTGAATGGGTAAATCACTATTGTATGTGTAGGAGCTCTGATTATTATAATGATGAGTTTTCACATCAATTTTTCTGCCCAACATTACTGTTTCTGATTTGAGAACTCCACTTGAATAGTCAGTTTCCTCAGTAAAGCTTTGGCATATAATTGGCCTTTCCAGACTTCCAATTCCATTTCAAATCAAGTAGGAAATGTCTTTATCCATGTGATACTTTAAGGAGAGACTTCATCTTACATTTCTATCAAAAGTTGCATCACAGTCTTGTTGTGGAAAGAGCGTGTATGTAGGGACATGTGTGAACTTCATACTGCATTAAAGCTAAAAATCCCTGCTCTGCAGTTGGAAAAAGATAAAATCTAGATGTTGCTAAAGTGGCAGAAGGATGTGTGGAATTGCTGACAAGATAAATTTGTCCTTTTTTTGCCTGGAGTGATTTGAATTTCTAAATGGGAGATTCGTTTATTTATTAATTTTATCTGTAACAACCTATTTCTTTGTTACTTCCTAAGAAAAAGCATAATCCCACTTCTAAACTAAAGTTTCCAAAGATTTTACTTTGTATGTTAACTTATGTTTGCCAAGAAGAAGAGGAGGCTTTGTGGATAGTAACTGCTGCTCAGCTAGTGAGCAGTAGCATGTTAAGTCAAAACAATCTCTTCTCTCTAGACAGGGATAATTACTATTTTTTGATGTGGAGTGTTTTGTAGATTGAATGTTCGTGAAAGTTTTTGATACATCTTCATAAGATGCTCTCTAGATGTGCAAAATGTCCTTTACTCTCAGAGCTGCTGCTTTTCCAGCGATCTGATTATACACACCTGCTGTTTGTTTCCAACTGTAGATTATTTAATTCTGAGGATTTGTGTCGTGGAAGTAGCTCTGTGAATGTGATCTCACTGTCTTCCATCAGTGGAACAAATGGCCTTTGAAGCACTGCCTCACTCAGTGTCGGCGGTTTAGACATTTGGTTTAGGCACTCTGCTCATGCCAAAGTGTATCAGTGTGGAAAATATACAAAGCATCCTGCATGTGGTCCCATTATGGATTAAAGAAAATGGAAAACAATTCAGAAAGAAAGCAGCTAGAATTAGAGTATTGCTTTCAGTGCTTTTTTGCACGTTCTGTCTGAAAGCTGTTGTGTAACCTGTTGGTTTTCTCACCTTCCTGCAGCTTTGTATCTTAGTGTGAAGCAGGTGGTGTATTTTTATAAAATTGTGCTGAGTTTTCTGCTCCCCCCAGTTCTCTGTTCTCCACAATGTCCAAAGCCTGTGTTAGATCCACATGGGATTAACCCCAGAGCTCCAGGGCAGAGCAGTGATTGAAGTGGGCTGTGCTGCAGTGCTGAGAGCAGCTGTAAATCATATTGTGGCTATGTGATGTTGGCCTAGAACCTACAGAATTTAGGAGTTGCTTTCTAACTGCCCCACCTCAATTGTGCCACATGTTTTTGTCTTCAGTACTATTGTTTTCTGAAGGGATTGTTTGGCTGAAGTCCTAATGTGATTTTGACTGCATGTTTCGGTTTGTGAAAGCATCTTGCAAGTGAAGACTTACAAGCTACTTCAGCTACTACACCTGCATTTGAAGTGCCTGTTTCTTGCCTTCAGATTTCTTGTCTTAAAAAATATGCTATGTTTTAAAGAGATTTCATTATCATCTTTCTTTCTGTGCTACCAAAAGATTAACTCTTAGACACATTAATACATGATGTGAAAATTCCATCAATATTAGTTTAGATACTTTATTTTCCATACATAGGCCCTGACAGCTCATTCTTCTTCTGTGAGGCAACCTCAGACCCAAGCTGTTGCTTGTCCCTGTCTCTGTACATAGCATAGTCAGCTCTCTCTTTCTACCAGGGATCTCAGCCTCTTTCCTTCATCTGAAGTTTAGTTAGGAAAGAGTTGCTGAGCCAGGCTGTGTAAGGTTCCATCCCTCTCATGGAGGTGTCAGGTGATTGCTTTGGGGGGACCACACCACAGCACCATGCCTAGGCTGCAGCTCTGGATGGAAGATACTTCAGGAGGTAGAGCTAGATTTGAAGCAGGCCCCACAAAATTCACAAGGCAGCAGAGCAGATGCTTTTCACTACAGATACCCAGACCTGAGAAAACTTCTTAAGTGGCTCAAGATGACAGTGCTGCTTTATATATGTATATATGTACATATATAGGACTATATATAGGACTATCTGTTTCAATAGGAACCCCAAATTCAGCTTGCCAGTGGCTCCCTCCTGGCTCTGGTTTGTATGAGCTGGGACAGAGTCATAGGGGAGAGCACATGAGAGTACTTGCTGGGGCAGGTACATGATCATATTGAAGATGATGCACACATGGGTGCACTTTGTGAAGTGACTTTAGACTTGGGTGCAAGTTGTAGCTTGGGTTGAATTCCACGATAAATCCAGCCCTGGTAGTGCTGTAAGTGTGTTTAAATAATAATTTTAAGCACTTTGGTTTATAAACATATGTCTATATATGCATAGCTATATGTATTTTAATTACAATCCCAGCCCTAATATAAAACCTGCATAGAACTTCCCAGTTCTGCAGGATGGAGGAGGCATCTCACAGGAACAGAACACAGGAAAGATCCTGGGCTTGGAGCCCCTCATCTTTCTGTAGTTATTTCAGTATTTCTGTATGTTCATGTGTAATGGAATCATGTTTTGTTCCCTTTCAGTAATTTGCTGGCTAACTCCTTTAATTGTAACTGCCATTTGGCCTGGCTGGGGAAATGGCTGAGGAAGAAGAGAATTGTCAGTGGAAATCCACGTTGCTTGAAACCCTTTTTCTTAAAGGATATTCCAATCCAAGATGTAGATGTCCAGGACTTCACCTGTGATGGTAAGGAAATCCAGTTAAATTTGGCACTTGTAGTAATGTTGGCACCTCTGTGAGAAGGTTCCTCCCTACCAAGCAGTGCTGCATAGTAAACATTTTGGTTTAGTGATGGAGAAGGCAGACACCTGGAGCTGAAGATCATTGTTCTCTACCAGTGACATATTTTTATTCTTGATTTCCAGTTTCTGAATTTCTGCTGCCTACACCTAAATATTAGAATTAATTTATTGTAGACAAATGCTCTGCTTTGTCTAGTCCTGGTGTTATCCTGGTCCTTCCTAACTGTTAGTTAACACTCTGAAACCAGTGGGAGTCATGCTTGCTTGGAAGGTCTTTTAGAGTTGGATACTATTCAGGGTCACCAGTAAAAGGGTGAATACAGAGAAATAAAAAGCACTTAGACATTATTTGAAATGACTCAGTGTTGCTTCGTGCTTTATTGGGTCTATGTGGGTTTAAAAGAAAGTATTCTGACATTTCTTTCATTCTCCAGGTAGTTTTTCTCTTCTGATCAAGCAGACTTTAGAGAAACTAGTAAGGAGAAAATTGCTTGGTGAATGCCCTGCTAACTTGACTTGCAGCTTGTTAAGACCAGATAGGCTGGAGGTGCAGTTAGTCATACCTCTAAGGAGACAATATGAGTGATAGAAGTTCCCTACTTAGAGTAAAAATTAATTCTTGTCCTAGTCAAGCAATCTGGCAACAGGCCCAGGTTCCTGAGCTCAGAGCTCAAGAGACCCAAGTTTAGTCATAAAAGAATAATTCACTTTTAATTTGAGAGAAAAAAGCCCCAGAACCAACCAAAATCCTGACCCACAGATTGACATTCCACACTTGGGAGAAAAGAAGAATCCTGGTGCACAAAATGTCATTCCACAGTTGGGAGCTTTCTCTGTTAGGCAGTAACTTGGAGTCGAGGCAAATGGAAAGTAGTGGCAGGGTGTGAAACACAGAACACAAGGGAAAATGAAATATGCTGGAAAAACATGCTCTTTCTGCAGGTTTATGAAGGACTATGAATTTGTTTCCAGTCATTAAACTCAGCGGGGAAGAAAAGAAAAAAAAAAATCTCTGTTCTGTAGTCTGATGGTGCCTCCCCAGCCCTCTGAATGCAAATGATTCCAACCCATACAGTCAGGGGTAGTTCTGTTATCTTGAACCAGGACTTCCAGTCTTTTTCTTTAATCTCAGTGCTCATGGGTGCCTCCAGCAGAGAGAAGAAAGAACCAGATCTGTCTCAATTAGTCCTTGCATCAGTTAAAAGGAAAGAGCGGGCGGCACATAGTGAGGGCAGGCTGGAGCTGCGGGTCTCCGTGCGGGCAGCCCGGGCTGCCTGTGCTCACACACAGTTGTGTGCTTCCCCTCCCTGTCATGCCGGGAATGTGCCACTAAGTGTTTCCTTTCACATACATCGTGATCCTGCTGCAGGCATGTGTCTTATGTTTTGCAAAGCCTGTTGCTTTTGGGGAAAATCCATGCTTTAATGTTCCTAGCTTCAAAGCATTGGTTTCTACTGCAGAAACCCTATTGTTCTTCAATTACAAGATTTAATCTGCTGTTTATAGATCTTTGAAACCATTTTTGGAGAAAGTTGATGTTTTTATGTGTGCACAGATGGATTGCCAGCCGTTGGAAGTGTGCTGCTTCAGTTTGTTGTTTGCCTGGTTATCGTTGTTAAAAACAATGAGGCTTTACTGTTCAGATCATAAACAAAGTGCCAGGCTGACTTTGAAAAGCAAACAATAAACATCCAGAAGCTGAATTTTAAAAAAGTCTTCCAAAAGCAGAGTAGATAGTGAATATCATCTGTCTAGAGAAATTTAAGGGCAAATGTGCTGGTTGAGTTCTCCATTTCAGCTGGCATATTACGGATGGGGAGAGGATTTGGGATTCATACACTGGATTGCACTATAATTTGCAGAATTACAAAGTAGATTCTCCTTAGGAAAAAAAAAATAAAATATTTCTATTCAGTTTTTGAACTGTTCATGTTGCCTAAAGAATTTACATGAAGGCAGGGTGATCCAGAGCACTGGATCTAGTTTAAAATGCTGCAATGGTTACCCTGGATTCAGGGTGCCCCTCCCTGGTCCTTGTCACCAGTTATCTTCAGAGTGGGTGCCTTGAGCTGGAATGCTGATGTCCTCACACTCTGCCTCTGTCCCTGTGCAGGTAATGATGAGAGCAGCTGCTTGCTTTTCCCTCCTTGTCCTTCCCAGTGTACCTGTGTGGACTCCGTGGTTCGCTGCAGCAACAAAGGGCTGAGGATGCTGCCCAAGGGGATTCCCAAGGACGTGACTGAGCTGTAAGTTACCTTTTACCTATCCCCTCTCTCAAGAAGTTCATCAAACAGCATCTTAGTGAGGCTTTGTGGGTCCGTGGGGGGTTTGCCTTTGACTTCAGTCATCTGTGCTTTGGTGAGTCCTTATGTTCTGACCATTATTCTTATTCTTATTTGTCCCTTGACTGAATAAATTGCTTTGTAATGGGATCAGAGTTTATCCGTCCTTGTACCCATTAATTCTGGATGTAGGAACAAATGCATTTATTAGTATCAAATAATCCTGTAGTGCTTCTGTGAGAACCCAAGCTCACAACAGGCAGTTGGAAAGGATGATGAAAATACGTTCCTGAGTTACGCAGCTGTGAGCTAATTGTCCTCTGAGGAGATTAAAAAAAGGAAAAAAAGGAAGTTGGTGGTGGAAACAAGGAATTCTTTTCTCCAAACCTCATGAAATGGCTAAAATAACAGACAATTAGATTATATTGCAAAGTAAATTCATCCTAGTTGAGAACCATCTCTCTAGTTGTCTTTTCATCTATGCCTCACTAGGACTTTATAGTGGATTTTCTTTCTACGGAAAGAAAATATCCTGGTGGAACTGCTTGACTTAAGTAGTTGGCAGTAGAAATACTGAGCTTTTCCCCTTTAGGCCTTTATTAAAATCTATCCCAGGTGAATCATTACTGAAACTTGTTACAATCTCATCAACATTTCTATGTGAAAATAATTGCTTGAGTTCGTTGGTATGTTTGATGAATTTTATATGAACTAAAATCTGGTTCTATTTTCTAGTACCTGCTATTATTTTTACTCCCTTCACAGGGGAGAATGGGGTTCATATTGTTTTTACCAATGCTGTAGACAAATACAAGGCTTTGTTGGTGAATGAGGGTACTGGAAGTGCCTGGGGTAACTCAACATAGAAAGTCTGCATTAATGAATACATGCTTGTAACACCTTTGACCAGGGCGTGGTTAATAGTGAATTGAATTAAAAGCCAATTCCTGGTCTGGATTCCTTTATATATTGCCATCAGTGTTAAGAAGTCTGCAAGGTCATCTCTGCTCTGCTTTTGTTCAGGTGTCATTGCATTCAAATGTAGCTTGCCAGCAGTAAGATACCACAGATGTTACTTTGATTTCCACTGCCACTCTGAGGAATTTTTATGTTTAAATTTTGCATCTTGAGTTTTACTGATACTATCTGATACCCTGATGACATAGCTTTCACAAAAAAGAGTAAAATTAATCTCATATTCTTAAAAATAGCTATATTTCTTAACCATGCCTTGGCAAATGAGGCAATAGTCTGGAACTGAGCAGTTTGAGTTCATAGGAGTTTACGTGACTGTCTTCTTCAAGGAGCCTCTTGGCTGTGCAAAGCTCTAGTTCAGCTTTCTGCTATCCATCCAGAAATGTGTCAGCAGAACACAGACAGCCATGGACTGCCTGGCTCTGAATTTTTCATATTCTGCAGATATAACCTTTGAATCTGTCCCAGCTGTCTCCAAATTCAATCCTGATCTCATTCTCTTCTCCACCAGCATAAACTGAGCTCCTTATTTGTATCTACACCAAAAGATGGGTTGCAGGTACTGAAGCATGAAATTTCATGTGTTTGTGGAAACTGTGACAAGAATGAAATAAGTAAATAAAAAATAATCAATCTTGCTTGCTTTTCTTCTGCTTACAGATTGAGATAGAGATAGTGCCCATAATGTGCTGTATCATGCAGGTTACAAGTTACTAGTGTGAAGTTACACATTTTTATTGTTCTGTGTTTGAGAACTGCCGTTGTTGCTATGATAAGCAGCATCTGATATGGAGCCCAGCCTCTTGCCTCATCCTGAGGACAGCTGGAACCTGGAATAGGGAACCCAAAAGCTTCCTGGGCACAGAGTGAAAGAGACTTACCCTGTTCAATTGCCCAAGCCCACAGTCTCGGGCGCCAAGGGGGTGACAAGGGCATGCAGAGCCTCTTGTCCCTGTATCCCACAGCTTCCTCCCTGCAGGAGGCCTGAACAGGGACAGGATGCACAGGAGCATTTCAGTGCAATTTTTATGAATGCACCCGTCTGACATTTATAACCTTCCATTGCTGACGTATTCATCTGCCAGGCACATTGGTTGCAGTGCTTTTTGTTAAACTGCAGTGCTGTTGTGCAATGTGGTTTAAGGAAAAGAGCTGCCACTTATCTACTTAAACCACTCTTGTGGTTTGAATGTAGCTTTCTCAGAAGTTCCTTTAAATTCTCTTAGAGGTCTTAAAATGTCTTAAAACAAGAATCCTTTCCTTGTAACAGGTATTAAATAGCACTGTGCAAAAATAAGCATATCTCTTGCACAAACACATAGGGGAAATGTTACCCTTTCTGGGTCAAATTTCACTGTACTTACACTCAGCAAAAAAGATCCCCAGCAAAGTTTTATTGCAGGGTGGACAGGAGACACAGGCTCACTCCTTTCAGTGTTCATTCTGAGTTTCTCTTATTGTATATATAGACAACATGATGGTGAAAACCATCATCTCCTTCACATTTAGAGCTTGGAATGATAGGAGACATCCCTGTGTTTGGTTTGTACCACCCTTGGGAGCAGGGATTACTTTGGCAGGGAAGGCTTCCATCTAGAGCAGAGTTGAAAAGATCACTAGGTGTCCTGGCTTTTCAGAGGAATTGATGATGCAATAAATTTCTATTTCCCAGCCTTTTCTTCAGAAAACCTTGTCATCATGGGCAAGCTTTCTTCCAGCTTCTTGGGAATAGGAAAATATTATATTGTTTCTTACAAATTCCTTCACTGTATATTCCTCCACTGTATATTTACGTACTGCCTACATTTTTTCCCCACTGTTTGCTTGCCCTAAAGAGTTGGGTTTTTTGAACATACATAGTTTTCTGCTCCAGATGTTCAGAAGTAAAATGTTCATGCAATGAGCTAGTTTGGAACTAAGCCTTGCTGCTGCTTAGTGTATTAGGCTTTCCTTTTCTATTTTTTCCCTAAATCTGTTTGAACTAAGTTTCCCATGCTCTTTCTCCTTTTATGTATTACCTCAGTGTGTGAACACTATATTTTTTCCTTTTATTCACAAAAGTATAGTCTATTTCTAATAAAGTCTTATCTGACAGCATCCAGCTGCTTTTATGGACCTACAGCAAATAACATTTTGCACTGGGGAAAAACATTGGAGGCAATTATATGGACAGTGTGCACAAGCTGTAACATAATGAGCGTGGTGTGTTTTAGAATAAATATGTACCAATCATGTCGTCTCTAGACTCAAAATGTTGTCATGACACCAGGCTATAGGATAGCACTCTGGTGGGATTGCTAGAAAAACCTGCACTCGTACATCATTGTTAGTGATTATTTTTCCTTCCATTTATATTAATGCAGGCTAATATTTGCATTACTTTTGTCATTTCTCTTTTTCTCCTCACAAACCTTCTCTTTCCCATTTCTGTTTCTTGTTCTGCCTCATAGATTCATGTATTTGACACATCAGTTTTCATGTCTACTTGGAGGTATTTACCACCAATCCCAACCCTTTTTTTCCAGCTCCAAGGCAGTTGTTATTTCCTTTGACTTGTGACTAAAAACAGTGGCTGGTACCTGAGCCATGGTAATTGATTTTTCAAATGTGCCCGCAGCAGTTTTGATAGTTGTGGAATATTGTAACAGTTTAGCACTGTTTTTCAGTTTGCCTGTCTTACTGCTGATCAAAGGGAAACTCTGGAGTTAGATATTTGATGAAAATCATCTGCTTGAGAATGCAAATGCTCTTGCTTGTCTGACAATTCACACTGTTTTACACAAGGACCCCAAGCACAGGCATCAGGGAATTTGCCTTTGATAATAAAGGAGAGAAACAATTAGGTTACATGGTCCTGCTCATTTTCTGCAGAGGGGGATTCTCCCATTGAGAGGAGGGAGAGTTCTGTAGAGGATATTTTAGTTACAGGTAAAACAGTTTAAAATAGTTTAGAAAAAGTAAATAGTATCAATACTATCAAATACCATGTTCAGTGACTGGTAAAGTGTGGGTACATATCAGAAAGGTGATGATAGCACTAGCAGAGACTGAAGTTTAACTTCTCTCAAACACAGCCATGTTTCTGTGTGTCACACATGGAGGTTGTGGTCTGATGTACAAATACAGCAAAACCCAGAGTCCAAATTTGCCAAAGCTTACGAAAATTCAAGATCTGTATTTGAACCTAGATCCACTGTTGATTTTTGTTTTCTCTCAAGAAACTGTAATTGAAGCTCTTAAAATTCATGTTCTGTGGATGTTTCATCTTTACAATCCAATTCTTTCCTAGATCACCATTTTTAGGAAATGAAATTTGACTCAAAATTTTTGGATACTGGGTATAGACATTAAAAATTTTGGAGTGTAACTTAATTTTAGAGCTGCATAAAATTGCCAAGTATCTTGGTTTTTGTAATGTAACATTCTTTGTGGAATATTTAAAAGAAAGGCTTCGTGCCTTTTCAGTTACTGCCTGAGAACTGATTTCTCTCTCCAGTTCCTCCTCTTAGCACAGATTGCCACGGCGAGCTTGACTTTATGGCTGAATAGACATCCCAGTACAAAAAGGATTCCAAGTGATTCAAATTGTTACACTGTGCTCTGGCACCTTGTGCTGGTTATATCACCTCCAATCCAAGTGGTTTCAGTACAAAAATAGACAAGTTGGAAAAAGAGCAGCTGTCATCTTTTATGCATAGTTTTAATTTTTTTATGTGCAATGTTGGTGTGTGTGGAAGGTGCTGGATGAGCCCTGGGACTGCTGCAGGCCCTGCCCCACAGTGCCAGCCCCCCTGGCCATGTTCTAGAATAAACCTTTCCAGGCAGGAAGGTGGTGGCTTTCTTTGGGAGCTGGACACAGATTTTGGGATTTTTTGGTTTGGTTTTTTTTTTCATTTTTTGCTCTGGTAATTGCTTATTGGTTACAAGTCATTATTGAGGCTTGAGGATTCTCAGCAGCATTCACAGGGTAAAGAAAAAACCAAAAACCTCCAATCTGATATTTAAGCTAGAGCCTAGGTACCTTAGGAAGCAGATGAGGTTGTTTTGGATAGCAGTGTCTATTTTAGGGTAAGTGACACTCAGTCTTGGCTATTAATAACTTGATTCCCAGAATTAAAATTAGACATGTATTTTTTTTCATTCATACCAGAATTTCTTTGCATACCAGACGCCATGGACATCATAGTCCTTTGGCTAAAGACTGGAAAGAATTAAAAATTTAATCTTCCTTCCAAATTCAGTCTTCTATGGCTATTTTGAGGGTATTTTTGGCAGGGCATCTGTAGCGTCATCTGTGTTTTTTTATTTATATAGATGTATACATAAATACACAAAGTTTTGTGTCTCTGCTCGTTTGCCCTCAGGAATAATTCTTCTATTCACTATGTCCAGCTTCCAGCCCCCTTGCAGCCCACATCCATCCTGCTGAGGCCAGCAAGGTGGGGAGGGGCTGGCCCTGCAGCCCAGCTCTGAGAGAGGCACCTCCCCTGCTGCAGTTGTTTGCCTCAAATCTTGCATCCCAGATCCTCGTGATACTTGGCAGGCTCTTATGCCCTAAAAGCTTTGGTTATTTCAAATTCCCTGCACTTAAATATGCTTTCAGAATGAATGCCTTCAGCTTGAAAAAGCTGCCACGCTTTGGATAATGGGGTGAGAGGTTTAGTGGTGGTGAATTGTTCTTATGGATGCATGAAAAGTGTGTTATCTGTACTTTTTCAGAGTTAAATTGTGTTTATTCAGAAACTCTACCACTGATATGATTATTACAGTTTTCTGCTAGCACATTTATATAACCATCAAACTGCTGCAGTGCAAATCCAGAGCTGTTCAAAGCAGATCTTCTGTAGGAGTTTAACTCCAGGGGTCTGCATGTCTATGTTAGTCTGAGTCATAAAGCACTGAATTAAAATGTGCACCCTTGACTTCTGATTGCCCCAGAAAGCAAAAGAGGAGGGAAAAACTTTGGCTGACTACCATCAGTTTGTTTAAATTGCAGGCTGTTTCATATTGAGATCAACAGGAGAATATCCTGAAAATATGTTCCTGAAGAATTCAACATACTGCAAGAGTCTCCTTTCCTAAACGAAAATCATATATGAGTTCCAAATCCCTAATACATGACCTGCTTTTGATTTCCTTTAGAAATCCTTAGAATTTTGCATTTGGAATAAAGACTAGAACCTTAACCTGCCCTCTTGCATGGGTTTGAGATTTGTGATTTTCTGGGATGGAGGAGAAGGCACAGACTCCTGGCATCTTGCTGCACCTACAGCGGACCATGACTGGGGGAAAGAAACGTGGTTTGCCCTGTTAAAAATGTGACATGCATGTCTAAATTCTGAGAATCTCCTACATAGCAATTTATAGTGGGAAATTACCAAGGAACTCCATTTTCACAATAATTTATAACAGATTTAGCCAAAATTAAGCAAATGGCTTTCCACTTGCTGAATGTGGATATCCATGGGAGGTGTAAGCATGGCACAACTAACCTGTCCTCTGGCCAGTGAGACTGTGTCCCTGCTTTGCTGCCTGTGCAGCTCTCTCACTCAGTGCTTGTGATCATTGCCAGGGGAGAGATTAATTAGTTCAGTAGGGTTTTTTAACTGATAAAGTAATTTCTTTTGGTTAAAAAGTCAGAAGCTGGTATTCCCACCTTGTCCAGCCAAACCCTGGCAAGGAGTTAGGTGAGCTCCAGTGCACGCTCTAGGGTAACTCTGCCAGGATGGGATCCTGTGCACAGGCAGAAGGGATAACTGTGAGGCTGGGTGGAGTAGTTCAGCTGGAGTTCAGTAGAAAAGAGATTTGAAGCAGCAGAAAATGATGAGAGGTCATTAAGATTAAACAAAAGGGGGTAAAAATAATGCCAGCTATAAAATATATTATGTAAGAAATTCTGTTGTTTTTTATAGATTTTATTTTTTTAATTACATAAAAATAAAGTTTGTGGGGAAATTTTCATGGATTTAGTTTACACAAGTATCTCTGTGCTGTTACAGGTAATGTAGAAAGGGAACATAGAGCACAAGGATAATCTATTATTATTTTTGTTTGCTATAGTAAGTGCAGAATAAGGAGGCCTCTTGCCAAAGAAAAGGAAATTGTATGTGTGGAATAAAAATTCTTAACATGATTATCCGATTCTGTTTTCAGCAGCAGAGGCAGCAGATTAAGTGTTCTGGTGTCTGTGGGCTGCATTTCCTGGCTACACTTGATTATGTTTCAAAACATTCTATATCAGTTGCATTGCCCCATGTCTACCTCAGGAAAAATCCCTGCAGCATCATGTAAGGAAGGGAAATACCATTTTCTCTTTCATCCCACCTATGGAGAGAGGAATGCCTTCCTCCTCCACAGTGCTTTCTGAGAAGGATGGATTTGTTTCCCAGGTAGATGTTGCTTCTGGAAGATGTCTGGAGAAACATCTTGACACTGCCATAGTAACACAGTAGTCACTTTCCATTGGAGCCTTACTATTTTGATATCTTCCAGGGGTACCTAAAAGCCAAGATTAAGGGAAAAAACCTCCAGCTCTGTCTCTATTTTATTGTAATAAACAGGGAAATGCCCACATCCCATTGCTGCCACAAGTCAGCTGTGCAGACTGGAGTACCCAAGCTCTCTTTTAGGCAAGCTTTTTCAGAGTTACTGTGTTTTTTCAGGGGATTTTGCTGAGTACATCACTGATCATGTTTCTTCAGTGGAGGAAAACTGCAAAATGGAGGCTCTCTTTGCCTGCATGAGGAGTTAGGATTATCCCCAAAGGCTTTAACCCTACCAAGCCTGTGTCAGCATAGAAGTAGGTTCAGTGGTGTCTCAAACAACTTCCACACTGGAAACACAAGATATGTTTTTAAATATATTTAATGCATGTAGGAGGAACCTCTGTTCCAAGAGAGCTTGGTCTTTGGTCTTGGTTTATACCAAGTTTACCTCCTTTACCAGCATGCTGTGAAAAGGAGAGGTAAGGAGGGTGTACTGCCGTGGTGGATGTGCCATCAAACGTGCAGATGTTGGTGTTGATGCTGGAACCTTTTGCAGCACAGAGATCTGAGAGTGCAGCTCCTCTTCCCATTCTGGCTGCACAAGGAACTTACATGCACAAGACAAAGCCTCCCTTGTGGGGTCAGGGAGCAGTCAGCACTGTTGGAGAGACTTGGGAAAGGTAACTCTAAGTTCAGGGCACAAGCCATGCAATTTTTCTCCCCTTCTTCAGCTGCTGTCACAGAAGAACCAAATGGTCGTTTCTGTTTGCTGTAGGCCAGAGATCCTTTATGCACTTCCAAGTTTTAAAACAAATAAAGTAAATCAATAAGCTTTGCATGGGGGGGTAATTAATTTATAAAGTAAAAGCTGTTGGAGTTTAGAAGCAGTGAATCAAAGATAATTTCATTAGTGACTGACTTTATATTGTCCTCATTCATGGTGCAGATTGAGTGACATGAGTTCTTGTTAATGTGTTTGTGTAATTGTCTGACTTTTTTCAGATACTTGGAAGGAAACCATCTGCCTGCTGTGCCGAAGGGGCTCTCTGCCTTCAAACACCTGACACTGATGTAAGAAACACGTGGTTTGAATGTCATGAAAATTGCATTACTCCTTCTGCACTATGCTGTTGGTGGAACATAAATAATTGGAATTTGGAGGGGGGGGAAAAAACCAACACCAAAACCCAAAACCTTCTGTAATTTGAATTTGGAAAGAATTTCACAGTAGACACTGCTGCCAATAAATGTTCATAAAGAGTGAGGTGCCTGAGAATCCATCCCCTTGCTCTGCAGGACCTCAAGAGGACAAAACTCTCCCACAGGCTGCTGCAGTTTCACTTGGCAGATTTATCTGTAAAGGTCATTAGCAGAGGAGACACATTAATTTGTGCTAGATGAGGCCATATTTATAATGCTAAGGCAATGACAATTTGCATAGCTGTTTCTTCTATGAACAGTCATGTAGATAGAGACACAGCTAGACTTTGTTCTGTAAATTGCTCCCTGAAATACACAGGAGTGAAATTCCCTGCCTGAATTGTTCATCAGGAAATTTCAAATGCTGTTGGAATCAGCTGTGCAGATACTCCACTCTAATAGGCTGGACGACCTCAGACAAAAACAACATGGAGGAAAAACTGGAATCCTTTGTTTTAAGAGTGTTTTTTATTTTGAAGCATCTCTAATTTTGCTTTTCAGGAGAGGTCAATAACAAAACAAAATGTTCTGGTTGAGCCTAAAATACTTTTTAAAATGAAAAATGAAATTTTGTTCTCGTAGCTGTCAATATGATGAGCATATGGAAGTGGGGTGCCTGGAATAAATTGCAAACCAAGTTGGAAAAGTAAATATTCAGCAGTGCTTGTATCATTTATTCATTTGTTCTTTTCATTGAATGCTGTATGCTGGAAATATGCCTTAATATTTCTGAGTCTGAGGCTTTTTAGGGGAGTCTGATGTGTTTTTCCTTTAGAGCTCATTATAAGTTGGTCAGAAAATACACGAGTTGATAATATGTGACTTTTCAATTGCTTCAAGCATTTTTCTGTGCAGATATTATGTAATCTTTTCAAAAAGACATTTTTCTTAATTCATACATATAAATTATATTTTCTCTGTGTGTTTCTTTAGTGATTTGAGTAACAACAGCATCAGTGTATTGGCCAATCACACCTTCAGCAACATGACTCAGTTATCAACGCTGTAAGTAGCCCAAAGTTTTGATAATAGCTTTAATTGCTTTTCTAACACCATCTAAGCTGTTGAACAATTAGTGTATCTCTTGTTGCTTAAGCATGTGGCTTTCCATGCTTATCTGTGATTGAAATAGCAGTGAAATAACTAAAGCCAGCCCAGAGTTGTGACTCTGCTCTCCCCTTCTGCAGCATCCTGAGTTACAACAGGCTCCGGTGCATCCCCGTCCACGCCTTCAACGGGCTGCGGTCTCTGCGAGTGCTGTAAGTGCAACTCCTGCAGTGCAGCTGATGGCAGGGAGGGTTTAATGGGCACGTGCTCATGAATTTTCACATAATTAGTGTCAATGTATTTTTACTCTGGTGCAATTTGTCTAGTAGAGGCCAGAGCAGGTGAGTACTAAAGATATTTGCAGGAGGAGTGGCTTTTCTCTGAAAGCTCAGGTACAGGAACTGTCATGAAAACAGGTCTCCAAAAGACTTCATAGAGTCTGTCTCTTCTGCCTGAACGTTATTTGGGTGCTCCACAGGAAATTACTTCTCTCTTAGTCTGTATACACTTGTTCATAGAGTGTTCATAGAGTTTCCACTGGATGCTGCAGCAAGAGTGTCTTTGTGGAAAACTTGTGCATTTTCAGAATATTTTCTATTGATTCAGATTTATGCAGGCAAGCTAGAATGCCATCTGAAGGGAAGTTAGAAACCCTCAAACTAAATCAGTGAGTAAATCAGACCAGTGGCAGGGCACCAGTAATGCTGAAATGTCTGTCTCAAATGTCCTTAAGCTGTGAATAAAATTACATCTCATATCAAGTGGGGGCCTGCTCAGAGATATTCATGTGTGGTTTATTTCTTGGGAGGTCCTTTTCTGCACTTTTCCTTTCTTTCCAGTGTAGCTGCTTTCAGCAGCTTTCTGGATTAAACCATTTGTTACAATCTCTTGTGAAAGTCATCTTTATATTGCCTCAGAGTGCAGGCTGTGGGCCTGTTCCTTACAGCAAGAGCCTCCTCCCAGCTTTCCTCTACATCTACAGGACTGGCTCCTGCTTCTGTTTTGTATTCACTGCCTCTCACTATCAGAAACAAACCCTGGCTTGCTTTTGTGGACAGCTGGCTCCACGTGCAGCTGTCAGGAAGGTGGAGAAGGCACCTTCCTCCCCATGAAACCCAGAAACACGAGTGGGTCACCATGGCTTGCACAGTAGCCAAAGGGGATAAATTAAATAGCTTGTCTATGGTGAGTTTGTTCAGTGTGCTGAAGGAGAAAGAGCTCTGAACACTCAAAGCTCAGGACAGAGGAGCTGAAGATTGTCCTGAGTGCTTTGAAACTTCAGATTGATATTTTCCATTAAAAAAAACTAGATGACGTTCAGATGCAGAAGTTTGTGTTAATTTAAAGAGCATTGGTTGCTGTGTACTGGCTCCATAAATGTGGAATCAAAGTGTCAACATAGACAGTACTGGGACTGTGGAAGCAGTAAGGCAGAGCTGCTTGGCTGAGACCCTTCACTGTGGTTTCAGTGGTAAAACAGATACCTCAGTTTCAACTTCCCAAATTACAAGACAGCTTTGGATTCCCACTTTTCATTAGTAAAAACAAGAAAGATACGTGATTTGGATTTGTTGTTTTAAGTTTGGCTTGGAATCCTGATTTTTAGCTCACTAGGATGGTCACATTTGAGCTGTTACATGAGTCCTGAAATTCAGCCACAGATTAATATATTCTGTTTCATGGCCAAATAAATTATTCCATATGGAGCTGTCTTCTGGCCTGCTTCTGATATGCAGGCTAGCTTGATTAAAGCTCATGTGGGGCTCTCTACCCTGAATTACAGTGTAGATAAACCATGCCTCCCTCTTTCCAATAGCTACAATTTGTCTTTTCACTTCTGTTCTTACAGGCCACATATGGGCAGAAACAGAGGGCAGTATTCTAATGACAACTGTTGTTTTTTTGCTTTTTTAAATGATTTGCTAATCAAAAAGTATCTTCCTCCTTCGAGGGAGAAAACACCCACTGCCTTGCACAGAGCAGTGAAATGAAGTCTAAATGGGAATCTCTGCCTCTGCTCCCTGGATTTGGAAGCTTCCATATTGATTTGATTTATTATGGCCCACAAAACTCTGGTATCAGCTACAACTTTTGCCACGTGTCATCACTGCTGCTACTAAAAATCAATTCTCCAAAGAGAAAATGGTTTCCAAGAGACAAAATGAAATCTGTTATTGTCAGTTTTTTATTATCCATGCTCTCAGGGGAACTTAAAAGAGAAAACATCAGCAAAACAATTTCCACTTTTTTTCTGTTTTTAATAAAAAGAATATAGGGATCTCATTACCTTTGGCTGTGCATGCCTTTGAAGGTAGCAGGCCCTTCTCATGAAGGTCTTCCAAATTCCTTATGTTTTCTGTATTTTTTGTCTCTATAGTAAATACAGTAAATAAGTGCTCTGAAAATCAGAATAATCATAGCTGCACTTGGTCTTTGACAGATATTTTATTCTGAACTCCCTTTCTTAGATTTTTCAGCACAAGTGAGAAAACTGCAGAATCAACATGTTTATGTTTCAGCCTTAATATCTATCAGTGTTTACACAATCAGGTCTTTAATCTCAGCCTTCACATGGTTTATCCATAGCAGCAGCCAAAGGTGCTGGGGAGCACAGGATGTAAAGTCTGGAGAATTTTTTAATAAGCAGAAGTTGGTATCAGTAGGTTTTTGAGCCAAAGCTATTACAGTGAAAAGTTCTGGATTTGTTTTCAAGTTAATTTGTCCAAAGTTAGTCTTCTTAGAGACTAAATATAAACAGATTAAGGAAGTTGAGATTGAGACAAATTATGAGTATTAAAACTCTCTGGATGACCTGAACAGATTATTTTAAAGATTATTGTGTAATCACATATTTTTATATGTGACTTAGCTAAGAGGCAAAGTCCAAAAATCGAAACACTTTCTAAGGTCACTAAATAATTGTCCATGTTATGGTTAGAGGGGAAAAGGAGTAAAATTACCTACTGAATATTCTATTAACAGATACTCCAGTTTTAGTGAAACCTGTTGGATATTTCCTGCAGTTCAAAGCTCAGACAAACACTAATATTCATGATGGTAAAGCTGTCACCAATGATCTTTGGCCACAAAGTTTTTGCACTACAGTTTCATTGTTGGGTGCTGCACTGATTTGACCTAACAGAAGCATCTGGCTGTTTCTTTTTTTTTTTTTTTTTTTTTTTTTTTAAAAGGATTCATAAAATATTTCTTTTTTTTTTTTGTATACAAGGAATCAGAGAATGATTCCTTGTATTTATCCAATGAATTTATAAAAGCTCTCCTGTTGGGAGCACGGAGCAGTGAGTGACACTGTGGGCTTTCCCTGACATCTGAGCTCTGCTGGTTCCTGCAGGGTTTGGCACCCTTGGGGGTTCCTGTAGGTGTTTGCCCCTGGGTTGTGGCTCTGTGAGCTCAACCCTTCAGCCACATTTCTGTCTTGACAAAAACACATCCCCCTTGCAGTAACCCAGTGCTGTGGACAGTGGGCCGGCAGGCAGGACGTGGGAAGGATTTGTAAAAGAAAAACAACCAGAAAACCCCAGCCCAAAAGGATATGTTGAATTAATTTCCTCCCCTGAAGGCAAAGGAATAAGTTAGTGATTCTGTGTAGAAGGAAGTTTTGATTTCAGGAATTCTCAACTGTTCTGTTACTCTCTCTTCCAGAGGAGATCCCTTAAATGCATGTCCCTGCTGTTTACTGGAGTTTAGACAAGAGGATCCCTGGAAGTTGTGCTTTTGAGGCAGAATACACACATCAGCGTGTGTGCTTTAACTGTCCTAATGTTGAAGATTTTATTTGACCATTTGCTTATAAGGAGTTTTGGTATAAAAATGTGTTCCTGGTGTTGATCCAAGAGGAAAGATTTTGTTGCACTGTTGAATTCTCTTGCCGCTATGTATTTTTGTGGGTTTAGAATTTGTCATTTCATGTTAGTTGCAGGAGTGATGATGTTGCTGACATGATTTTTTTATTAAAATACAGGCACTTATATCCATGAAACACCTCAGTGTTTGGGGCATGAAAGAAAGCAAATCCTTCTTTAACTTCTTACAGATAGATGGCTGTGTCATTGTTCAGCTTCTCTTAGATGTTTCCAGTACACCTAGAAAAGAAAATGTACTCCTTCACAGGATAAATGTGACTGATAAAACGTGAAGATTAATATGTCTGTTTACAGAGAATTGTCTTGCAGTTTAAAAGATCAGCAATATGCTCATTATGAGCAGCTGCTTATTTATTTGTGCTTATTTCATTGACCATTTTGATGACAAGTGGTTGACTAGGCCTCCTCACACCAACAAAATACTCCTTATTTTATAGCTGTGGGGTTTGCCTCGCTCAGTTGGTCCTTCTGTACAGAATTAGTGAGTGTGTTTTATCTGAAGTTACTGTGTGGGAGCTCATATCCTTCCTGTTCCTGTTCAGATTAATTTCTTGGAGATACACCCTTATATATGCCAAGTTATTAATAGTCAAAACCAAGGGAGGCTTAAAGGAAAATTTTAGAATTTAGGATGTTGGATGGGCATCATGTGCACCCTGGTGCAGCTGAAAGTGGTGTTGGGGAAGAAAGGTTGCAAAAAATAGATGTTTTTTTTTTTTTTTTCATTTGGGGCTGCCTGTTTCCATGGGTTGATACTTGGATTGTTTTAAACCCAATGTTTCAACAGTATGTACACTCACAGAAATAGAAACTGTGATTCCTGTGTCAGCAAATCACCAGGTAAGTTAGAAAATGAATGACTCAAGGGCAAGAGCTGCTCCAAAACACACTGCAGCTTTCTGTTTTCCTCCCTCCTCTGCCGTGTCTGGAGCACTGACAGTAATTCCCATTTATGCTTGCCTATGTAACCCACGCACAAACGTATTTCCCAGACAGGAGATAAAGTGGGTGCTTAAATTGTCCTGGAAACTGTGGAGAACCCTTTCACTCCTTTCAGGGGTCCTGAAAATGCTGCTAAAAAATGATAGTTTCTTTGCACAGGGTGAATAATGTCCTAAACCAACTGATTTCAGGTGCTTTCCTTGGTAGCACAGAGAGGTATTTTCTACTGTAAGAATGGGAAAGTGAGGCTATATTTACCCTCAGGGACCCTTGCTCTCTCTCCCAGGATCTCTCTGAAGTCAATACTTAATTTAACTTTCACAATTCTTATTTCCTCTGCTCTGTTTTTGTTGTGCTTCTGGCTAATGGGATTCTGTAAGAGAACACAGGTCTGGATGTGAGGGTCTACTAGTCATCAGTACACTTTTAATAGCATAAATAGTATGTCACCTTTTTAATTTACAGCAGCACTCACCAGCAATGCTGATTGCATCATTGTTTTAAATGCCAGCACCTAGACGCCTCAGGAGGGATAAAGCATGGAAGTTCATGAGTTGTGAAACTCACAGAAACTCCAAAAATCAAAATTAAATACAATTTTTAAGCATTGGTTCCTTCAGTTGCAGGGATCAGACAAAAAAACCTGTGGTTTGATACCTTCCTGCTTCTCCCCATTCTAGGACACTACATGGAAATGATATTTCCAGTGTTCCTGAGGGTTCTTTCAATGACCTGGTGTCCCTGTCCCATCTGTAAGTACTTCTGCCTGGCTTCAATTCTTTGATTGATGGTTTCAGATTTGTAAAACAGCACATATTGGTAGGATTGTATAGCTTTTTTGTTTTTCCTGCTCACTTTTCATAATGTGCTCTGGATAGTCATAGTGCATTTGTTCAAAGGAAATTTTAAAAATGCTGGAACCTGTTGTTATTAGTTATAAAAATATTTTCTTAAGGAAAACCAAATGAGCAAGTGTGACAGTTTTCTCTGCTGTGGACTTCATGTTTAAGATTTTCTTTCAGCATTCTCAATGTGAAATGCAGAGTATATTATGGTTTGAGAGTGAGACAGGAAACCTCCCACAAAGAGCAAATATTAAGCAAATGTGAATTCTTTGCTTAATAAGTGTCATATGTTTTGCATACTGGAATGTTGTCAGTATATGGACTTGTTGATGAATCACTGCTACAAACATATATATTTAATCACATGGAAATTGGTCATTTCACAGAATTAATACTTCGTTCCACAGTTTGCAAAAATTACTAGGCATTTGAGCTTTTTGAGGAATTATACTGGTAGAGGCCAGTTTAGTTGATAAAAGAACAGACAAAGAGCTGCAATGGCTCCAAACTAAACTTGAGTGACCAGAAAATGCTTTTTCACTGAGACAGTGTGAGATACTTCACATTTTTAGATAATTGATGTAGGAAAAGCAATTTTGTGCATGGCTTTCTTGATTACTGCCCTCAGTTAATCAGAGGGCTGGGCATGTGTTGGTCTCTTTGTGAAGTGAGTGTTTCCACAGGCTGATACAGATGTTGATGTACACACAAGCAGACGTGTGCATTTAGCATAGGTTTATATCTAATTTTTGTTTCTTTTTAGCCTTTAACATGCCCTCCAGAACACTTCCCTGAACACCAGATTCTGATTGTATTTAAGAACTTTCTGGATAGCAGATACATGCCTGACATCTTTCTGTCTCTGTTCCTCTGTGGACAGTAAAAAATAAAAACATCTCAGATTGGTAGGGACAGAAATTACGAGAGCAACTTGGGCAACTTGAGCAAAGAAATAATCTCCTCTGTTTCCAGCTTACACCCTGGTATCACTGGTTTTGCACATTTCTTTTTCCTGTTCCCAGTTTAGTTAAGTAATTTTATGTGTTTGGGGCTGAAATTCTGACTGAGCTGAAGCCCTGTACCTGCTTTTAGAAATTCCATACTGGGAATCTGACTGCTGGGGGTATTTTCAGAACTCAAGGAATAAACATAGCCTGTCCCATTTGTTTGGATTTCCCTCAGGGTTTACATTAAATGAAGTGAAGATCCAATTTTCTTGGGTAAACCATTCACCTTAGGGAGTGATAAAACCCCCTTTGGCCCAATACAATCTCTGCAGTCTTTCTGTTTAGATATATGTGCTGCCAGAAATGTAAAATACACAAAGCCCAAATGAACAGTAATAAATAGAATCCATAAAATAAATAAGACCTGTCTGGGGTATAATTTGCACAGTTGAGCAGTTGAATTTTACAGTGCAATTGTGCTCTCCAGTTTTTTAAGAGGATCCTGAAACTTTTAGCAACCACAATGAATTTTTTCTTCACATGCCCAAAAAAGCTATGCTTACTCAAACTGAGTCATATATAATTGAAAATAAATGCATTTTGAGCCCCTCCTGATATATAGATCTTCAAGGAGAAAACCTGCACTTGGAGTCAGTTTGAAAATCATACAAGGACTTGCTACCCATCAAACTCTTAAGACATGGGAGAACAAAAATTTGTCTTAACTGTGCAAGGTGGTGGCTGAGGGTGGGATTGGTGTTTTGGCAGGGGAGAGCTGAGTACCAGGGTGTGGGGAGGATGGTCAGCCCAAGCCTCCTATGGCAGGACAAGGGGGACATCAAACTGGCTTTTAGAATTGCAGAGAGATATTTGTGTAGACAAAACTATTGATTTTAGTCAGAGTCTTTTGCAATAGTTCTGAGTTGATCTGTAATTGGAAGAACAGAAGTGAAATCTAGATGGTCCAATCACTTTCTCCACAGCTGTTTAAAGCCTACAGGAACATTTTCACCAAATTTCCTTTATGTCTTCAACATCATCTCACTGTAATGGAAATAACATAACAAACTATGTAGCTTTAGCTCCCTGAATTTGGAGGTGGGTTTGTATGTGCTGTATACTGCTTTTGTTTGCTATTTATTACTTTATTTAGTTGAATCACATAATTGTCTATTTGAGCCGTGACTTTACT
Organism: Toxostoma redivivum; assembly: GCA_013397375.1. Lineage (NCBI taxonomy): Eukaryota > Metazoa > Chordata > Aves > Passeriformes > Mimidae > Toxostoma > Toxostoma redivivum. The sequence goes on from VXBI01001219.1 coordinate 754,275, forward strand.
GATGTTTTTAGTCCAGGGCAATGTTAAGAATGTTACAGCACTACTGTAAGTTCATGTGTAATATTACTTAAAAAGAGCCCAAAATCTGCTGGATGGAGCTGGGACCTTCCCAGCTAAGTCAGTTCCTGCAGTTCTGTCCTTCCCTTTCTCTGGTTCAGTGTCCCAAGCACTGCCCACACACAGACCCTGTGGCACTCCAGGGATTCCACAAACCCTCAGGAACAGATGATGTTGAGTACACCAGGTATTCCCAACTTATTTCCCATAAACAGCTCAGATTTCTAATCCTGCTGAACTATCTTCTCTTTACTCAAATTTTTATTAACTGCCTATAAAGATAAGTTGTCACCTCCTCTTTTTTTCAACATTGTCACAGATAGAGTTATTTTAATTGACTTTATTCAGAGTTGCCCCTAAACAAAATAAGTGTCTGAACAGAAATATCTGCCCAACATTTTGAAAATGCTGCTGGTGGTATTTCCTCACATCAGAAGATATTTTTGCCTTCTGGAAATACTTTGCTGTAACAGGCAAAGAAATTGAGAAAGTATGTTAGAAGTCATGAATGAAAATACAAGAATTATCTCTAGTTCCTATAAATAAATTCTTAAAAATCAAAAAAATACCCTAAACCAAACCAAAAAATAAAAGGCAAAACCCCCCAAACAAAGCACAAACCACAAACAGAAGTGTGGAAGGATACATTTCTGAAATTGTCAACAATATTATTAGTAGCCATTTCTAGTGACTATAGAGCAGCGTTTTTTCTAATGTAGTTTATAAATATTAATTAACTTGGTAACAAGCTTTCCGTTGTCCTCCCACTCACATTTTATATATGGCAGTTTCTCAACACTAAAAATTTCTCAGCTTTCACTGCTGCATTTTGTTTGACCTTGGACAAGTGAGCCAGTTGATCACAGTTCCAGGGTCAAAAAGTCAACCCAGTAGTTTTTTTCCATTGTAAGCAATGGATTTACAGGAGGAGTGGATGGATATTTTTTAATGCTGAGCTGCAGTACACATTTAATTTTGATGAATGAGCCCCAGACAGGGTTTGAACCCATGAACTCTCATTATGAATCTGTCTAGGGCACAGTGGGTTCATTAGTCACTCCAATAGAAATGTATCAACAAATTTACTGAGGTTTCTATCTTAATATCCTGCCTGATATGTTTTTATTTGAAAGAAGTTTGAGTTTACAGTACCATCTTAAAAATAGTTTATAGCATGTGAAGAAATTTTAAAGTCTAAAAAACAATTTGAATCATTGGTTTCTTTAGTGTCTCTTCCTTGTGCTGTTCTTTATTTAGTTTATTTTCTTTTCATGTCAATTCAGGTGTTGTACAGCTGAAGTCTTGCACTGACTTTGAGTAAAATAAATACAGACTTTCAACATGCATTTCTTCACATTTTTAACAATTAGTTGGCTTCAAACTGAGTTTTCTGAAGTGTGAACTTTGTAATTGACTGATTGCCTGAAAAGAAACTTTCTTTAAGAGAAAGAGAAGTACAGATTAGTCAAGGCAGCACCTAAATTTAAGGTAAAAAGATTAGTTTTCTTTTGGATAACTGTCCATGAATAAAGGAAAAATTCTGAGAATTATAATTTTACGATATAAATGCATCATCTTCAACTATTTGACCTAACTCAAGTGATGGGTCAAGCAGCAAATGTTCTTTCAAAGTCATAAATAAACTTAGCAAACACTGGGTTGCAGTTTGGAAAATGGAGGTATCTTCTGCATATGTGTTTCATCTGGTGAGGAGTCACATTAGTGAGATCCAAACTAAATTACATAACTCAGAGTACACTCAGGAAGGACAGAGAATTAAAGGGAATCAGTGTGATAAATTTGATGAAAGCATTATGTCCAGTGACATTGCTCAAGCACAATTGTTTGAAGAAGGGGTATCTCCTTAGGTGTGTATGCATCTTCCCTAACAAATGATGGGTAGAAAAGCGAAGAGCAGGAGATAAATCTAAAATCCTTCCTGAATGTTCATCAGATCTTTGCCACGTTGGGAAGCAAAGCATCCCTGTAGAAATGTAGAATAAACTGTGCCTCGGTGAGATCAGAGCTGTTTGTTATCTTCTCCAAATAAGCTGTGCTAATTGTTCTGCACCTCGAGGGCTCTGGGCACCAACCCCCTGCACTGTGACTGCCACCTGCGCTGGCTCTCCGAGTGGGTGAAGGCGGGCTACAAGGAGCCCGGGATCGCCCGCTGCCGCGGCCCCGAAGCCATGGTGGACAGGCTGCTGCTCACCACGCCCACCCACCACTTCCAGTGCAAAGGTAGGAGCCAGCTGGCACCCTCTGCCCTCCTGACCACAGCCTTTCACTTCTATACCCTTGGTTTTGCCCAAAGGGGGGGAATTGGGGTTGGGTTTTGTTTTCCAACACATCATGTTCCTTCCAAGTTGTGTTTTCTTGTGTTCTTCCTCAAAGTGCAGTTAACTGCTCCACTGGCAGGAAAAGCAGGGAGCCTCAGAGCAGAGTGTTCCTGGTACTCACAGCAGGTTATGTAATGGCACATTAGCATATAGGGTGTTGTTAGAACTTATTGGAACAAATAATTCATTTTGGCCTGTGACTTACCCCCAAAAAATTGGGAAAATAAGAGGTATCATAAAAACATAGAGCACTATAGTTATTATGTACATTTCCTTGAAAACCAAGAAACTGAGAATTCTTCTAGAAAGCAAATATTTACCAAAAGTGCATTTTTATCTGCAGATCTGCAAACTGTTCCCATCAGCGGCGATTCAGAAACTGCAGATTATGGAAGACATGTCGTGTCTGAATTCAGTGTGCATTCATTCAGGAGAGGGTTGAGGTCCAGCTCTGAACAATTTGGGGTAGTGCTTTAAAGAGCACTCAGACAGGTGATCCACTTTTTTGTGGATTAAGTAAGTAGCTCATTAGTGAGTGGTGGAGATGAAGACATATCTGTATGTTCTCATAAAAAACGAGTTTCGGAGGTTTGCTTAGCTTACCAGAAAGTACTTGAAGATGGAGCTGTATTTATAGTGGAAAAGATGGATCAGTAGCCTCTCTTAGAAATGGAAATGAGGGCATAAAGCCTGTTTTTATGTCTCTCAGAGTGCCATACCCATTTACAGCACTGCCTGGCAGCAGAGTGGTTTTATAGGTGCTGGAATTAAACTGCTGAACAAACAAATGATGGTGTTGGGGTGAGTTTAAAACACAGGTTCCCAAGGCTGAGCTGAATTTTATGTCTTTTCAAATATATCTTTAATAACTGTAACCTTATAATTTAATTACTTTGAAATGTCAGTCTCAAAACTATCAGAACTCTGACCATAATTATCAAACCACAGACTTTACAATAGTCTCTCAAATGTGAAGTACAAATATAAGAAGTAGTAAAAATACCAAATAATGCACTTGTTCCCGTGAAGTGAACCAAAGAAAAGAATTTATTTGGTATATTAAACCAGATCTGAATATTAAACCAGAAATAGAAGGTGGATGTCTTCTTCATGCTGAACCTGTGATACATCAAAGAGTTCTGCTCATTTTCTCTATAAACTCAACAAGCGACTCTTAGGCAAGAGATCAGTAAATCTGTGATCCAGGATATTAGATGTAGTTGTATGCTTCCTATGTAAATGTTAGATTGGTCCACCAGAAAGCTCATGTTCTGTCTAATATTCCAAAAGTCTCCATAGCTTGATTTATCTGAACAGAAAATGAGAAAAAGAGTGTTGACCTGGAGTTGATCTTCGCACAAGTAGAAACTATTAATGGTCTGGACAAGTGGTGGTAAAGTTCAACAAGCTCCAGGCCCTAGAAGAATTCACCTTTACTCATGAAAATACAAATATTTTGAAAACGAGTGCATGACTTGGCAGTCTCACTGCACCCCATTCCCATTCCAGGGAGCACTGAGTCCCCAAAACCCTGGGTCCCAGCACCAGGAGTTGTCCTGTGCTGGGCTGGGTACCTTGAGCTGCTGTGTGAAGGTCATGCTCAGATGTCCTCTGTGACCTCCAGGAACTTCTAGAGTAGAAAAAAAAATAAAAAGTAGTTTAACTTATTCTTGTTAAAAATATGTTTCTGGCCTGTGCCTGAGCAGGAGGTTATGTCTCAGCAGAGCCAAGGAAATAAAAGTGTGTTATGTGCAAGTCATGCAAACTCAGCTCTGCTTTTTATTAACTTGCCCTCCCAGCTATGCAGTAGAGGAAAGGAATGTGCTGGGCTGAGGGCATTTTGCTATATGGATTTATAAATCAAATCCACAAGGGCAAAGTAATGGACTACTTAACTGCTAGGAGCTAGCAGTGTTCTTATTAGTTCCTACATTGATTAGCTTTGATCTATGCTGTAGAAATAAATGGAAAATGTACACGTATTATGAAATAAATAGTAGAACAAATTCTGGCTTACTAACCTCTAAATCTAAAAGAGTAACACTGCTGCCTGTCTCATGAGCTCTCAGAGGAGCCACCTTTGTTTATTCTTTGTCTGTTTTACAATGAAGACAAATGTAACTCAGGTATGTCACATTCCAGCCCCTGTCAGTGCCAGGAATTCAGGTGTGATTTCCTCTTGCTGTCCTAACTCCAAGGTAAAAACATGTATGGCATGTAGTTAGATGTAAACACGAAGATAGGATAAGATGACAACAGTTCTTTATTTAATTTCTGGCATTTTTTCTTCCGGTGTATTTTTCCCTCATTACTGCCTGTGCACTCCCGGTCAGTCCCTGGTGGCACCACCATCACTACAGGAGCAGGACACGGCCCAGGTGCTGTCACCTGAGACCCTTCAGTCCCCATTCTGCCTTGTTCTTACCCCTCTTGGTGCTCTGCAAGCATTCACAGTAAACAGTGAAGGTTTATAACTCATGTAGGACAATTCAAAGCAAATCCCTGGCTGGAAGGGATTTTTTCATCCCTAGTTCTGTTAACTCTGAAGCTCCACCTACTCTTGAACATCGAATTTAAGCTTCTTTTCTTCACTTTCAAGATGTTTCACAATTTGCTCCTTCTTACCATATATCATGCAGTAGCAGAAGCTCTGTGCCCACTTTTGATTACTACAGGACCGATTTTAAATTATTTTAAGATGTATTTCCTTGAAAATGAAATAAAATTATTTTAAGGTCTTTACTGCCTGATATAATTTAAGCCACTTTAAAGTGCTAGGTTTTGTTTTTACTTATAAAAGCCAATTAGTTAATACTTATTAATATTTGAAATGTAGCCATTTTTAAAATCACCGTGTTTTAACTGTGAATATAACTGCCTAAAAAGGCTTTCTGCAAAATCTCAACCATAAAAATATTGATTTACTTGGGACCCCAAATGTAATTAGTGTTGTTTTAGTCTGTGCTTGTTTTCCTGCTCAGCTACAAACTTCACTACTTCTCTGGAAGATTTCTGCTACAAATATGAGGTTTATTCGATGGTTTAAATATGGCCATGTGTATTTACCTGCATACATTTACATCTTTGCATATTTGGCTTTATTGCACTTTGCTGAGATAGCTCAGTGTTGATCATTCTTCTGGGCAGAAAGAGAAGAAAATAAGTTTCAAACTCTCTTAAAATTAAGGATGGTAGAGCACTTTGCACCTAAATATTCCCATAAGCCTCTAACTAAATCTGTCTTGTGCATGGTTTTTATTTATGTTGTTGCATCTGCACTTTCATTCTTGTTATCAGCCATAGAAATGTCAGGTTACAGTTCCCTGGGGTTGCTGTTGCAGGATTTCCAGAACTGAGAAAAGGAAAAATTGCTGAAAGCTATATGTATATATATATCCCACTCCCTGGAGGTTCCCAACATGCTTTTTTCAGAGCATATGTTTGCATCTTCAGGAGAATATAAGCGTCATTGAGACTTGCCTAGCACTTGATTTAAGTCCTTAAAGCCTCTCTGATCCCTGGGAATCCCATGGTGTCGTGCAGTGCACCTGCAGCATGTGCATTTGTGCCAGTGCTTGGGGGAAGAGGTTTGTGTGTGTGCATGGGAGGTGTTGATTTTGCAATCCAGTTCTCTGTGTTTGCCTCTCCAGAGCCAGTGGATCTCAGTGTTGTGTCCAAGTGTAACCCCTGCCTCTCCAGCCCCTGCAAGAACAATGGGACGTGCAGCAGTGACCCCGTGGAGCTTTACCAGTGCACTTGCCCTTTTGGTTTCAAGGTATGACTCCAAATGAGTTTCATGAGGAGCAAGAAGCTGTTCCCCATCAGTTGTGGTTCTTTAACTGTTGTGCTGTGAGAAGTTAATTTTACAGGCACTGGGCTCTGAAGTTCCCTTGCTCAAGCAGGTTGTGTGTGACTTCAGTTGTGCCCTGCCACAAATATCATCCTGTGCAGTTGGACTGGCTTTGCTTTGTGCTGTGACTACACAGATCATCCTGAGGAACTTGCTCTGGTTGTGTGCAGGCTGGTTGGGCTGTTCAATCTCCAGAGGTTACTTCCAGCCGTGGGCATTCTCTGATTCTGTGATGTGGATATCCATGTAAAATGGCAAGTTGGTTTTATCATCCTTTTAGTCTCTTGTTTTCTGCCAGCAGCAAGATCACTATTTCGTAGGCTTCCAGCCAAAGGGAAGGCAGTTCAGATGAGAATTAAGGGCCAGTTTGGTCCATGGTGACAGAATGTTGATACCTGGTAGTTTACATCCACCTTCCACAGACTGATGAGCAGAAGAGCGATCCCTGATCAGACACAACCCTAAATGAGCTGTCTCTGATTTCAGAGCACTAATGGCCACAGAGGGATCTGCAGATATGAAAACTGTGGATTCCAGTCATTGTGAGCAGTGCCACCTTCCTGATAACACATTGGGAAATGGGGTCATTGAGTAAAGCAGTTTCTTCAGCAGTGATGGATAACTCCCCTAGTTCACACTGCACTGTGAGAGCTTAAGGACACCAGGGCACTGTCTCAGAGCTGATGTAGCTGGAAATCTAGCTCAGGAGGCAGTAGCTGAAGGATTAAGTATAAGTAATAAATGAGGCATATGATCTGTTCACAGCCTGGGGCATTTCAGGTGCAATGGCCAAAGCAGGCTGCATCCTCCAGTGGGGATTTTATTCACCTCTTTGGATATTTCTTACAGTCTTGGTCAGTTGAAACAGATGCTCATAAAACACAAAGTAATAAGAATTATAGGGGAAAAAAGAAGGGCAAAACCAGACATACATGTGGAAAGTAAGCACAAGTATCTGTGTGTTACATTTCAGGTAGGATTTAGAAATTAATTGGTTCTGATGATACCACCATTTCCCTTCTCTGTTTTCCTGGGATGCATCCCAGAGTAATTGATAGATCCCTGAAACATTGGGAAAGGGAAAATATAAAACTTATTTCTTCTTTTTCACCCCAGTGCCCCTACTTTTAGTACTCAAGAATAATAACAGTCCTAAATAATTGAAAAAGGCATTGGAAATTTCCTGTAATCAGAAATCTTTCTACTCATTGGCATATCAACCAGAACCTTTTCTACAATTTAAAAGACCATATTTTCAAAAATCTGTTTACCTGAAACTACTTGATAAAAATCTGTTTATCTCCTCAGGTTAATAAGAAAATGGTCATTTAAATTTGATTTTTAACACAAATTATGTTGAATTCTTCAGGTGGGAACTTGAAAAGTAAATAATTTCAGAACTAGCAAGAGAACACATAAGTCCTTGCATATACTTTACTCTCTGTAAGATATGTATCATGAAACAGGTATCCAGGTTATTCTAAGTAAAAATGTGTTATGAGCATTTTTTTTTTGGCCCATAGATTTTTGTTTGCTGGTTGTTCTTTTGGTTTTTTGCAGTATCCCTTATTCACAAAGCCACTGGAATAGATGCATTTATACTGTTAGAACACACGTTTATGAAGGGAAGATTTATTAAAAAGAAAAATCAAGAATAATCCTGTAGTTTATCTGCATGTTGTAGTGTGCATTAAACCTCAGGATGCATCATTTTCCTTGGAAGGGTTTTGGTAAATGCTTGATGTGGCTCAGTTTAAACATCTCAAAGAGCATCCAGCTTTTCTCCTCTCTGACACACTTTCTCAGGTGACATCAGTGTGTGAATGCAAAACCCAAAGCCACTGTGAGCCTGTAAGCACCAAGCTGCCAGCCAAGCATGGTGTAAAGCAAACAGACCAGGCATGGCACTTGGAGCAGGGTTTAAAAATACTGGGTAACAGTTCAGGGAGAATTGGTGGAAATTTAATAAGCAAAAAAAGAACTGTGAGTCTTTACCACAGGTTTTTGAATAAAAATGAAATATGACAGGTCCAAATGCAAACCATATGAAAGGAGCACTCTATCTACCACGCAGTTCTCCACCAGAGATTCATGTTAATTCAATAACAATACCTTGCTTCCTTCTCACCAGCCAGCACCAAACAGCTCCATCCATCTGGAAGCTATTTCCCAGACCTTGATAAATTGCCCTAAATCTGCCCTCTCAGCATTTGTTTTTCCTTGTTTGATGTAGATTTTCAAAAAATCCTGTGTAGAAGAGTGCATCAATAAAGTGAAAAACCCACCCTTGTTCCAAATTTAAACTGACGGCTCCATAATGTTCCCTGCGAAGGGACAGGCATTACAAACAGCTTTCTGGGGTTCCTGTGCTCATGCCAGTCTTCAGAAAAACCAGGGCAGCTAACAGAAAGTCACCTAAGTTACCAGCTGCCAGAGTGGTTCCTGATGGATCAGGATATTTTCCCAGCTAACGGTATTCTCAAAACCTTGTGGTCTGGTTTTTGCTGTCACACTGATGACGGTTCCATCTCTTACTTTTCATGCTCACAGAGATGTTTTTGCTATTGAATTTAAACTTTGTGGGGCTTTTAGCAATTTTAGTGCTGCCCTTGGTGGTTTGGGTAAATCAGAAGTGAGATAAGTCATGGACCACCTGAGCTTTGAAGCTGGAGAGCCCCAGGGGTGTTTGATGAGGACAGAAACAGAGATTGCTCACTCAGGGATGGGCAGGGCTGAGCTGATAATGATCTTTGCTGCTGCTCTTTGCTTAAAATGGGTGATGAATGTGCTTGTTGACGATAAGCCATGGCTGAAACAGTGCTGTTGTGGCTGTACTTTGGGGAGAAAGCCCCAAGGAGTGGGATATGGCACCTCCAACATCTGGCAGGCTCAGGAGCAGGAGCTCCAGGGTGCCACCACTGCTGGCAGGAGCTGGCTCTGCATGTTATAAAACTCTTGTTTTCATATTAAACACAACCATAGGTGTCATTCTCCAGTGGGTTGGAGTTTTTTTTTTTTCTCTTCTCCATGGCATTCTTTGAGTGGTTATTTAAATAATATGTGTGGTTTAGATTGTAAAGTCTGATTGTAAGCAGAGAGATGGAGCTTTCTCCTGCTGGAAATGCTACTGGCCACTTGCAAGAGCCAGTGTGTGTGAGTGCAGCTGGGGCTGGGAAATAGATAACAGGAACCTACCCGTTCATTGATTCTGTAGAGTGTGTGACTTGTAAGTAGTCCCATTGACATTGCAAAACTGAGTCCATGGGTGTTGGAATTCAAGAGGTTAATCAAACTTGCAGTCAGTAAGCCATCAGGAAAAAATTCACTTTAATAACTGTAGCAAAAAATAAGGTGAGTGAAAACAACATGTAGTGTATTTTGTCATTGCTTTATTCTGAAAATGCCCTTTTGGAGTTTTTTGACTGATTTTTGTCTTTTATACTTTCTTTTTCTTAAAATTAAGGTAGTGATAATTTGCTTTGTTTCAAATAGAATTAATTGTAGGACTGCGGTAAGAGTTTAAAATACATTTTTGTTTTGCCTGCAATGAAAGAACATTGCCAACCCAGAACAGGAAGTGCAGTGCCTGCCTAGGAATCTCCACAGCCTCTCTGATTGTTCAGGTAAAGGAGCCAGTGCTGCTGGAATGTAGGTGTTTGTCACCTCTGAGTTCTGCTGCCACTGAAAGCTGTCTGAAATGGAAAGTGAAGATAGGTAAGATTGGCACAGCTCATATCCCACACTCCAGGCACCAGGTGCTGATGCATGCCTCTGGTAGAGTTGCTCTAAATTTTAACCATATCTGTTCACCTCCCTGTTGAGTTCAGCCAGTGTCCTGACTTTTGTTGCAGCCCTGCAGTGTCTTGAGGGTTCAAGCAATTTCACCAGTCATCCAGGATGACAGATACAGTTGGAAAAATCCTGGGCAAAGCTCTTGGCTTTGGAGAGACAGCATTCTTTGCAGCCAGACTCTTGTGGTGGGAGGCGTTACAGTGAAGCCAGAATGATACTTAGTGAGGAAGCTCGATCCAAAGTTCTGCTTGGAATTTGGCTCTTCCCGCCTCCCAACCCCCCATGCCTGGTTTTTGTCCCTGGAAACAAGTTTAGAAGTGGAGGGTCTCAGAGCAGGATGTTGCTGGGAATTGGGGGATTCACACATATCCCGTGTTTGCACTGATATAAATTCTGTGCCAGCACTTGAGGGGGTCAGTGGAGCTGGGCAGGAGCTGTGGCTGCTGAGCACAAGGCTGACATGAAGAAGGTTTTCTCAGCACTGCCCCTGTGCCCCTGGCAGGAGGGGTTGAGTGGATGTAACCAGTGTAGAGTTTGGCTGCTGCTGTGTGAGAGTCTGTGCCTGCTTTGTCAGGCTGATCCTGTGTGCAGATGTAGCTCTGTGCTTTTGTTTCTTTGACTCTATTAACACACACATGTGGGTCCCCATGTGCATCCTTCAGCACAAATAAGTCCCCAAGCTGGAATTGAAAGGGAGAAGAAGTTGGGAGGACTCTAAGCAGCCTGCCCTCATCCACAGCAGCCAGGAGAGCAAACTCCTCTCCCTGCCTCCATGCATTGCTCTGCCCTGGCCTTTCTTCTGTCCCGGTGTCAGGGTCGGGGGACAGGCACTGGAATGTCAGCTCCATGCCAAGATTTCGTGTAGAAGTAATCAGTTCAGCAAAATGCTGTTTGTGTGAGGTGGTTCTGCCTTGAACTTTCATTCTCATAAATTCTCCTGGAGTGTGTGTTTATGTGATCTGGGGTGTTTTATTTTTGTTTGATCATTTTAACCATACTGAAAATGCTTATTAATGAATGTCAAAGAAGCATTTTCCACTCATAGTAAAATACAAGAGAAAGCCTTTAGGGATGAGAGGTAATGGGTGGCCACATAAAATGAGTAGATCTGCATTTATGTGTGGATTTTTAGGGCAAACACCAGTGTAAGCAGTAGGTGGTTATAATTTATTTCATATAAAGCTCCTAGGGCAAAAAAAAATGCAGAAATCACAGTATTTTCTTCTACATGCTTGTTCTGTAAAATTTACCATGCAGCAGTCAGACTTGTGTTACTTGCATTTTGCCCTTTCTGTTGTAGTAGGTCTAAAGAAAATGGAGATTTACATGTAGAAGAGCATAAAATGAATGGCTTAGGGAGAGATTACCACCCCAGTTGCTGGCTGAAGGTGTCGAGGCAGGAACACACCCACCACAGGCCCTGTAAAAACCCACTCATGTAGTGTGGCAGGCCCTAATGAGGGCTCTTAACAATAAAGCAGCTCTGAAGTATTTTGATTTTTGTTAGGCCAACAAGAAAGCAGATGTTGAGCAGCTTCAGGCATTCACTGTGTTTGTGCAGTGCTGCATCACAAGGAGCTGAGCAGCTCAGGGATGAGGAGCTGTGCTCACAGGTGGGAACTGTCACATTCATTCTGTTGTCAGCATGGATTATTCCCCCTCACTTTGATTTTCCTGGTCTAATTCTAAATGAGTGACCAGACTTCCAATCTTTCCTTTCCCAGGGTAAAGGAGAAGTTTTTATTGGCATTTAGTCTGAATTTCAGGCTCTTGTTCTTATGTTTGCCTGGTCCTATTACACTAAATAAAAATTTTTCTTCCTCTGTGGTTTTTCTGCCTTTCAGGTGGTTGCTGGTCCCTATAATTCTGCTTAATCAAGTTCTGTTTAACCAGGTCTTAATTTTCTGCATCCCACCATTTCTGCATGATTGAACCAGTTGATGTAGTTGGCCACAGCTGAAAATCCTTACTGTAAATTTCCTTGTGATTTTCTGTCATCTGTTATCCTTGAGGCTTTCTTGGCACTGAGTGTACTCAACGAAATGGCTTTTGGGTTTCTTTTGTTGTCCAAGAGCATGAACAGAGATTGTCCTGGGAGGTTGATTGCCTTATTTTCTCCTTTCCTTTGGAGATGATGGAATTGATGAAGTTGCTATAAGCAGGCTAAGATGAAGAGTAAAGCCACTCCTGTTAATAGAAATGGTCTAATGCCAAACTCATTTGGGAATTAGATTGGGATTAGATTAATGTGTAGGGATAAATGCACAAACACTGCAGGTAAGGTTGTCCCAAAGCTCTCTGACCCCCCATGGTCCCTGGGGTTCCCTCCTCATACTGCTGAGGATCTCTGAAATAAATATTTTGCTCTTGCCTCACATAGTAGACATCTTTCACTTGTTTAGTAGTCTGAAAAAATTCATGTGCACATTTGATTCTGAAATCACTGCTTCCTGCCTGTGTTACCTGCCAGTTCAGGCCACTATCAGTTTGATTTCAAAAAGGACTGCTGGTGTCTCTGAGCTGGGAAACCTTGCAGGGGAAGCTTTGCAGATCTTCCACAAGCAAAACAGATTACACTGACATTTCTGCTGAAATAATATGCATTTCAGTGTGAGACCTTTTATCAGCAGAGAGCTGTTGCAAACCAAATGCCTGCATCCTTAACAAACAGGGATGTGCCAGCAGAAGGTTCTTCCAAGGGACTGGGACTCTTCCAGCATCTTTAGCTCTATTTATTTCAGAAACCCAGTGAGCTTTTTGGAGAGATTTTTTTAATCACATAATCTCTGCCTCATGTTAGGCTTCATTGGGTTTCTGTTTGTAATGTGTGCTTCCTCTCCAGGCAGACTGTTCAGTAGCTTAAGTATTAGGCACAGTTAATTTAAAATACAACAATTATATTTTATTTTTATTTCTTAAATGATATTGACAGTATTTTTGTTATCTATACAAATGTCCAGTCTTTATAACCTTCTCTACAGAGTTCACATTGAAAAAGAGGAACTGACTTTGGACAGCCTGAAAGGGAAAGTTTTATTGTCACTGCAAAATGTACTTTAAAATAAATAGGCACTTAAGTATTTTGAAGGTATACTAGAAACACTGTTCTCATTCATGAATACTAGTTGAATTAGAGACTAGATAGGAAATATTCAGTATTGGATTTACATCAAATATATCAGGTTGTATTTTATGTATAGAGTCAACCCTCAGCAAAATTAACTATTTTCACTGTCCCTAATTTTCTTCTGCATCTCCCAAAATTTTCACACAATGGATCAGTCAGTTGTAACCTTGGAAGCTCTAGAGAACCTGTCCCATCCAGTTTGGCACCTCTGGCCTCATTTCAGATATGTGCTGTGTGGATTGACTCGTGATGGATTAATGACATATCTCCTGTCATTGATTAAAAGCCCAAAAGACCATTGAAAGCCAAAGTGCTTGTGTAAGGAGAGGTTTAGAAGGGCAATCAGGGTTTGCATGGTAATTAATATAATTGCAAAATAAACCTGAAATGTCCCCAGAGAATTAAATTCCATACTCAAAGGAGAAGAACCAGAGTTTTTAAAAAATAATATGATGAATCCTTGCACTTTGACTTTGACAGGCATATTCTTGATTACTAGCTGGAGAGGTAATGGAAGGTGTATTATACCCTGGAGGGTCATAAATCTTTCTGATTGAAATAAAATGAGGCTTAAGAGAGCAGAGTTTGCCTAATTTGCTATAAATTGACAATTGTGATTTATTAACAAGGACAAGGAAGTCACTAAGAAGTGCTGCTGCCATGGCCAGTTATTGTTTAATCTGATGCCAGATGAAGCTAGACTGGCATAAGAGATAACTATGAAGATGAAGATGGTGGATTTTAAATTTTGACTGTGTTTTTACTTCTAATAGAACACTGAGAAAGTTTGCAAGGAGCTAAATCAACTGAATGGTGGGAGGGGCAGCACAAGAACAATATCAGAGTCTCTTCTATTCATAACCTGCCTTCTGTGCCACTTAGCAAATAGTATTTCTCATGTTTATGAGCAGCAGGCAACTCTGTTGTAGTAGGGATGTGTCAGTGTAAGTACAGCTGTATAAACAGAGATGCTGACCTGAAAAGGTAATTCAGATTGTGCTAGGTAAATTCAGATTTATATTAAAAAACTTCTATTCCAAACAAGAGGTGGATGAACTAAATTGATTTTTTTCATGAAATTAGTTGTCTTCTAAACAGCAGTCTTCAGAAGGCACATTTTTATTACCCCATTGGGATGGGTGACTGAAATGGAAGAATTAATTCATCCCCAGTGTGAGTGGGGACTTGTCCCCGAGGTGTGGGTGTCTGTAGCAAGGTCTGTGTTCAGAAGGAGGAGTCACAAGATTTTTGTGAACAACAGATGATCAAAATATCTCAACTACCACCTGGCAATCTGAAAGCTGTCTGATCCAAAATTGCTGTGATATTATCTGTGCTTTGCCAAATAATTTGTATATATGCCTGAGCAGATGGATCTAACGTATGCCCTGCCAGCTCTTCTAGTTGTTTGACCTTGCCAATGAGCATCAGATACATCTTTTCCAGATTGAGGCTTAGCCATTATGTCCATGGCCAGAAAGAGCATAAACAAGGAACACAGTATCACCTGGGTCTGCTGAAGAGCTTCATGCTACTGTGTGTGGATAGCAGTGGCAGCTGTCTGCATGTATCTGGATATCCAGGCAGTCAGGAAATCAGCTCCAAATGGCCTCATTGGTAAAATAACACTCCTTCCCAATGCTGTATTGTTTAGCCCTTCCTTTAAAAGCATTTAAGTTAATTTTATATTTTGAAGTTAGTTCCATTCTTCACATAGTTTTCAACATCTCTAATTCTTTGATAGCATTTCCCTTCCCAAAGCTGTGTTTGCAGGGATCCATCAAGTCCCTCATGCTGCAGTTAGCACCAGATGCCCTTATAGCTTCCATAACTGCTGTAAGACTTGCAGTACTTGTAAAACTTCTTTTTATTATCCCATTATAGCAAATACTGGGTTTCCCTGCCTTGAAAGGCTCTGAAATATACAACCGTGAATAGGACTTGAGAGAGTTTCTCCTACCACACTTGTAACTTAGCGTGTTGGCTGGGAGGCTGAATTTATGGTATCGTGTTTCCTTGGTCAATTACACAA
This sequence comes from Toxostoma redivivum, assembly GCA_013397375.1. NCBI lineage: Eukaryota > Metazoa > Chordata > Aves > Passeriformes > Mimidae > Toxostoma > Toxostoma redivivum. Next base: position 769,472 of record VXBI01001219.1, read on the forward strand.
AATTCTTCTTGTTTCTTCTTTGTATTTATGGCTGCTAAATGTGTTTATTACAGGGAAAACTGCTGAATGCCTCATTCTTTTTTCCCAGCTTAATTTTCTAGTGGAATTGAAGTTCATGTGATAAAGCTTTGTTCATGAGACATCTCATTCCCTTCCTGCCCTGGAAAATTTCAATTTACCCTCCAGTTTTGACTATTTCTGGCAGAGGGATAAAGGGTTCAAGTGGTGAAAGAAGTCACTGGTAAAAAATGCTATTAGGTAAGAATTAGCATCAGTTTATACCTAATTGGAAAGCTGCATGGCACAGCTTCAGGAAAACCTTTGATCGAAGTTCTCACTTTACTAAGCATGAAAGAAGTAAAACTCAAAGGAAAAAGCTGCATTCGAAGTTCAAACAGAATTCTCTTTCTGTGCTGAGTGTCTGTGTCTTCTATTGCTTCTGGATTTTTTTTCCCCTCTCCTTTCCTTGTCCCATCCCATCTCATTTTTTTTATATGAAGCATCAGGAAACACACCACATTTAGCCCCTCTCTCTGCTGGTGGACCTTGCAGGTGTGAATTTAAGGGCAGGTCCCACTGGAACATCCAGGTGTAGCAACACTCAAGTGTGTGTATCCTAGATCAGAATAATTCAGAAAACTGATAAAATCCTTGCCATGCTCTGTGGGAGCCGAGCACAGCTTAACAAAGTGCCTGCAAGTGTCCATTTATTCCTCATTTCCCAGGATTAGGAGGTTGAAATATTAAAGCTGGGAGATACTTGTAGGTTGGAATAACATTCCTGGATATGCTCATGGAACACAGTGTTCTTGGTTATCTTTCTGTGAATTTTCCTTCCAGTCTGTCATGAAGTGGAAGATTTACTAAGCCTTTTCACTTAATGTAATGGTTTCTTATTAACTTCTGACCAGGAAACCCATAAGACAAGTGTTTTAATGTTTGTGAGACTGAGACTTGGATGTGGATGCATTACTCCCACAATTAGGAATGTAAAGGACAGAGTGTGCAATACAGTGTCTTTGTAGATGTAATTTTGTCTGTTTTCCCTAAAAGCTTTAGCTGTATTTAGACCTTGATAATTAAGTTGTTTATGAAAATTTCCTGGTTCTTAATTTAAAGTCTCTATCAACTATATTTGTCTTAATTTAGTATTTTTACTAAACACATGAATGCCACCATCTGTTCTCCACATATACCATCTAACTAAAATTTATTATGAACACATTGTATGTTGTTAACAAGTCGAATAAACTTTGGTATTTCTGTTGTAGAGCTCATTTTTCCAGCATGCTGTGAAACACTGTAGTCATTGAGCAGGGCTGTAATTAGCTGGAAAGAGGTCTCCCTATTCACAAACCAGTGAGGTTGGATAGATTCCTGCCTGTCTGCAGGTGTCTCCCTCGCTGCCTGGGTCGGGTTTCTCCTGCCGTCTGCAGTGATGGTTTTATACACCAGGGGCTTTCCACCTTCTGCCTGTGCTGAGCTCTGTGCTGCCACCCCTTATGTGTGCCCACTGCTGTTAGAAAGGAGAAGGATCATGTTGGAATGAACAGGGTTCAAACCTCTACCACGTGAGTGTGAAGGAAGCTCACAGTCTATACAGACAGTACTGATTCTTGAAAATTAATCGAAAAAATTATTGCAGTGGTTGAAACAGTGTCAAGGCAAATGAGTGCTTTATTACTGTATTATCCCTTGTTCTTCCTACTGAGGGTTCTTACTAGTTTTTGCTACTTGTTATTGGGTGTTTTATTGATCATGATATAATGTTCCCAGTATTGGATCCTTGTAAAAGCTGGAATTTGGCACAGCAGTGCTGAGGAACAGCTTGTAGATACAGTATGGGTAATTTCAAACAAAAAACTGACTCTTTCTGTGTATGGTGAATAGTTCTGTTCTCATTCACTGAAACGTGGAGCTGGAGCAGCCCAGATAAAGTCTGGACCAGCTGAGGTACTTCAGCTTTAAAAGGACAGCTGGACTCTGAACATATACATCTTCTAATAAGTTGCAGAAATTTCCTGTTTCAATGCCTAAACCTTTCCACTCCTACAGAAAATGAGAGAAAATATATTAAAGTGTTTTGGATCTGATGCCTTCCTATCAGACTGGACAAAAATTTATTGTATCCTAAAAGAGCTCTAGAAGTAAAATACTACACACAGAGGGGCCTTCATCCTCTTTCTGTGAATTGCTGAGACAGTCCTATCTTCTTGCCTGTCCTTGAAACAAGTCTGCACCTCTTTTTCTGCTTCAGACCTCATTAAAAGGTTCTTTAGTCTTGAAGCAAATAGACAATATTCTCCTTTGTAACAATAGTTATTTCCAGGCAATGTAACTCAAGGAGTATTTCCCAACTCACAGATAAATTAATTTTAGTGATTCTTGACAGCAATTCCATTTTTCCAGTAAAAAGTCTTACTGTAAATTGAGACTGGAGAATTGTGTTATTCATTTGAAAGATGTTTCTAGAATGTCTTTAGGCTCTTCTGGGTAGTGACAGTCTCATACAGAAATAAAATGGCCTTGCTTTACTGTAGATTTATTAGTACCACTATTTTCTGCAGTTTCTCTCAGAGTTCTTTCTTTTTCAGAATCTTCCTTGTTAGAGAAGTTGCACTTGTTTTGTGGGCTCACAGTGTGCTACTGATGAAGTCAGCTCCGAGAAGATAATCCTCAGAGAAGGATTAAGTGTTGTTTGTCCATTCATTACAATGAGTAAACTGAGTCAGAGAGACTCTAATTTTCTTAAAGCCACATAGACACTTCGTGTTACAATTGTCTGGTTCAGCAGCACATTCTAATGGGTTTCCAAGCTGCCTGAGGCCCAAGAAACCAATAATTAGCCATGTTCAGTATACGGAAGTGAGAGCAGAATTTGTCATGCAAAACTTCACGTGCCAGTGCAGGAGACTGAAAGGGCCTTGCTCTCGTTTTAACATTTATCTTTATTAAATTTTTACAAGAACATTCAAATTAATCTGAGTAATTAGAGTGGAAGGGATGGGACTGTTTTACACGGTGTTCAACTGTGACAAAAACCTTCAGAAAAACAGATGCTTTGCTACTTGCTCTGCTTGACTGCCAAGGGTTTAGAATTTTAGTGATACAGGGGTAAAACGTTTGTATGAAATAGAAGTAACTGCTGGTAGTGAAGTATCTATATTATAATAAATTCTTCAGGAACACAGGAAAAGTATAAAAACCAATACCTTCCAGGTTCACTACAATAAGGTGGTGAATACCCAGGGTTCAGGGCACAGATGGGCAGTGTTGGAGCAGGGTGGGAGCAGATCAGTGTCACTGCTTCATGGTTCACATCCACAAAGTGCTGGGGGCCACATGGTGCCAAAATAAAACCTGCATGAGCTTCCCTCGGCGCCGGCCCAATTCTTGCCTGAGACATTTGGGGACTCAGGGTTTCAAATGGAGAGGGCCAGGCTGCTTGGCACACGGGCACGGATGGAGCAGCAATCCTCTGTGCCAGGCCTTGGGTGAGGGCTGCGCGTGCTGCCGGCACTGCTGCGCTGGGGATGAGCTCACAGCAAGGCACGGGGTGCCCAGGGCTCTCTGTTCTCCTTTGGAAGTGTTTCTCTTCTGATAAACCGTGCAGAAGTCTGCCCCTCTCTCCCTGTATTTGCAGAAATTTTAAAATGCAAAGCTGCGTCTCCTCATTCTGGGGAATGCTGGAGACAGAGCCTCAAGGAACGCAGTTTTGTGAACAAAGCTCCTCTGTGGTGTTGGATGATTATAATATAAAAATATAATACAAAATATATATTGCTGGAGGCCAGTAGTATGAGGCTCAATGAGGTCAGGTGCTGGGGGCTGCCCTTGGGTCACAGCAGCCCCCTGCAGCTGCAGGCTGAGGGCACAGGGGCACAAGGGGACCAGGAGGTGCTGGCTCTAGAGACTGAACAGGACCCCATGCGCCCAGGTGGGAAGGAAGGTCAGTGGCACGTGGCTTGTACCAGAAATAGGGTGGCCAGCAGGACCAGGGCAGTGATTGTTCCCCTGAACTCAGCACTGGTGAGGCCACAGCTCGAGTGCTGGGTCCAGTCCTGGCCACCATCACTGCAGGACACTGAGGGGCTGGAGCGTGACCAGGGAAGGGAATGGAGCTGGGGCGGGTCTGGACAGTCACAAGGAGTGGCTGGGGGAGCTGGGGGACCCAGCCTGGAGAAAAGGAGGCTCAGGAGAGACCTTCTCAATTTCTCCCAACTTCCTGACAGGAGGGTGCAGCCAGGTGAGGGTCAGGCTCTGCTCCCAGGCAGCTGGCAATGGGACAAGAGGAAATGGCTGTGCCAGGGAAGGTTCAGGTTGGATTATCAGGAAAAACTTCACTGAAATGGTTGTTGGCATTGGAATGAGCTGTCTAGGAAGGTGATGGAATGGTGATCTCTGGAGGTGCTCAAGAAACAACTGGGTGTGGTCCTCAGTGCTCTGGTCTGGTTGTCAGGGTGTGATCAGTCAAAGGTTGGACTCCATCCTGTAGGTCTTTTCCAGCCTAGTGATTCTGTGATAATCAGTGTGCTTCACTTCTTTCCTCTGTTCTTCACATGTCCTGCCTGCTGCAAAGTACTGAAGATTTCAGAGGTATTTGGAGGACTGAACTGTGTGACCTGAGAGGAAGAGCCAAGCACCAGGAGTGGATGGACCAGATCAAATGAACCCTGTACTAGAGTTCACACTCGTAATCTGATTTGGGTTTTTTGTGCCTTGGTTAGGCTTGATGCTGCACCAATTTCAAGATAAGCACTCCAGAGACAAATTAAGACCAAAAAAAGCTACCTGGACTGAATTATTGTATTTCCCAAGATATTTTTCTCCTTGTGACTGGAGTAATCTACCAGGTTCCCAGTAGATGAGCTGGCAGAGGTCGACTGTAACGTGATCTTCAGCAGGAAGAACAGAGTGATCTCTTGAACTCCTTGTGATTGCTCATATCCTTGAGTATTAAGGCTTTTGGGTGGCTTTACACCACCCTACTGTGTCAGTAACTGAAAAGCAAAACCAAACTCTTCAGTGTATTTGCCAGTTTTACAAATAGCTTGTCCTAATCAGCAGAATATAAAGAGCAGAGAAATATGTTTATCCCTTGAAGGGTCAGTAAGAAGTCAGTAGCAGTGGAGGTTGCTCAAGCTTGTGAGGTTCAGTGAGAACTGAGGTATGTTCTAGGGCAATCTTAAAAGATGAAACTGAGTCAATGATGAAATCTTGGTGTGTTCTGTGCAGAAATTCAAACTCAGCTCCTTCCACACAAAGGGCCTCTCCCCTGTGGGTTCTGATTCTGGTAATGAGCAGCGTGTGCTGTTGCAGGGTTTAACTGAGTGCCTGGTAAATGCACTTGGTGAGTGCTGACTCCATGTGGGCTTGTGCTCACTGTGTGTGGCCTTCTGCTTACCTTTGGTCTTGAGTCGTTCTTTTCATTGTAACTAACATTAAAGTGTGTTAGAGTGCTGGTGAAACCAGCTGTTTCCTTAAAACACTCCAGTGAAAGAGTTCATTAGTCTTGAAGCTGAAGTGATACTGAGATACCCACCAGTCCCATTGGATAAAGCAGTTGCCCTGCCAAATTCTCACTGAAGTCATAAATAAATCTGATCATCAATAAAGAACATTAGGTGATGTCATGGGTCTGAAGACCACAGACCTCTTGTAAGTGGTGCCACAAATAGAGTGAAGGAACAAGAGACACTGATTCAGATGACATGAGTCTTACTAACATTGTTTCTTTTAAATTTTCCCAAATAGGGTCAAGACTGCAGTGTGCCCATTAATTCCTGCATTCAAAATCCATGTGAGAATGGAGGGACCTGCCACCTCACGGAGGCAAATAAAGATGGATTCAGGTAGTAGCACGAAGTTAATTTAAAATGAGATAACATTTAATGTGTTTCTGCTTTGCATTAATGAACTGTAATGGCTACTTTATAGAAACTGCTGCATGTGGCATTTCTATTTGCCATACAAAACTATTGCTTTAGTTTCAGTGGTATGACATTGTTTCCTTTGAAACAGGCCTCCTTATTTCCTCATAATGGAATATACATTTAAGAGCTTCTGAGTGGTCTCTATGATCTACATTGTGTTATCTGCATCCTAATTTTCCTTGGGGCAATTCAGTCTTACATCTAAGCTGTTTTTGTATTTGTAAAGTGAGCATCTGTTGCTTGACAGCCAGATCCAAAATGTTTTCATGCTGAAGAATCTTGTAGACAAACAGGCTTTAAAGAAACAATTAAAAAGCACGGGGAGATTGCCACATCTTTAGCATTGTGCCTGCAAGAGAATACCCTCTGCAGCTGGGTATTGTGGATTTCAGTTTGCCCATATAACAAAGATGCAGCATAGGGGATACTCCAAGAGAAGTCTAGAAATTTTAATGAGATAGCTGGGAGATCTGCACTGCTGCAGGCACTGTTTCACTGTTTCAACATACAAGTTTGAGGCTTTGGTCACTAATTGTCATTCAAGTTGATGGAAAGTTTCTGTTTAAAAAAGAGCTCCTAGAATTTTCAGATTTACTCCTCCATGTTTATGCTGTTTCTTGCAAAAGAAGAAGCAATAAACAGAAGAAATACCCCAACGCTTCTGTCTGTGCCTGCACACCCTCAAGAATTCCCTGCTTCCAGAAGCAGATGCAGCACATCACAGGAATACACAGGACACTGGTGTATTACAGTGGAAAAGCACAGGTTGATGAAGATCGAGACACCGTCAGGTTCTGTAATGAACAGCAGCTGGAGGTTTTCCAGTGTGGAAAACAGGAGCAGATATGGCCACATCTCCAAGAGGCTCAGGGCTCAGCTGGAGCCCCTGTGACAGCCCCTGAGCAGAGCAGAGGAGTCTCCTGAGTCAAGATGTGTCTGCAGGGTCATGGTGGTAGGAGAGGAGGGGGAGGCTCAGCAGGTCACAGCACATCCAAGTGACCATGCTGCTTGACAGACTGTGTAGATTCTGGTGAAAGCACTTCTCTGATCTGATCTACCTCTTCTTGATTCAGATTTTAGCAGGCCCAGCAATTTTTGGAGTAAAAGTTCAGGTTCAGTTTCCACTTGAGAGAATCAATGATCTGATGGTCTTGAGTTCACTTTCCTTTCTGGTCATTCATGTACGTAGGTTTTTCCAGCTTGTGCCAATGTAAAACCACACCATATTAGAGTATCTGCAGTTTGTCACTCAGTACCCGTTTTCCAAAAATATAGCTGATACTATAAATGCAGTAGTAAAACGTTTTATATTATCCATAATACTAGAATGAGAGCCTTCAGCATATATTTTGGATTGGGTTTTTCCTTTAGCATTTTTATTTTGGTCTGTGGTAGTAGATAAAGAGTTTTGAATGACCCAAATTGAGAGCTACTTATGAATTTCTCTCATGAATTGAATGAATTTTACAATTTCAGAGGCTTTTCTTCAGTTCCAAATGAACATTGTTTTTGAGATCCTTTATAAAACTGCAGGGGTGGTTTTGTTGCTGAACAACATTCAAGGCTTTTTAGGGAAGGATTCTGCTTTTACAGTTATTTATATAGTTTTACTTGGTCTAATAAAAGACACATAAAAGCATATCTCATCAAAATCCTGCTGCATAAAATTGAATGTTCAGCATATGCATTGCTCCATTTTCTCCTTGTTTTTAGTTCAGTCAGTCCATAATCTCTGTGGCTTTGCAGGACTGTGGAGCTTTAGCATGGCTGTGGGAAATGTGGTGTGGAGATGGAGCAGTCAGTGACAAGGAAGATAGAGAAACATTTCGAGATTGAATTTGGTTGGTTGGGTTGGGGTTTTTTGGTGGGAAATCTCTCCAGTGGATGGCAGCAGTCAGAGTTATGTGCATATAAATTGTGTTCACCAGGATGGGAAAATGCTGCCCTACATTATGTGCTGTGAGGAAGCGGATGTCAGAAACATTTTCATGAGAGGCCTCCTTGGATTTTTTTGTTGTGTGGCCTGTAAAAGAAATTATATCTTCTGTATATTCTCTTCCCTAGGGAAATATATTCATACACAAGTCCTGCTGCCAAACTTGTCAAATCTTTACTCTTGTAAAAAGGAAACTTAAGCCAAAGTTCTCTCCCTGTGAAATGCCAAGCTGTTTAACTCTCAAGTTTCTGAGGCCTTAGACAAGAAAATTACCATTTGAAATAATGCTAAGGTGGTGATGTTCCCCCCAAAGACAGGAAACTCTTAGTTATGACTGAGATTCCAGCCCAGCGCTCCCACTGTGCCTGGTGCCCACAAGGGCTGTCAGCAGCAGGGGCCTGAGGCACTCAGGTTTGCTGGAATAGCAGATCCTGGTGGGATCTGAGGGCAAAGGTTCAGCTGGAGTTACTCTGTCCTCTTTTACCCTTGCACTTTTTCAATCCTGAGTAATTTTCATATTCTCTTCCTTCAAGTAGGGGTGACCTCTGTGTTGAAGAATAGATAAGTGACATGGTGCAGCTCAGAGAGGAGTGGAAACGTGAAGTTCTTCCTCCCTTTGAATTGCTTGTTCTAATCTAATCCGTGTCTGCCTTGACAAAAGGTTGCCCAAAAAGTCACTTATTAAGGCTGATAAAAAAGATGGCCAGGGAGACATGTCCTGGTGGTTCAGCACACCTGGAAGGGAGGCTTTGGCAGGAGCAGAGCTGTCAGCTCTGCTGCACTTACCCACAGGCAACAGCTGATCTCCGATAACCTGCGGTGCTGGGAGACAAAGGCTCTGGGTTATTTTAACTTTTCTCCATATAAAACCCCCTCCATTTCCCAGATGGCTTTTTTTAGCATTTTCCACAAACTGTAAGTGCCCTCATAAATGTAAAATCCTGGAACTGATTAACTGCCGAGTGTTAATTCTGCCTAGTTCAAGGAAAAACATTGCACTTCCAGACTTACAGGCTACTCCATTGGGATGTAGACATAAAAGGCATCTTTTCCATGAAATTGTATTATTCCTGAAAGAATTTATTATATCTGTTTAAAAGCTATTTTTTTTTGAAACTTGAAACACTCTATGGATATGTATATGATAAATTGTTTCATTAGAGTTTATTTTTTTAGAAAACTCTAATACAGTAAACTTTAAAAATTGCCATCTTAAAAAAAAAAAACTTACAAAATGCTTTGGGTCCAAAAGTTTGCCCCAAAATGTTGCCATTTGTGCTCCCTTGAAACTTCAGGAGGATAATGGGATGTTATTTAATTCTTTATAGGAAAACACAACACCAATCCCTGAACAGGAGTAGGGAATTTGGACTTTTTTATTAAAACACAGCAGCTTAGGAAACAGTTGTTTCCTGCATGGCTCTGTTGTTTCCAACATCCACATGAAATGCTGTCTCACACTGCTTCACTACTGAGTCACTGCAAAGTTTTCATCATTGTCTCTGGAATTCATTTTCTCCCTCGGTCAGCTGGAACCCAAGTTTGATGACCTTCCAGTCACTCAGCAGACTTCATTTTTCTTCTAAGCTTTTTCTGGGAGAATACATACAAACAGTCCCAAACTGCAATTCTTTCAATTTGTGGTTCAATCCAGGTCCCAAATTGTAAGTTTTATCTTTTCATTTCAGGCCTCATATCTGGTACATTTGAATGCAAATCAAAATAAAGAATCATACATAAGCAATAATGTAAAGACTCCCTATACTACATAAGGACAAGTAGCCAAATGTCATCAATTATCCTGACATTTCCCTGAGTATGGAATGTGTCCTAATACTGAGCAATTTATGTTAACAATCCCAAATGAATTGTTACTAATGGTAACTCCACTGTGAACCATTACTGTGATAGTGTTTAATAATGTCATTTTTAATTGCATACATCCAAGCTTTCCCAGTCCTTTTGTGGAAGGAAAATGGTGTTATGTTCACATAAAAAAATCAACAGCACAAAGCCACTCTTGTTGCTTTTCTTTAAATGGAGAGAAAAATTTCTGTTTCCAAACTGAGACCTTGTCTTCCAAGTTGCAGCCTGGAGCATATTTTTTTGACCGAGTTATAAATCCCTGAAAATGGGGTTTTGTAATCAAAAAAACAAGACATGATGAATGTATCACTGTATTTAATTAGATGTCTTTAACCCCCCTCCCTGACACTTGCATTGCCACAAGAGATGGTGTGCCAGCTCTTCTTTCCTCTGTGCCTCCTGTGATCCTCTGGCTCTGGGTCAGCAAGAGGACATGTTTTATTAGCAATAATGATCTTGAGACAGGAAAAGAAAATATTCCTTACTGATTTATTGTGTCCTAAATTGGATTTATTGGGGCAGTTTGGTTTTGGTTATATCATGGTGAAGGTTTTCTAACCCTCATGACCTGTGGATGGTCCCTGCAGAATGAGGATGACTCAGAATGTGACCAGTGTCCCTCTTCTATACCCATCTGGGAGATCTTACTGTTGTGGTGGTTCAAGACACATTCCCTTCCCATTTTTTGTCTTTATTACTCCTTTCTAAGATTGCACATCATGAGGAATCAAACCTAATTCTCATGATCTAGCCTGCAACTACTGAGGGTGGATGCAGAGCTTTGTGCTATCCCTCCCTTGGGAGTCTCTGCTCAGGCTGTGACACACAGGAGGAAGGGAAGGAAAAGTCCTGCAGCTTTCTTCACAGATTCTGAAGAGCTCCTTTTTCTCCAGGGCTTTCCCCATCTCCAACCCATGACACCTGCATAAAGCAGGATAACCACCTCAGGTCCACTTTGTCAGAGCTGAAAACAGTGCCCTGCAGCTTCCAGTGCCTTGGAAATTCTCCTGGTTTCTAAAAGCAGTGGATGGCAATTAGTGTAACTGCTGTATTGCTTTCTGGTTTTCATCCTCATCAATCAGTAGTGCTTTTTATTTGTCCAGTTCTTTTTCTTCTACCAGAGCCTGCATAAGAAAGGAAATGAACAGCAGAGTGAATGTGTAGTTTGGACTGGGTCCTCAAACAGCCCTTTCTGTGACTACTGAACAGCAATGCTGGCACTTCAAAACTGACATTTCAAATATCAGTGCTGGCTTCTCAGAAGCCCCTGATATTACTGGAGCACTTACCTCCTGTTTTTTAGACTCTCTTTTAGGAAACTCTGGCCTCCACCTCTCCATCACTTACAGACAGTTTAAAATAGAAAGGTTCTGTTTGTAACCATAGCTTCTAGATCTAGAGAGGAAATGGAGATTGAAAAAGCATCAAGCCATTTTTCAGCCATTTAGTTTGCTACCCTCCCTCTAGGGACCATACATCACACTTCTGTGAGATAAAATGTCTAGTGCAATTATTCTTCACTAGTGTCCACATCTTCCCAGGACCATTACTAGCTCTGCCATGGTCTGTGTTTTAGTTGAATTATCTGGGCATCATCAGCTCTTCTCCAAACAGATGCTGGGGGAGCTGCAGATGTAGTGAAATCTTACAGCACTTGTAAAAGCAATCATTCCCAAACATTTCTTGTTTGGACAAGTGACAAAGTAGTAATGAGAAGAAAATGCTCATGTCTGTAAACTCAACTCGAGCTGCTGTTCTTTGAAGACACCGTGGTATCTAAGAGCTGCCAAGTTGTCCTGTGATTGTGCAGTCCTCAGCAGGCAGATGTCCACATTCTCACAAAAACATTAACAGGGAAGCCAAGCATTTGAATATTGTGATGAATGTTTACTCTCCTGCCGTGGAGTTGCTTACTTCAGGTAAGGGCCAGAGTTATCAATAAAGCAAGCAAAGGGAGCATGGCAGAAGCTGGCTCCTGGGGATGGTTTTTGTCTCATGTAAATGATTACATGACCCCAGGAACCATCAGTGCATCCTTCACCAAACACTCGGGGTTAAATTGTTCTGTGCCTCACAGCAGCAGTGAATTTGGCGCCAACTGACTTTTATATGTTTTAATTTCAGTTTTATACCTTAAACCTCCTGTCTCTTTAGATCCATGCTAACTTTTTTTTTTTTCTTCTTTCTCCAAAGCTGCTCTTGTCTTCTTGGGTATGAGGGGGAGAGGTGTGAAATAAACCCAGATGACTGTGAAGATAATGACTGTGAGAATAACTCTACGTGTGTGGATGGGATCAACAATTATGTGTGTCTCTGTCCTCCTAATTACACAGGTAAGAAAGGGCCACAACCAGAGAACAGGCATCTGTGAGAGGTGCCTGAAGGGAGGGGTCCAAATTCATATTTATTGAGTGCATAAGTATATAATTAACTGAAAATCAAGTTCCCTTTAAACAATCTGAATCTCTTCCTGGAAAAACGTTAATTCTACTAGTATTGCAAGATATAGGCTCACAAACATGGCCACTTTTCTGAGTCAAAATACTGATGCTTCATTGTAAAATCCATTAAAAAAACAGTATTTTAGGGGTCAGGGAAGTCTCTAGTTCAGCATGCACATTCTCAGTACTGAACTGAGCCTGATATACTCCTGCCCTGAATCTTGGAAAACCTTGGCTTAGGGGGCACGGCTTTCACCTGAGATCTCAGAGGTCTGCATGTGTTAAATACAGTGAGCCTGACAATGTGCTGCTAAATTCCTGATCTCCATTTCACAAGTGGGCAAGCAAAGGCTGTGTAAGAGGCTGCAAGCTCAGGTGCTGTCTTCAGCTGACCCAGGTCGGGGAGCAGGGTCAGCTGCTGGGTCTGTGGTCACAGGGCTTGGTGATGGAGTTAGAAATGGGATGAGTGTCTCCAGTACTGTCCTGCATTGCAGATAAATACCTTCCTAAACTTTCTGCTAGAGCAGAGACTCTCCTAGGTGGAGTCTAAAATTGGTTTTCCTCAAGCCATTCTGGAGCATTCCATGGACTCATTGTTAGCCCAGCCCTCCTGGCTCAGCATGGAGGGTAAGGAAACACCTGCAGGAGTTCCTGCTCCAGCCTTTGAAATGGGGTTATTGCCTCCTGAGCATGGAGAAGCAATGAAGGGCTTCTTGTATGCTGGAATATATTACATGTCAGGGGATTTAATGAGGATCAAGCTAGAGTGGCTGAGTAAGGCAGGAGGAAAGCTTCTAGAATTTCCAGACTCTTAAAATACTTTTGTGGCTGATACAAAGCAAGCCCATGTAAATCTTCAGCTAAGAAAAGCCTTATGACTCAAATGTACATTTATTGGGTCTCTAAAATGATATTTCTGCCAAAACCTAAAAAAATTCAGCTTAGCAGAGTAAAGAGTTTTGCTTGTAGGATGTTGAGCCCATTGTGCTTACTTATGCACTATTTATGTCAGCTACTCTTGGGTGGTTTCTAACAAAACTCAATGCAAGGAGGCAGAGTCTTTGCATTTACAACAGGAAATGAATTTGACCAGCCAAGGAAAGACATATCCAGTAAGGAACTGAATCCTCTATATATCCAGTATCCAATATATGCAAATGCAATTTCCACAAGATTATTGCAGAATTATTTTTTTTTCCAGACAATAAAGGTAGGAAAGAATTAGATTGGGATTTCTTCTCAAATGGCCATCTGGATAATGGCCAGGGAACTCATGTGATACTTTAGAGTCAGTTGAAATATATTTATTCAACTTCCAGTGGGTTTTGTTTTGTTGATTTTTGGCTTTGGGGCTTTTTAACCTGAATATTGTCTGTGCTGTGCCTACGCTGATTAGCAGGAGTTTGTCAAATATCAGACCTCACTGTTGCCATGTGGGTGATATACAACCATACAATAAGCATGTGCTATCATAGTGCAGGCAATAAGCTTGATTACAATTGAAAAAAAATTTTGAAAAAAATAAGGAAATATTTCCAGAAAATATAATATGAATCATAGGTTGAAAAGGTTGCAAAAACAGGGGTGTTGCTTAAATTAGAGTCTTAAGGGTTACAATAGTTCGAGTTGCTTAAAATAGGAAGAGTTTAGTGAACTGTGATGCCAGAATTGCCTTAATGTGCTTTACCTCCATTTTGGAGGGGGATATTTCATCAGTCCCCTGTAAGGACAGACTGCAGTGCAGCTGGCTGGGCTGAAATGTCCCTCAGAGCTACCCCTGGCCTCAGAGCAGGACAGGGAGCAGCATAAAATGGCTGCAAGAATTGAAGCCATCAGCCAAACAAAAGTACACACAGGCCAAGCAAACCTGAGAAATGGTGTTGAGGGTCCTTACAAGTTGAATCCAAACACAAGAAATGGGGCATTGTGTGAAGTTGCTCAATTGACTGAACAAAAATGGAGGAAATGCCCTGGAAGCACAGAGGCAAGTCATGGAAACACACCTTGAAATGGTTTGTGTGCCTGAGCTGGAAAGAGAGGGATCTACTGACCAAAGAGTCTGACTGAAATCTCCTGTGACATCCAGGCCATCTCTGTGTATATTCTCTTTAGATGAATCTTTTTGTACTGAAAGAATATCTGACACTACTATGGCCGTATCTATTAACATCAACAAAAAAAAAAAAAAAAAAAAAAAAAAGTAGGTGCAGATGAGTTCAGTATTGCATTATATGAAGGCCAAGAGTTCAGAGAGAAAGCAGTTCCCTCCAGGGGTCAGGAATGCTTATTCCTGTGCTCAGAGCTGTGTACTGAGGTACCTGCCTGTCTCTGGTGCTGACTGTGCTAAATGTTGTGTTATCAAACTGTGTGTGCTCCAGCCTTGCCAAGTGTATGTATTTGATCTACATGTGGATGAGCAGAGAATGGCAGGGGTGTACAGTCCAGGGAAGCAATTTTTCTGTGAAGTAGTTTGAGGGACAGTGAGCTGTCAATGCCTGAAAGGGCACAAACATCCATAGCCAGGCTGTATCTAGCAGGACAGAATATGTAGGTGATATCTCTTTATGTTGTACCCAAGTATTATCCTTAGTTCTGTTGTTAACAAGTAGTAGACAGACAGAGTAAGAAGCTTTTTTTTGCTTTTTCTTTTTTTATAGAAAATAGAAGTTTCTTTGAAAGGTTGACTGACTGGGTTTTCTGGCTGAACAAATCCAGACCATCCATTTTTATCAGTGTAATTATGCAAGAGTTGTTGGTTCTACATACAAATGAGATTTCTCAGCTGTAGTTAACCCCTACATGCAGTCAGGAGTGTCTTGCACTGGAGCTGTTTCTGCACTGATAGCCTGGGATGTTTGCAGTAACCTGAGCTTAGAGGTGCCCATCTCAGTTATTGCACATTCCTGCTTTTCTCCTCTGCCAAGCAGGGAGCCTGAATCCCTCATCACTCCTGTGCTCTTGGATGCCCCAGTGCTGGTAACACTGCAATAATATTTCAGTAAACTCTGCATTTATAGAACGAATGTATGCTGTAATACAAAAAATAGCCTGAATGCAGAGAGGAAGATCCAAGAGTGTGTATGTGTGTTGTTCTCTAAGAAACAGAAGGTCCCCCTTGGCTTAGTTGAGTAATGGTTAAATCATGATAGTAAATCTTATGTTCCTAAATGAAATACAAATTAAAAATGAATGTGTTGAAAAATCTGACTATTGACAGAGTCACAGTATCCAGGCTTTGGTTTTTTCCATACCTTAGTGTTTTCCTGCTCTATCTGCTGTCTGCCTGGTTTTACTTGTTATAGCCTTTTTAGGGAACAATATCCCAAATTATGATGCATGAATTTTGCTTTCATTGGTTGGAAAAATGAAGGCCAAAAATCTTTCTTCAATTAATAAGATTTTGCAGTGTTTTCTTTTCAAATTCTTTGACAGTCTTTCTCCCAACTCAGAGTAGATGAAAAATGGCCAATTTGTTAAGTGACTGCTGAGGAAGGAATTTCCCACACTCCAGCCCCATTTCACTTTCATTTAAAAAAAGAAAAAAGCCCACACCAAAAAGCAGCCCATGCTCACACAATAACCTCCTTCCTAGTTCTTTTCCATCTATTAACTTTAAAACAATGTGGAATTACAAATGGATTCCATGAAGTAGTAAATGCTAGTTAAAGAAGTCAAAACTAAGAGGAGTGGAGGCAGACAGCTGAATGCCATAAAAAAGCTTCAAACCCGTAGCCACCATCACCAGGCTTCCTCACCATTCTTAAAATCAATATTTTCAATATTTGTTGCCTGTATTTAAATAACCAAACCAACACTCATGCCGTGTAGCAGTCCTGATGTCTTTAATTGTCAGCTGATGTCTTATTTTTCCTCTGCCTAACTGGTTATTTTAATCCTGAAACTAAATTACAAACATGTAACTCCTCCAGGACAATAATGTACCCAAATCCAGCCAGCTTTGAGAAGTCTGAGGCTGGTTTATGACCTGCTTGGACTTTTGGTGGTTTACAGCTCCTCCCTACAGTTGTGTAGGCTCTCCTTCCCTTCAAAAAGAAACATTCATAGGGACATCCAAAGAGAAGGATGTGTATTAGATCAGCCACCCTGGCTCTTGTCCTTTTTGTATTTTCCTAATCTCTGCCTTTTTGGCTATAGCATGGCCTGTCTCCAGCTATTGATACAAACATTGTGTTTTCCCTTCAGCTTAGTGGTGTAGGAATGTAGGGCAAAATTCAGAGCTTTCCCCTTCCATCCTTTCTCAGTTGACTATTGTTACAGACCTCCTTCAGACCATCACTGCTTTGCTCATAGTCCTAGACTCAAACACAGAATCTCATCCCTCCAAAGACATCCTGTCCTCAGCCTCACTGCTTTCTGGGCCTCCATGTGAAGAATGGTCCAAACATATATAGAGGAACAAAAGAGCTGCACCAAAAATGTCCTGGGTGCTTTGAATGCTTTAGTGCTTTGCCTGCTAGTTTATTTGGTTTTGTTGTTTGCTGTGAATTTTCCCTCCCCCTGTCTGATTTTAGCAGAAGCAGAAATACATAGCATTTACACACAAAAAAACCCAGCCAGGAAATACATTCCTATTTGCCAAAGATCCTAAAAAGCCTCAACAATGCCCTCCCCTCTTTGTTCTGAAACCCAAAATAAAAAATTAGTGGTTTCCCTACTGAAAATAGGTCTCCTCTAAAATACACAGTAACCCATGGCAGAGAGAGGGCAGGAGCAAGTGTTTTAAAATAGTTTTCTTCCCTGGGAAAAAGCTGCAAGCAGTTTGTATCCCTGAAAAAAAGTCTCTCTCAAAATAAATAATAATAAAATAAAGCTAGGAACTATTTCTGGTTTGATATGTTTGGAAGAGGAGGCTAAGATCTGTTTTACCTTAGGGGACCTTGTGGTGTCCTGTGGTTGATGGTATCTGAGAGTTTGCGGCTCTGCTACTCTTAGAGCCCAGTTCCCTGTTAGTGATTATGGGCCCTTTTCCTGGAGTGTCCCATTGTGGTAACTCTGTCTGGCCAAAGCCAAGCAGCTCCAGGGAAAGCAGCTCGGTGGTGCCTTGTGGCTGTCACTCCGTGCTGGAGCCCTCCTGTCACTGACTGCTGTGACACCAGTGTGGCACCGATGTGGCACCAGTGTGGCACCGATGTGGCTCTGTCCCTGAGCCAGCCAGTGACCCCTGACAGGCTGAGATGCATCATGGCACTGAAGCTGCTTTTTCCCCCAAGTTTTTGTTACAGGAACAAAGAGGTTTGAGGTGGCATGGTTCAGCCTTGTGATTCCACAGGGATCTGGACTGCCTAATAAATGCTGAAGGCTTAAACAAGTACTTAACTATCAACTCCTTTTAAATTTTGGAACTTCAGCCATAATTTCAAGACAGAGAAAACTGTGGTCAGAGTTCAGTGTGTTTCTTCCTTTTTATTTGAAGGAGTTCTGCCTTACATGGAAGTTTCTCAGTTTTAGTTACTTGGCAGATGTGAAGTGTGTTTGCTTTCTGTGTGAAACACAAAAAGGCACCCACATTTCCCAGTTGTGTAACTAGAAATGAGAAGTGCTGGAAGACCTGGAAGGTTTGGGCTTTGTTCAAGAGCCTAAGCCCATTTCCAGCCCTGTTTTATGGAGAGAGAAGCACATGTCATTGCTATCAGATTGGACTCTTATCTGATTGTACTGGAAGGAAATAGCACAGCAACTGGCAGTGCTGCAGCCTGTCTTCAGCCTCAGTGTGGGTGTCCTGCTCTGCTGGAGAGCTCAGCTCCAGGATCTCCTCTGGTCAAACTCCCATCTGTAAAATGTAAAGTGTCATGTTTGTGGAATAAGATACACCAGAGAATTCCTTCTTGTTCATCAGGACACAGCATGTCTGTAAGAAAGTCAGCTACTGCTGTCCTTTAGGATGAGCAGAGTGAATTCATCCTCAGGAGGATGTCAGAGTCATTAAATCCAGTCTGTCAAGAAACACAGTGGGAAACAAGGAACTCCTGAAGAGCTGTGTGCCGTGGAAGGGACCCACACTGGAGCAGTTCTTGGAGAGCTGCAGCCTGAGGGAAGGAGCCACATTGGAGGAGTCCATGAAGAACTGTATCCCATGGGAGTTCTGGAGCAGAGAGCACAGTCAAGAGGAAGGAGTGTTGCAGACCAAGCATTTTTAACAGGCTCCAACCCCCATTTCCTCACCCCCTGCTCTGACCAGCAGGAATCCACAGCGTGTCCAGTGTCCTCTCTGCCAGCCCAGGAACATCTCAGATAATGGGTGGCATCTCAGGTGTGACTTGCTGCACTAGATTGTGTGGATAACTGAACTGATCCTCAGCTGACTCCAAACAACTGGAAGATGTCCATATGGATAAATGCAGCTCAAAAATGTAGGGTGTCCAGCAAAATTAAGATCTTTTCCAGACACAGTGGTTCTGAGGAATAGTGCTTTAGGCAGTCACCACCTTGTAGGGGCACTAGAAATTGTCTGGTTCAGTTATGTTTCACACACTGTATTGTGTGGCATTTGCAATGTTGAATATGGTTTTTCATACTTCAGCAGTGCATAGAATCCATTCTTTCTTCAAGATTCTGAAACAGTGAAAGGATCATTATTTCCCTGCCCAGATCTGGTTTTACCAATTCTCCCTTTGTTGAACCTTAAGGTTAGGGAGAATTATTCCTTGAATCTGAAAAACAAGCCACTTTGGGAATCCCAGTGTGGAATCAAACTTAAGGGTTCCCGCTTAACAGGTCAAAACCTGGTAAATGGAAACATGGGAGTTTTGAACAATTAAGACAGGATAAAAAGCATGAAGTAACTCTTTGCCTGATAAGTCTTGTGAGCAATGTTTGTCAAGCAAGAGCAAACTTCAGTGATCATGCAGAATTTACTCTGCTACAGTGCATTTCAGTTGATTTCTTTTATGTTTTTGTATCTAACACGATCACATTTGCTGCTGAAGGATTTCACAGTTTCTCATTTCTTCATTGCAAGTTGAAATAGTTTGGAAGTAAAAGATTCATTTTTTTATTTTCTTAGATGAGCTTCAAATAATTTTTCATCAAACAATATCAACAACATTCCTTACTGAAATACTTCCTTGGAGGAACACCCTGTCTGTTCCACCCAACCATTTTTAGGTTCAGTGTTCTGAAACTTCTAATTGGCACCAATTTCTTTTTAATGACTGAACAGAGAGAAGGGGAAAACAAAACAGAAAACATTTCTTCCAATACAATTTATTAGATATAAAATGAGCAATCTCCTATGAGGAAAACAGCACAGTTTTTTTTATTAGCAGCAAAGCGACGAGTTCCATTCGGACTTACCTGGCAGAGTGCAGAATGTTGCAACACACTATTTAACCACTCACCCTGTGCAGCCTGGAAAAGTTTCTATGCTGTGGATACAGGCCAGGCTTCCTCCATCCTTTCTTCACCATAAGCACGTTCCTTTTCTCAAGTAATATTTTGAAATTCTCGACAGCATATTTTCTGCCAGTCTTGCAGGCCCTTATACTAAACTTCTCTCGCATTGAGGACGGGGATATTTTCTATGTTGTTTTGTCAGTATATTACAACAAAATATCACCCAACTAACACATGGAATAAAAGAAAAATCTTTGAAGTCATTGGTTGCAAATTGGTGCTCTACATTGTTTTTTCAGAACTGCAGTTTCACTTAAAGATAAATAAGTAAAATACTTTTACTGCATCCAGCTTCTCTTTTACTGATTAGGGAGGAATAGTGTAGCTTGGATCCTGGTTTTAAAAGTCTAATGGGGCATGAAATAAATAGCTCTCATGACAGCATAGAATGGAAAAAAAGATAGATGATTATTAAACTGTGTGTAAAAGTCATCTTTATTACCCTATTGTTGTTTTGGCTTCGTTCTGAGACGTGAGGAAGGCTACAGAAAAGCCTACGCGTATTTCTTGGCAGCTCTTCATAAGCAGTGAGCCCTGTGGAAAGCCCCATGAAATTCATGATTCTGTTGAAAACTAAGGCCAGGGAAATGTAGCAAGAGGGAAAAAAAAATGCTGTGTTTTTTTAAGGCAATGCCAGTGAAGGGGACAAGGGAGGTAGTTTTGAAGGAACAAATACCTTGGTTATTGCTCGGGGATTTTTTTTCTCTCTCTTTTTTTTCCCATTTTCCTTTTTTTTTTTCCTACATCAGTCAGCAGCAAGGGGAGATTCACCTGTTAAAGTTCCACTTGTCATTATAACTTGATTCTAATATGAAAACTGCAATATTTTGTGGTATATCAGACTGCTCTCTTCATCTGTGCAGCATCTGCTTGCATGTTACCTATTCTCTTCAGCTTTGATTAAAGAGAATAAGTGTGCCTTGATGGAACAAAAGGCATTATTTGGGATTAAAAGAGTTGTTTAACTGAGTAGAAAATAAATGTACCTGTGGTTTTCCTGGCCATTTTAGTGTGCCCAAATTGGAGCTGTGATTTGAGAACACGTAGGAGAGAGGAACATGGGGAGGATGAATGGTTTTCTACACTTGGGAAAGCATTACACTGAAGTTTTCTCTTGTTTTAGCATGATCAAATATTCTCCACAAAGAAAATCAGTGCTGCTAGGAGTTGGCCTAAGATGAATGTCCAGTTTGTTTTTAGGTTCACATAACTATCCAGTGAGAAATTTAATTGCTGCACAGAGAAGAAGCCCTGTGTCACTCCAAAGAAAAAAAAAAAGGATCACATTTTTCCTCTGATACTGACATTAAAGTGACCAATGAATATTGTGCTCTCAGGTCTGAGGGCAGATTTTTTTGGCCCAGATATTTTCTGAGTGAATAAAATATGAGAAAGACATTGTGTAGCTGGTGCCTTGGGTTTTGCTTTTCAAAAAGTGTTTTATTTCCCTGGCATGGTTTCTGCAGCATCTACTGAATGTTGGTGGAGCCTGAAATAATGACCAAGAGGCATTTTCTTCCTGAGATGAGGCTGCTCTAGTTGCAAGGCATTCCCAAGTGAGCTCCCTAATGAGTGATAGATGCGAAAAAAAGGATCCTTAAATGTTCCAAGTTTTACATGAAAAATATCATTTTTTTGGATGCTGTGTCTGGTACCTAGCCTAGAATTCTACATTTTGATAGTGGTGTCTTCGGAATGACACAGTGAGTCATAATATTTGACATTTAGGGAGATTTTTACTGGATCTCTAAGCACTTGTCAAGACTGTTCAGAAGAATACTTTAAGAAGAATTATGATTTCCTTTGAGGGTTCTGATACTGTTCATATTTTTTTAAAGCTTGTTTTCTTTGCTTCAAAACAAAACAAAAGAAAAAATAGAAACTTCAAAAGTATGTATTGACCATTTTTAGTGAAAGGATAGTTGAAGGCATCTGTCCACACTCTCTTCAGTTATTAGATGGTCTTCCAAAATTATTTCCAGCTTTAGCTCATTTGAGCTCTTTTAATGTCAACAGCCAGTTAATTTTTTTGATGTTTATTTTCATATAAGATCCATAGCACATGAGGGACATGGGGAATATCAAGATGACAAACTGGCAGTTCTCCAAGCATTGTAGCAAGGTCTGACCTGCTCATGTTCATGTCTGCCCCAAAGCTGAGGGAGTGCCTTTGTTAATTTTTGGGAGCATTGGTGGCCTGTGGATTTGGGGATGGCAGTAAACAGATCTGTCCCAGTTCTGCCACCTCAGAATTTGTCAACAGCTATTCCCAATGTTCACAGCTGTAAGAACTGAACATCTCTCATTGCTTTTGAGGAGCAGCAAAGTACAGTGGCCAACCTCAAGGCCAATGAATGATCTGTTCCCTGGTTCCCATGGACCTGCAGTGTTCAGTTCCTTTGGCACATCCCCCTTCCTGAGCTGGATACGTTCACTGTATTTGCACAGGGTTTGTCCAGGGCTGTGCAAAGACTGGGTAGCATTTAATAGTGGTGATTTCCTGGGATTCCTTGGCTCCAGGCGGAATTGTTTGTCTTGTAACTGATGCTATGAACAATAAACTGCAGGTTACCATGCCAGACTCCCCTGGTAGTGCCAAACCCAGCGCACCACAAAGTCAGGAGGGTGTGTATGGCCCGTGAGGATGGGGTTTGTGCTGGCAGTGCCCCCTCCCATGCATTGTATTCCTGCTCTCATTTACACTTGACAGCTCTCAAAAGCAGATCTAGGGCACATTCCGTGTTTGAAGAACACAAAGACAATTGAGTAATTTTGGCAAATACATATTATACTTCCATTCTAATAGGAAGAGTTGTACCAAGAGCTGTGCATTTTGAGCTGGAGGGAGGCTGGACACATGAGAGCATTAGCACCTGGGGGAGTTAACAAACCACACCTATCAGCACCAGAGTCATCCTCAAAATTGTGCTCTCACCCCGCCCACCAGATCACAGAACTGATAAAAGATGGATGGTTCTGATTTTATTATTTTCCATTTGAATTTTGATCTTTGTGGTTTGCTTGGCTTGTGTTTTCAAGTGTTTTTCTGTAACCACTAGTGTGGAGAAATGTAAGGATTTTTGAAAACGGCATTTCTCCCAAGACAGGTGAAGCTGCAGCTCCATGAAAACTTCCCAGAACAATGCCAGCCCACCAGTGCCTCTCACATTACCCTTTTTCCCCACCATTCCCATGGCCTGTTGCTTATATGACGGTGTGTACCATGTATAGGCACAGAAAATACGTATAACCTTGAAACCCTGCAGATGTGCTCCTCTGCTAGAGCTGCACAGGGGGCTTTGGGACTGTAGCCTTTGGGGTGTTCCATGTTGAGATTACCCAACCTTTGCTTTTCCTGCAAGGCTTTGGGAGGTGTGGGGTAGGTTTCTGTTGGATTCTGGAAAAGGCAAAGATCTCTGTGGTCTTTGGCTCGATCTCAAATCCTGGGGTACTGAAGTGTGACCTAATAATTTAGGACTCAGAGGATTGTATTTAAATAAACTGTCACGGTTTGAACATTCTACAACTATTAATTATTAAAACTTATACAAATCCAGGGAGGTTCATGGTATGTTATACACTGTACCTAGAAACAGCTGAGCTGGGCTTACACGAGGTGAATTTTTTTCTGAAAAGACATCATCTCCTGTGAGCACAATAGAGCTAGCACTTCTCTTATAAATAGTGAATGTTTTATAATTGCATGCAGTCCTAAAGCTGGTTCCTATTACGGAGAGTCACAGAGGTTTTGGGGGGAGGGTTTGTGGGTTGTTGTTCTTTCCCAGAACGATGTCCAATCAGCTTCTTTGGCAGCATATTAACCATGGCTGAAATATGTGCCCGTGTGAAAATGTTACAGTCTAATGAGCAACTTCACTTTTGTGTCACTTTCTTGCTTTGAAATAAGAGGTTCTGGGTCAGGAGCTGCCCATTTGATCCCTCGTCTGTCTCCAAGTGGAGTTTATACGTCAATGCTTTTTATACCAGCCTTTCAAATCCATGTGATAGAAACAGTGTGGTCACTGTAGGTCAAAGGAGCTGATTTAATGAAGTCTCATGTGCCCTCAACAAGCAATTTTGTCACTTCCTGCTGAACTACTGAGCTGTCTCCACTTAGGGAGATTGGCCATCCCCAGACATCATGGGTGTTCAGGATTGTTCAAGCTGTGTTACAGCTTTTTTGCTTTTCCTTTGCCTCAGGTGAACTGTGTGATGAGGTGATTAACCACTGTGTTCCTGATCTAAATCCCTGCCAACATGAGTCCAAATGTGTTCCCCTGGACAAAGGAACCAGGTAAGAGTGTGTGTGTGTTGGTCTCTGCACAGAGAGCAGATTCCATTGGCTTGACTGGGATTGTACTGGCAATGAGTGTGGAGCAAAAATCACCAAAATTAACACAAATAATGCAAGACTATATACATTTCAGTCTGGGCCACATTTTAACTGTAAATGCATCCATACATACTTTTCTAGTTTTCTGTGGTTTACTTGAAAATAATGGATGTACCCTCAGAGCCGAAGAACTACTCTGGAATAGAGCATGGTAATAGAAGAATTTATGAAACAGTCACTGCAAAGTACCTTATCCAACATCACAAACCAAGGACAGTTTCCTTATGTGTTCCTTAGGGCACTTATAAATGGAAGCAATGTAACAGGAATCTTAGATCCAGAGCTGGATGGCTCTAGCTTGGGAGCCACCTTTTCCATTGGCCTTGCTTGGCTCATCTGGGTTTAGTGATGTCTGTGTTTGCATTTTCCTATTGGGAATGATATTGTTCCGCAGGGGCCAGAGAAAGCAGCAAAGCCCTGAAGGTCGGGGACTGGGGAGTTGTGAGAGGTGCACAGTGGCAGCATTTATCACTTATCTGAAGAAGGACTTCCAGAGCAATTTAGCAAATAGAGACAGTCAATTGAAAAGTCAAGCTCTGTGAAAATCTTGTCAGGAAAAGATCTTTGGAGACAAATCCAAGAGTTCAGTGCAGAGTGAACTGCTCTCTGCAGCTTCCCCTAAGACTGTTTTCACAGGCACAGGGCAGCCCTGGGTGCTCACTGATTCCCTCCTGCGGTTCTGTTCAGCACACCAGGAACAGGGAAGGTAGCAGGCTTTGTTCTTCCTGGTAACTTCCAGCTGAGGTCAGACTGTGTCCTGTGAAGCAACTAGCATGTCAAGACCATGTAAACTGACACACAGGACATTTCAGGAGATTTAAAAGGAAATGAACCAAAATCCTGGAGAGGGTGGCTATCTCAAGAGCAGCTGACTCTTTGCTTAACAGTCAGGCAGTACAAGCCTTTCTTTTGGGTGAAAAGCCTCCAGACAGAAATGTTTCCAAACCTTGAAGAAGATGAAGCTATTAAATGTTCAGGATGGTTCCTGAACTGATATCTAAGGACTGCATAAGGACTTGTGTGCCAGTGCATAAATAGTCCCTGATGTTCTTTCCAGGTTTCATTCCCAGTTAATCCATAATTTGGTAATCCAGTGCCTTTGGTTAATTCAGTAGTACATAATGTTATGAGGCGAAGGCTTGTAACTCAAATTGCCTTCTATTAGAGCATAAAGGGATGGAAACAGCTGTGGCCCTGAATGGTTTTCCTCTTGCTGGAAGCATTGTCATACCTGCCACCCAAACAATTTGAGTAAATAAGATACTTTTTGTCACATGCTTGCTAGAAAAGTGTTCTTCACAGTAGGGCCACTAACCCTTGAGAGGAGCCTAAATAACTGCTTTAAGCTATTTTTCTGCTACTGTTTGTTGTGCTATTCTTCCCACTATTCACAGAATGCTACAGAAAAATCCATGATTTCTTTATTCCTTCTGTCCCATTTTGCTTCCTAGCAGCCAGATTTGAGAAGTGAAAAAGCCTTGAATGTAGAGGTGTCCAAGCATTGCTATTTCTTTCATACTTTAGTGGCATCAAACCATTCAGAAATGAGCCCTGAGGAGTTGTGCAGTGATGTGTGAATGCTGCTGGGGTTCAGTGAAAACAGCAGCCTGTGCTCCTGGGCTGTAGCTGATCCCCTGAGCATCCTGATCTCCTGATGGTGCAGGATAATGCTCCTGCAGGAGGAGCCAGGCTCCTGCCTGTCCTCTGTCTGCTTCCAGAGGCAGAGACTGTTAATGGCAGGAGTCAGGCTTGTCCCCGAGCTGTTTATGCCCTGGGCACGTGAGCAGGACACACCAGTCTGTCTGTCCTGCCCTCAGCTCTAGTCAGTCTGCAGCTCTGCAGAGGGAAGAAAAGATGACAAAGACAGGAAAAAAAAATAGGAAGCCAAGTTATTTATTGACGTGGGGAGGGAAATTCCATCCTGGCCCTGCCATAGAAACCTTGATTCACGGCTTTAATACAACAGACACTGAAAGCATGTGGATGCAAATCCCCTCAGATAGGCCAACAATTTAAATACCACTGGACATGTTTCTAGGCTCTCTGTGATACTGGGAACGTTGCCATCACTACAAGGCTGTAACAGAAAACAAGATTTCAGCTGTAGTGGTCTCAGATGGTC
This sequence comes from Toxostoma redivivum, assembly GCA_013397375.1. Lineage (NCBI taxonomy): Eukaryota > Metazoa > Chordata > Aves > Passeriformes > Mimidae > Toxostoma > Toxostoma redivivum. The sequence goes on from VXBI01001219.1 coordinate 795,576, forward strand.
ACTGGGAAATTAGATAACTACCTAATCATGCAAATTACTCTCTTACCAGGATCTGAACATGAAGGTTTCTTTGCCACCTTCTTTACGCATCAGAGTTTTACTAATTGACACTCAGTCCCTTGCTGGCACTGTGTGATACTTTGGGATAAGGATGGAGTTACCATGCCACCATTCCCTGATGGCACAGACCCCAAGTTTCTAGGAGGAGTTTGGATGAAGAACTCGTGGGGCTGAATTTCTCACCTCCTAAACTTCAGCCAGGCATTTTTTGGTAGCTTCAGCCTAGATGTGACACACCAAGAGATCAGAGAAGACTGAACCAAAAGGAATTCCATGCTTCTAAAGCCAGGCTGGGAAGCAAACTGGACTATTTCAGTGTGTCTTTGGCTGCACAGAGCTCTTTGCTTTTGGAGTTAAATTTGCAGGTGGCTTTCCTCCCTTCCAGCCTCCACCTCTTTAGTATGCTGTTATACTATATAGAAGAAGAGTAGCTTTGTATGCCAGAAAACAAAACAAAAAAACCAGCCTTTAACACAAGAAAATTCCTTCCAAAAAATAACTTCAAGAAAGGAGCATGTTTTTCCATTCACTGTAATGGTGTTGGAGCATGATATAAATATACTTTATTATTCTAAGGCTTGGAATTATTACCTGACAGCTTAAAATGCTGATTTAATGCAGCCCCACAGAGAAAAGTGGTGGTTCTGTCATTACTGAGATAGCCAATACACATCATAAAATTGATGCATGGCAGCCCTGAATAAGGAACTGCACATTGTTCATTATTACATCACTTTATATTAGGACTGCAGGGATCAATAAAAAACAACAGGATTAAATGCTGCCAATTCCCTCACAAAGTCTTTTGATTGACACGGTTTCCTTGCAGGTGTGTCTGCCATGCTGCCAGAAAACGCTGCCCATTTCTTGGGTTTAGGGCAGGAACACTTTTTGTTTTTTGCTCTCTGCTCTGATTTGTCATCTCCATTATGTTAATCACAGTATTCCCTGAGCCACCAAGGTGCAAAAAAGCAATTCACACATGCAGAGCTGGGACATGGACCCTCCTGTGGCTGCAGAGGCTGGCGATGGGGCCTCTCCTGCAGGGAGGGTGGAGTGTCTGCATGCATCTACCCTGCCGCAGGTGAACAGTCTTTGCCCCATTTCCTTCAGCTTTAGCCAGTCAAGCCCCGCTCTGAAAGGGAGACTGGAGCTCACACTCTCTGTGCTGTCACCCTGGCAGCCACTCCCCTGCCATTGGTACTCACAGGACACTGTTGTGTTCTTGCAGTGTCACCCAGCTCACTGCCCTGCCCTGGGGAGCAGCCAAGAGCCACATGCTGTCACTGAGAGCAGCAGTCAGCACAATGACTACTGCCTGGGAGGTGGAAATGTTTTTTCCTCATCACTCCTGTGTGTCCAGTTCCTCTGAAGAGGTTTTCCACAAGGTGCCTCCTCCTGCATGTACCCCCACCAGGCTGCTGGCAGGGAGGACAAGGAGTAGGCCAGCTGAATAGATTAATGGAGCAGTCTCTCTCCTGATGCCACATCCTCAGCTTTATAATGTCTCTCCTCTTCCAGCTCTCAGTGACTTGCATGTTGGGTCCAACCACAGGCTCTAGCAAGAGCACAAACCTCTCTTTTATTGATGAAATTCTCTGTAGCTGTTCCCCTGATTTGGTTGAAGTGGTATGCCTTTTTTTTTTCCAGATGTGCAACAACATCCAGCTGCGGGGAGTAAAATGTGTTTTATGGACTAAAGAGTGTTCATGACTAAACATTGTCTACAGTATAGATTAAAAAAAAGGCTGCTCAGCAATCCCAAAAAGATCTGATCCAAGTCAGAGACTTTGGGATGCATTTTCTACTTTTCTATTGTCAGGTTATAAACTTCTGCAAGACTTAAAAATAGAAACGCTGATGCAGCCTTCGTACAGCAAACTTGAGAACTGTATAAAATAAAACCAACAGGTAATGTTTGCAGGTTTGGGGATATCCCACTGTGCTCCATCCCATGGTGTCACCCCACAGCAGAAGGTGCAGTGTCACCATGGCAAAGGACATGCTGCAAAGACAACTTTCCATTGTTGCAGCAGCATTTTGCCTTGCAAATGAATGGAAAGCACGTGGTGGTCTCAAAACTTGGTCTTTCTCTTTGAATTTGCTGAGGTTTATAGCTTGTTTACAGATTGTTTCCATTTGGAAGGTAGACCCTTCCTGTGCTTCATGAAGCTGCACAGGGCCAAGCTCAGACACCCAGCAGTGTGCAGACATTGGCAAAATCATACTCTGGGGCATCAGAGCCACTGCCCTTGCAGAATATTGCCCCTTGAGTCTGTAAGGTTAGGTAGGGCATTGTCATCTTTAGCACAATTGGGAGTCTGCCAGGTGAACACCCTTCTCCACAGACTCAGCTGAGGAGAACCTGTAGGATGGTGATGCTTTATGCTTTTGATTTTAATTTCAGCAGATTGCAGAACCTCAAGTGCAGCCAGGTAGGAGGGACCTGAGCCTTTCTGATGGCAGGAACTGTGCTTGATGCTACCAGGAATAATTGCAAACATCTCCACACTCCAAATCCAAGAGGTGCTAGGCTGCCTGTGTGAGCTGCTGGTGTGAGTGCTGAGACAAGCCATTAACGGGGGTGTTGCTGCGTTTCAGATGCGAGTGCTTGCCGGGTTACAGCGGCAAACACTGTGAAGTGGATGATGACGACTGCGTGGGCCACAAGTGCCGGCACGGAGCCGCCTGCGTGGACGCGGTCAATGGCTACACCTGCGTGTGCCCGCAGGGCTTCAGGTACGGCAGCTGCGGCACGGGCGGGGCCAACGCAGCGCTGACCTCCCTTCCCCTTGGGAATGGGTGCTCTAACACAGCACTGACTGTCCTCCCCGAGGGAATGGGTGCCTCCTGTCCTGTCCCTGCAGGAGCTTTTAACAAGTTAACCTCCTGGTTAACTGTTAAACTGTTCTAACAAGTTAACTGGACACAAGGGCCTGGCGATTCTTGCTTGGAAAGCAAGATTTTGGGGCAGTGCTGTGCGTGTGCTTGCCCCAGCCACCCCTGCTAACACACTGAGCACACCACCTAATACACTCACATAAGTTATATGGAGATAAACCCTGCATGTGCAGAGTGAGCAAAGGTTAATAAAATTGTGTTTATGAACCCTCACAACTGGCTGCAAGGAAAACATGAGTCTGAAGATTTTGTGGCAGTGTCTCTGTGTCTCTTGGATGAGCTCAGTGTGATTCAGGCTGTAAATTTCCAGCCTCTCATTCTGACAGCTGCCAATATATCTGACTCCTGGAGATCTCTCTGTCTGTCAAAGATAAGTGTACTCCTCCAAATGGATTCACTAATCATTGCCTGGGGCTGGATACTGGCTTCCTTCCAGCTAAACCTTTTCTGTGTTTGAAATACACACATGAGACAAAGAAGGAGTACCTGAAAAGATCAGTCTTGACAAAGCAGGAATTGCATGAACACTTATAAATCATCTTCTCTGCTTTGTATCTGCAACTATTTTCATTCTTCTTGGTTTCATTCTTGCTGGTTTTGGGGTTTTTTCTTCCCTCTCAACACACATTTCTGTTGCAAAGCAGACAGCCTTCCCTGAATAGGCATTGATGTATAACATGATGTCAGCCCATGGTTTCACAGAATCAGACTTGTTATTTACAAGGTATCAGATATCCTCTGAATTTCAAATTCATACCCTTCTCTCCATGTTTCACTCTCTGCTTCAGTCCATTTGATGGCCTTAGGGATCCTGCAGATTGGTGACTGGTAAGGCTAACATGACTGTGGGATGTAAATCCTCAGTGTTATCTAATTGTTAGAGTTGAGAAATGGGATTGCAAAGCCATGTCTGGAGTCAAGGGTGACTCAAGCCTGTCATCAGATGGGACTGACTGGGAGACTTGCAGGTCCCCTGATTTTTTAAGGCCTGTAAGCACTAGGCAGTGATGAATGTGAGGGTTTTTTCTGGGAAAGCAGAGTCACAGTGTTTGTGAGAGATGTTCTGAGTTGACACAGCTGGGTGGAGCAGCACGGGTAGGTGGGAGACTGATCTGGTCCCTTCCCATGTACCAAAGAACTCTATTGGCAATTCAGGCAGTGCCCCCCCACATTGTCTGGTTTCACATCAGGGGCATCAAGAGCAGAACCTGGAACAGCCCAGTCTTCTCTCTTGATGAAATGAGGGGGTCTCATTCCACTAGCAGTCCTCCAAGTAGAGGAAGCATATTTCTACACTAAGCTCCAAAACTCAGCTAGCAGCTTAGACAGCACTTCACAGGCCAAGGCACCCATGGGCAAGCAAAGTAATCCCACTGCCTCTCAACAGCACACTCAGGATTAACTTGAGTTCTCCTGTTTGCTTTCTTTTTTTCCCACTAGTTCATGTCACTTCCCTAAATTTCCTGTGCAAGATGCAAGGAAGGCAAGGGTCTTTGGGGAGAAAATCTCACACTGAGCACTACCACACTCCCTCTGCCAAGGCAGACAGCAGGATGGAGCCCCATGTGTTCTCCATGCACACTAGTCCTCGATCTCGTTTGATTTCAGGATTAAAATTCTGCTAACAAAATATGATCTCATTATTCTTTCCATGACTCAAGCCTTTTGTAGTTTAAAGGCCCACTGCTCTGAAGGGGTTCTGAGGTTTGGGCTTTTTCCTGTTAAGATTATAAATTCAAATATGGTGATTGACAGAGTTCAGCTTTCTGATGTTCAGGGTTACAGACTCCCCTATCCTCACAGCTGCCTTGGGCATGGTGATGTGTGGCAAGGAGATAACTCTGCAAGTGTTTGAAGGCTGCAAGTGTTGATGAAAAGGAGAGAACACAAGGGTTGGTCTGACAAAGGTAACTAGGAGACCTAAGATGATGATTTATAAAGTCTTTTGGCTAAGTATCAGGAATAATTTCCCAGCAGTGAGTTTGCAGTGCCCTCCCAATTATCCAGAGCTTATGCTGTTGTAATAAATGCACAGACTTATAATGATTTTATGGTTGTCACTACGCTGTGGATCAAAGCCATTTGGAGCCACACATGAGATCCTCTCATGGCTGAACAAATGGTACTTGGGTAATTCTGAGCAGTGCAGGTAGGGCCTCATGCACAATGAGGCTCTCATGACAGCCTCAAAAAGCAATAGTGCCACCATGCACACACTCTACTATTTCAGCCTTTCCCATTCACTGGTCAAATGTAATTGTGCTTCTTGCAGCACCTTTCCTCAGCACTCACCAACTTCTCCCATCTGCAGAATATACTTTCTTCCTGAAAAGTTTGCAGTGTTTTCTTCCCAAAATAGCACTCATTTGCCCCCTGCAGATGAAAACATTTTAGAGAATTTGTGAGCCCCGCTGAATAAACCCCAAGTTCTCAAAGCTTCCCTCCAGCAATCAGCCTCACAGTAGTGTTGCCTGATAAATGCTGCTCTGGTGGGGAAGCACACATTAAGCTGCAGAGCCTGATGGAAGCACTGCTCCTCTGTGGTGCAGATGCTTCTGAGTTCTCCACTGGGACAGATTGCTGCAAGGAACTCACAGTGATTATTTAAATAAATGAGATTGTACCAGGCAGAATGGACTTGGCCAAGCTATGGAAGCCAGGCTGTGTTCCACATTCCACTGCTGGGGAAATAAATCCTATTAATTATTTCTAAATATATACTTTTTAAAAATGCTTAAAATTAAAAAGAAAAGGGCCTTGACAGGTACTGTTACTAATGTAATTTCTAGGTGCCAGTGTCAGGAGAGCTGCCCTGGTAAAGCCACGCAGCAGAGGGGTGTCACAGCAAGCAAGGGTGTGCAGGAGCCACACCAGGAGCTTGGGGAATGTTTCAGAGCAGCACTAAGTACAGACACTCTGGCTTCTTTCAACATTTGCTTTCTGTTAGTGGAAGCTGTTGTGGGTCACATGAATTTTTATTATGATTATTTTTAACATTCAAAAATTAAAATGATATACACTGACTTTTCCTTCTGTTTTGTACTTGCTGCCAAAGACAAAACAAAACAATGGGCATTACGTGTAACAAAGTTCACAGGCTGGCTTAGCAGTGCTCTGTTCTGCTGGTACCTCTGGTCCCCTTGTTTGCCACTTACAAGAGCAGAGTAGACTCAAACTACAGATCTAGGATGGGGAGGTCTCAGGTTTGGGCTTAAATGGCTCACAGATTTCACTGTGAACCTCTCAGGGCACAGTAAAGGTGGAAGCTGTTTCTGCCAGGCTGCAGTGCCTTGCAGAGCTGAAGAACCAGTGTGAAGGGCAGGCTGCTCTCAGTGTCTACACTGGCTTGTCCACATCCAGCACGAGATTCCTGCCAGCACTCAGCTGTGATCCTTTCACATCAGGCAGCAGGCACACAGTGGCTGGACCTCAGAGCTGCTACTCCAAAGCAGAATGGCAGTGCTGCTGGATTTTAGCTTTTATATTTTTCAGATCCTGTACTGCTTTAGTGTATAACTCTAGAACTCCATAGGCTGTCAGCTACTGTTCTCCCATTTTGTTGAGATAAAGCAATTCCTTTCTAGGACTGAAACTCAGGGACACCTCACTGTCTCAGGCCCTGAGAGATGTAAACAACAGTGAATTGGGAGGGGGAAAACTTGGAGTAAATTACTTCATTATCTGAATCTATAACTGGAGGATTAACCCCTGATATGTAAATGGACCAAATTTGTAACTGTATGAAAAACTTGTGACTGTCGTTCCAACTGGGTCACCAGAAACTGATGCCTTGGAGTGGCTACCTAAAACAGAGGCTGGATAAGATGAAGATAATAAAAGCAGGTATCTATTTGTTGAAGGCCTTCCGCTTTTATTCTGTTAATCTTGTCTAGCCTCTGTTTTAGGTAGCCACTCCAGTGCATCAGCAGCACCTGAAATAAAAATGAGAAAACAGTGGTGACTGAGGCTGTTTGCCTTCCCTCTGCCCCTGCAGTGGCCTGTTCTGCGAGACGCCCCCGCCCATGGTGCTGCTGCAGACCAGCCCCTGTGACAACTACGAGTGCCAGAACGGTGCCCAGTGCATCGTGGCGCAGCACGAGCCCGTGTGCCGCTGCCTGGCCGGCTTCGCGGGACAGCGCTGCGAGAAGCTCATCACTGTCAACTTCGTGGGCAAGGACTCCTACGTGGAGCTGCCCTCCGCCAAAATCCGCCCTCAGGCCAACATCTCCCTGCAGGTTTGTCACACGCTCCTCTAAGCAGTCATACCTGTACCGTGCATGTGTCTCGTGCTAACAGAACAGGTGCTGCTGGCCAAAACCCTGAAAAAATCAGTCAATTTCTGAGCCACTTGTCTGCTCTAAAATCACTGAAATGTGAAGGAGAGAAAAGGCATCAGTGTACCTTTGTGGGCACACATCCTGCCTGCAGGATCTCTCCACACTCTGATTCCCAGACTGGCAATGCAACCAGGGATGGCTCAGGAGCGCTCCATGTCTTCCCACTGATTCACAGCATTGTGTTTCATCCTGTTCAACTTGGTGTTTAATGTCATGATGCTTCTTAAAACAGGCTGCTCTGAATGGCCTCTCTGGACAATATTTTGCTTATTCAACAGACAAAAGGCCTGGGATTTTGTTACAGGCCTGAGATTCAGAAGATGACTGAAAACTGGTTCTCATGTGAAATGGGAAGTTGACCTCTGTGTGTGAGCCCACCCAAGGGCACCAAGTCCTTTTTGTGCCTCCTGGCTCTTGCTGTCATTGCTGCTTATATGTATTATGTATTAAAGTATATTTAAATTGCATATATTATTTTGGTTAGATTTTAAATACAGGTTTATTTCTTTTATTAATCATTCTCAAGCAATCTTATGTGGTTATGAATGCTTCACAGGTAGCCACAGACAAGGACAATGGCATCTTACTGTACAAAGGAGACAATGATCCTTTGGCTCTGGAGTTGTACCAAGGACACGTGAGGCTCATCTATGACACCCTGAACTCCCCACCCACCACAGTATACAGGTAAGTGGCTAAGCTCTGCCAAGACACTTGACTTCCAAAATTGGTGGAGGAGAGGTAGGATTTCTCTAAGCAATGTGTATTGGACAAAAACCTTTTATTCTATTCCAGGTATCTCTTTTATGCATGTAATTAGATGAGAAGGTCAGAATACAAACTTGCTAAAGGCTGTATGGGTAGAACTTGACAATTATTGGCAGTACCAGTGATGCTGTGTCCTCCTGTAAATGTAGAAAAGTGCATTTTCTAATCTACTGTAAAGTTTCAGCTTCTGGTGAATTTTGTCCTTGAAATAGTTCCAATTAATCAGTTTCTTTGTTGATATCTAGCATTAAGTGACTGTACCAAGACAGAACAGTGACTGAAACTGCAGGGTTAGACTTCCTCAAATAAAAGGGGAAGGGCTGAACTCTTCTACAGGGTGAATATTTTAAGGAAATTTTTGCCTGTAACTACACAACCACAAAAAAAGCACAAATGACAAAGGTAAATTGTAAGGTAATTTCACCTTTAGACACTTGGCTTTTGAGGATATGAAATCCACAGATTTTATTCACTAGTCACAAGAAAGAAAAGCAAATGTACAAGTGAAATCCATGCATGGAGACATTTCTTCAGGAAGGAGGGATGTGTTGCCTTTTTCGTCCATGGTTCCTTCAGCATTCCTCTCCCCTGGTTGTTATTTTCAAGTCCTGTTGCTCCAGTTTACTCTGAGCACAGATGGAGTTGTGACCACACAGAGCATTTTGGGTTCAGCACAGACTCCTGGCACTGTGTGTGCAGCAGAGCTGCAATTCCCAGCCCACCTCACGCTGTGGGGAAGAGGATCCTGCTGGAGCAAGGCACAGGATGGATGTCACCACGCATCACCCACCTCGTACTTTTCTCAGAAAGTTTTCTCAGCACTTGCTAACACTTGAGCCTCCCAGGGAATTTTCTTTAGGGGAAGGGTGACATTTTGAAGAAAATGAAAACATTCTTTCTGTATTATAGTCAACTGGATAATATCAATGCAGACATGTTGCCAGGAGGAGCACTGGCTTGTCCCCAGTAGGAATGAAGGAAGTAGGTTGCCCATGGTTTTCACCAGCTGGATGGATAGGTGTGAAAAATGTCTATGTGGCAGCTGATCCTAATTGATTAACTGTTAGAGCAAAGCTGAAGTTGATAAACAGTTTTATGCTGCTAATTAGAACAGAGGGAAAGCTCGTTTTGTGTGTTGGCAGCACAGGGGGTGACAGGTCCATGTGGATATTTGCTGGCCATGGTCACAGCAGGGCAGAGTGGCGACAGGAGCTGCTGCCAGCACCACAGAAACAACCCTCCAGGGATCTAGGGATCTGCTGCCTTCTGGCAGAGCTGCCAGGGGTGGCTGGTGCGGTGTCCTCATTATCCCCACGCCCTTCACAGGGATCCAGGAGGAGGGAGGGCTCCATTCACACTGACACCTCATTACCATAAGATTAATGGCCCGTTCACCACATTTTGTGCGCCGGGGTCTGCTGAGATGCGAAAGAAGCTGCTTAATACGATGCCCTTTCTGAAATGTCACTCTAATCTTTTATTAGTTTAAGGAGTGGGGCAAAATGGGATTAACATGGAGCTCGATGGGAAAAGATTAGGTTGATTGAGAAAAACTGCAGCTAAAGAATGTCAGAAAGGGCCTCTAAATAGATTAAAAGACTTGTTTTCCTTAAAGGCTGAAGAAGGAGCAGGAAAACCTGCTTGTCCCCTTACAAACACAGGATTTAAGGGTAGAAGGCATAAGTGGATCAGGTTTGACCTCTCTGTTTGATTTTTAGCTAAGGCATGAGTTCTCTTTGGCCTAAGACATGACTTCCAGCTTGGCACTGAGTTTTGACAGGAAAGCACCAAGTAACAGAAAATCCCCCATTTCCTTTAGTAGCTTGGACAATGGTCAATTATTTCCATTATCCAGGCATTGGCCATCATATCTAAATTGTGTCACTAATACCTTCTGGATTGTTTAGAGGCTTTCTCAAGGGAAATTAAAGACTACTTATACCTGGATCTGGTTCCCATGGGTTTATCTGGACTTTTATTTGCATTTTCTTCTAATCTGCATTTTGATGAAACGAATGGCTGGTTCAGTGTGATGCATTTTGTCTCAACCTGAAGAATTTGGAAAAATCTTTTCTTCAAGTTCTACAATTTTCATTTGTCATTAAAAACAAGGTTGCCAGGAGAATCTGTAACATCTTGGCCTCACCACTGGTAAAACAGTTCGCCTTCCCCATTGCCTCCTCCCTGCTGTCTTGTTTAGATGCCTAATTTCAGTTTCAGTCTCAGCAAAAGTGGACTGTTTGCTTTTGCAAAGCTCTGTTGAAAGACTGTTAGATTAATTTTCACAGTCAGTATCATGTTCTGCTCCCCTCCAAAGCAGTCCACTTTTTGGACTAGATGAGCAGGGCTTTGGCTCTTGGTTTCCCCCAGAAGAGTCTGCCAGAAGAGGAGGCCTTAAATTGCTGCCTGGTGGGAACTGTGCCAGCTACAGCTGCAGGAAATCTGTCACTGACCTGATCCTGGGCTGTAACTGAGATGTTTTTCTGGCTATTTCAGGTACTCTCAGGATGGGATGTGGGAAGTCATTGGCAAGCCACATGATCTGTAATTCCTCATCAGAGTCTCCATGATAAGATTTATTAATAGTACTTATGAACAGTAAAATTAGCAAAGTACTTGGCTAATACAGGTAATATCCTGTAGGGATGAGATAAAAGCTGTTGTTCAGGGAGCCAGCAGTGAGTCAGTCACACTTGGTGGTATTTTTCAAAGTATCCCACAAGGATGAAGCACTCCCCGTGTTGCAGTGGCAGGCTGTGCCCCAGCCCCGTGGGACAAAGCTGGGGGAAGGTTTGCAGCAGACACAGGGGTGCTCTCAGCCTGCTGGGAACTCTGAGTGGCTCTGCTGCAGAGCTGCTGTGGGGAATGCAGGGCAGGGATGTGCCATAGGAGTGGATTGCCAGGAAAAAGATGTTCATTTTAATTCCTCTGTGAAGGCAGATTGTCTCTGGCTACCAGAGGGAACATAGTCCTGTATTTTAGTTGCTCCTCTGAGCAGATTGAACCATTACCAAGTCAGGCTGGAAAAGCCCAAGATAACTAGCTGTACATTCAGGTTTGCTTAACATGTGTTTGTCCCAGTGGTAGGTTTGGATAGAAAGGTTAAAGTTGACATTGGGCTTCTCTTTCATTCTAGTCAGGTAAAGGTCAGCACATGTCCTGTGGAAACAACTACCTAAAATTCACTGTCATTTATCATCAGGTTAGGGAGAAATACAAGTTAATTAATATAACATAATGCAATGACAGAGCTCACCCTTGAAAAGGAAATCTGACTGATCTTCTACTGGGACCTGTCACTTGTGATCTGCAGAAAAATGGTTTCCTGGATGTCAAGAGTAAAGCTCTTACAGAAGATCCATTTTTGAAGTAGGAATCTTATCTGAGTGCTTTATTGCCCTCCTGGTTTCTGCACTGCTCAGAGTTACTCACTCTTCCATGCCATGACAGTACTTGGTGCCACTCCAACAGTGAGTTCTTGAAATGAAGTAAATCTTTTACACAGATGCTTTACCTTAATTTAAAGATGGCATCTGGTAAGGAACGTGCTGCTTTTATTTACTACCACAATCCAATTTTTAAAACTTTGAATTAACAAAGAACAGTTAATTTCATAGTTCCAGCATTCAGCCATTGACACTGGTGTCTGTTTAAGTGTATTCTATAGGGAGAACTCCCTATTTTCAGTCTTTTTTCCCACATCTGTTCCTTGAGCCAGAGATAAGACTTTACTTGTAAACTTTTCTCCAATAGATTTTATGTTGCCATACACTCATATTGATTTGGATGCTGAAATAATCCTTCCTAATAGAAATGGAAAACAGAACTTTGACACAAACTGCTGATGTAATTCCCTCCAGAGTTCCCAGATTGCCATGTTGCATACAGACTGTCATATCTGGTAAAGAGCAAGATGCAGGCGTTGTTGGTGTAAAATCATATGTTTTCATGCAGGGTTTCTGACAGCAGTGAAAAAGGAGGCAGTTAGGAAAAGATAAGAATTAATTACATTTGTCTTTCTGTAGAGACTACACCCAAATTACATTATAATTCCTTTTAAAAGTATCTTTGCATAATCTGCTTTCAAAAATGCTACATCATTAAAAATATTCCTTGTAGATTGTATCATGCAGTTCTCATGGTCTGGCTGACTCTTACATAGCATAGATGGATGTTCTTGTGGTTAAAGCAAAAGGCCTGAAATGAAGGAGTTTACATTCCTACTGTATCTGTTTCAGATGTGATGACTGCAAGACGACAAATTAAATCTGGTTCCCTGTGCACACTAAAAAGCAGAGAAAGGCATGAAAAATAGAAAAGGTGTTTCAGAAACGTGCTGCAGGTCTTTGAGGGTGAGGTTCTTGCTCCCCTGTCCCTCCAGGCTGTGGAATAGCACAAGGTTCTTATGCTGGTGGCATTTGCAAACTTCTGTGCCCTTCAACTCCCTTGGGCTCTGCCTGTGGCTCTGGAGCTTGGGAGATGCTGGAACTCGGTGTCCAGCACTGTCCTGGCCATGCCACTGCTGAATGGATGTGCTGCTCCCCAGGGACTTCAGTCCTCTACTCAAATTTCTGAGGTTGAACAGTTGCTTTGGTGGTGGAAGAACATGCACACCTTCCATTCCTAATGCACTTCCACAGAGAGGGATTTTGTGCCATTGTCTCTTTAGCTGAAATTGCTTATCTGCAGTAAAGCCTGGGAGGCTTCACCATTAATTCTCTGCCTTCTGGGGAGCAATGTGCTGGAGGAGTGAGAACATTAATTATTCTTAGGATCATTATTAGAGCTTGTCAAATTCAGTTTTTGGCAAAAGTGTCTTTGCAGAGTTCACTGCATGACTGGTCCTTTTCTTCCTAACACCTTCACAGTCTGCAGCCTGTGCATGCCCATCCCTGGTGGGGGATGCCTGTTTGATACTCTGGATGGGCTCTAAACAGACATTTCTGTGAGGCATCACTGAGCTCCTTACAATTCTGCATATTTGCAATTCATTTTATTCTCTCTATCACACGCTCTTATTTTTTCAGGTACCCCTTAGGGATTCTGTATCAAATATAGTGAAAGAAACTGGCATTAGTCTCTGACCTGCACAGGAAAAATTGTAAAATTTGAATGTACTTATAGATCTTGCATGAGCCAAGGCAAAGGACAGCTGAGTTATTTTTTTACCTTTATAAAGGGCTCTGGAGTACTTAAATGGGAGAAAAATGGCAAGTGTGTGAGTTCTTGTCAGGCTACAAACATTGAATTTCCCTATTTTTTTCTGGATTTTTGTGCAGTAGGACAGTGAAAATGTAAGGTCAAGACCTTAAAATATCATTTAACTTTTATCATTAGGTTCAGAATCAAATATTTGCTTTCATGAAATATGGAAACTTTCTTCCTGCTGAGCTGAAGCTTAGGAAGGGTAAAGTTTTGTCCTTCAGGCTGCCAAAGGACTTAGCAGGCAAAATCTTGTTAAGCTGAATTAATTTTTTTCTTTGTAAATCTCTGCAGTATTTCTTGCAAGAACGACAGTTTCTCATCTCTCTCTCTCTGCCTCCACCCAGCTCATTCTCTTCAGTTCAATGTCCGAGTACCCAGAAGCTGCAGACCCACACTTCATCTCACACATGTATGGGGTGTTTCAGAATGAGCTTTTTACCAGAAGAAAGCAAAACCTTTCACAAAGTGAACCAGTGCTGGCCTGTCTGTGGTACCAGGTACAGGCAGTTAGGAATGGGTCATCTAAAGCCACTTGTCCTTTGGTAATGACAAAAATAAAAGTTACATTCTCTGAGTCCCAGGTCACCTTATTCAGGGGCCAGGATCTGGAGCTGTGGGTCTGAGCTGTGCTCAGGCATCTCCTGTTGGTAGAGGCCAGGCTGAAGAAAGGTTGCAAATACCTTTTGAAGGCATTTTCCTGCTATACCATAGGTCACTGGTCCAGTAATACATTGCCAAAGTTGGTTAATATTGATTGCATCAGAGGAAGGTTGAAGTGTTTTCATAATAGACAGTGATGGAATAAACCTAATCATAGTCAAAATTACTTTATAAACTTCCTGTGCACTAATGACTGGCTCATGTCTTGAATTGTGAGGTTTTTTGCCTTACAACAACATGTAGCAAGCTAATATGTTTATTTTTTCCTGCCTGTAAATTTCTTGTGAACATGATGAGTAACACGAAGTTTAGATGTGTACCATGTGTGATAGATTCATATCCTATCAATGGCTCTGGATCCAATCGATGCAGCCTGTGTTGGAAGCAGCACACTCAGACCTGGGGCTGAGGGAGATCAGGAGGTGCAGGATGGGTTTGTGCATGGTTATTTCTGTGCTTCTGCCCGGTGTGGAAATGGGAGCCACAGCTCAGCATTTGCCAGCACGCCCCAGTGCTGGGGGAAAGGTGGGAATGGCTGTCAAACATCGATGGGTTTGGTCATTTGTGTGGAAGGACAGGATCCAGCTGTAGGTATGTTGCTATAGCTGAGGTGGAGACAATTTCTAAATAGACAGGACTTTTTTTCTTTGGGCTTAGCCTCCAATTTCAGGTAAAACCCGTCATTGTCTTTCAATCTGACTGGGTGCCCTATTAATTGTACTCTGTAGTGGCCCAGCTCCCTGCTGCTAATACCTGCATATTTTCCAGAGCTGAAAAGGGGATAGATGGTCTAAAGTATTGCCTGATGTAACAACTCTGTGAAAGCACCTGGTGGATTTTCTCATCAGAACCTGTGATTTGATAACCAGCTGAGTGACAGAGCTGTTTTTCTAGAAGGTGACCCCATGCACCCTGCTCTGTTCCAAGCCCTGGTGGGGCCAGGGGCTGTGTCACGGCCTGTCCTGGTGTGTGACACTCAGCTGTACCCATGCAGTGCTGGGGAGGATGTGGCACTCAGGCTGCCATCACCTTGCTGCTGTGCCAGGGCCTGCCTTCCCCTCTGCTTTTTTATTATTTATTACTTATAGTGTCATTTCTATAAGGATATATAAGGATATAAAGATTTCATACCGACCCAACAGCACTGCAGAATCTCTGACTGATTTTATTTTGCACACTGTATTTCATGGGTTTGTTATTTTGTCTGATCCATGTCACTGTGAGGACACCAGGACATGGTAGCTCATGATGCCACCATGTGCAGTGAGGAGCCAGGAGAGGGTGGGCAGGGAGCAACGCTCTGATCTGTCTCAGGAGAGGCCTTGGACTTCAGAAGTGCATTCCACTGGTTTTACTGCCATTGCTTTAACAGATTCTCAGCAGAATGAAGTATCCAGCTCTGCTGGTGTGAGTGCAGCAACTTCTGCTCCCAGCATTTTCTGTTCCCAGCAGCTTCTGCTCCCAGCAACTTCTGCTCCCAGCAGTGGGGCTGGAGGGATCTGTGAGACCTCACCCAGGTCAGGGACACTGTGAGAATCCACTGCAAACAAGCAATGTTTGCCCTGGCTGAGTGTCTGACCTTTTTATGAATCATCTAGGGAAAGGGGTCAGGATTGTGTTAATTGCATTTTGCAGGGGTGTAAAAAAGGTCCTTGTTTTTCCCTTAGAAGGTCTGTAATACAATGACTTTCACTGCTGGCAGGGGTGCTGCAGGAATTGAATTATGACTGGAAATTAGATATGCATAGCCTGGCCAAACGATCATTAAGGGAGATACAGTAATCAGCTGCCAGTGTTCAAGGGCTGTAAACACCGGGAAGAGAAAGATGGTTTATTTGGGTGGTCTACAAAGTTGTAAGTAGGAGAAAAGGTATAAAACCAAGCAAATTAAAATGGAGGTATCAAGGCAAAAACTCTTAATGTCGAGTACTCTCAGCCTGAAAGACCTAACACTCGAGTCATGTAAAACAGGATTGAACATAACAAAAGAGTGTATTTGAAGCTGAAAGTGAACTTGAGTGCTTTAATATTCCTTTCACCTCTTATTTCCCTAGTCCTGTGTTTCATTAGCATTTTTCATACTTTTTTCTCAACATGTGGTTTTTATTCAGCTCCTAAAGATGATAGTGCTTGAAGTGATGTGTTATTGTGGAAGTAGCATAAACACCACTCCAATTATGATTTTGCCTTTGTTGCCATGGAGAAGTTTAAATCTGTTTTAGGCCAAGGACTGATTATAGCTGGAACTAAGGGTAGGAGGTAAGTGTAGCTTGGAAAGGTGAGAACCCATCACTGCTGATACCCGCAGTCAGCCTGGCACTGTGTGAGTTTCACAGCTCCCAGACTGCTGACATCTCAGCACAGTTCCCTGCAGCTCTCACCTTGAGTTTTTGATTTTGGTGCCTCTTCTCTGGTGCCGTAAGCTCCTTAAGCTCTTTTGGACATGTATTCTTGTTTATTGCCTTCTACTTTAAATGTTCTGAATTATCTAAGTTCAGTGTTCCCCATGGCCTTCACCCCCAGTCTCTTATCATCCTTGTTTCCTTTGTTTTGTGTGTCAAGTGAGGCATGTCTCCATTAAGACAGAGGTCAGGAAAATCTGGAGACTGTAGCTAATGTATTAATGTTCTCATTTGCATAATTGATGGTTATATATCTCCTCAGTGACATGGTTTGCTATGATACTTAAAGCTATTTTTGGTTTTGACTCCTCTGCCCTGCTGTTCTCTGCTGTCTACAATAAAGGTATATTACTAGACAGTGAAAAAAAAACCTGACCTCAGAGCCCAAATTTTACAAGTTCCAACTGAATGCTTTAATCCTTTAATGCATTTCTGTTCACTGGCATATTTATAGTGGCTCAGCTCTAAATATCTCATGGGTATTAGAGCAAGGGGAGTCAGTGTTTAAAACATCTGTGTGTGCTTGGGGCTAGAGTAAAGGGGAAAGAAAATATATAGGAGAGGGAAGACAAATAGCTGAAAATGAGAGTGGAAATCAGTTCTTTCCTGTATTCCCTGGGGTTTTATGTTTAATACACATCCCTTTCCCTTCATTTCTTTGTGTTACGGAGTCTGAGCTCCCAGCAGAGGCCATGTGCACTGTGTGCAGTGCCCTGTGCAATGGCTCCACTGGCTCACCTTTCTGGAGCTGCTCTGGCAGAAGAGGCCAGCTCCCTCCCAGAGGAAAATTTAATGTCTCTTCCATGGAGCCCTCTTTAGTGGCCTCCTTTCTCTGTGAGGGCAGCTCAAAGGGAACAAAAGGACCCAGGGCTTTGGAAGCTGGGCTTTTCTCACATCCCAACATTTTCCTCTTCTTTTTGCCAAATTTGACCAGATGCCATGGCCAGCTCTCTGTGAGGGTAACCTCAGTGAGAGCAGTGTACTGGACTGTGCAAGGCATGTAAAATGGGCTGTGAAAAGAGGAGTGTGATGGGGAAGAGAGAGCGGAGGGGCGTGCTGCAGTGAGCACAGCCGGGGAAATGCCAGACCAGGTGTGTCCTCACCACTGCTGACCACCACCCAAGGCAGCAGTGCATTAGGGGAAACTTTGGCTTCCTTTTGCTGCTTACTTTTCAGCAAGTTTAATTATTAAACTCTTGGAAATCCTTGCTTACACTCCAAGTGTTTACTCTTTAATCGTAATTCCTCCTCTTTTTTCAACAAGGATGTGTAGGAAACTATCCAATGGCGGTGACACAAAATGCTGCGGTTATAAGTCAGCTAAACTTTCCTGACTGTATTAGAGGCTTGGACAGATCTCAGGAGCAGCACATGGTTTGTTATAGCCCCGGGAAAGGCAGCGGGTGCGGCTCCAGCTCCAGCTCCTCGCGCTCTTCCTGCCGCCCCTTTCGGGTGTCCCTCGTTGTGTTCGCTCGCACGGGTTGATTCGGTTCCACCGTGGCGCGGAGCAGCCCGGGCGGAGCGGGAACGGGAGCAGGAACGGGAACGGAGCCGGGAGCGGAACGGGAACGGAGCCGGGAGCAGGAACGGGAACGGGGCCGGGAGCGGAACGGGAACGGAGCTGGGAGCAGGAACGGGAACGGAGCGGGGAGCAGGAACGGGAACGGGGCCGGGAGCAGGAACGGGAACGGAGCCGGGAGCGGAACGGGAACGGAGCTGGGAGCGGGGCCGTCCCCGCTCGGCTCGCGGTGCCACGGCGCCCTCTGCTGCCCATCTGCGCTGCTGCACCGCGCTCCCGGCCTGCATTCCCCGCTCTCACCTCGCATTCCCTGCCTGTATCCCGCATTCCCGGCTCTCGCCCCGCATTCCCTGCCTGTATCCCGCATTCCCTGCTCTCACCCCACATTCCCGGCCTGCACCCCGCCACGTTCGGAGCGGGCAGATCGGCGCGGGGAGCCCCATAAATCCCGGGTCGAGGCGGGTGTGTCCATCCAGCGGGCTGTTCCAGAAGGAAGAGCCCTGTAGGAGCACCGAATCCCAGTGAGGATTCAGTGCGGTTTGAGCGGGACCCCGGGCAGCGGCGGGTGTGGCGCGGCCCCGGTGAGAGCGGAGCGCAGCAGCGTGCGCTGCTCAGCGCCGCCCTTCATCCCCCGCCAAGCCGCGGTCTCCAGCTGGCTCCGGCCATTGCCGGGGCTCCTCAGGGCCCGGGGAGAGTTCGGGAAGCTTTTCTCTCACCACTGGTCTCTCCCCCACGGTTGTCTCCATCTCAAAATGCTAAGGCGTCTGAATGCCTTTCCATCAGCAGCAGTAAGTGCTCTCACACAAGTATCTGCTGGCTGGGGATTTCCTGTCATCCTGGCTGTCCACATTCAGCTTTTCTATTATATCTCTGTGTCTTCTCAAACAGCAAATGAATGCTTTGTCTGTTCTAACTTTATCTGCTTTACAAAACTGCAGTGTTGTGTGATGGCTGTGAGTTAGTTACTTTGTTTCTCAAAGTTCAGGCAAAGATTATTTTAATTCCGGGTTAAAAGTGAAAGAATCACAGTGGAACAATACTCATCCACGTGTTCCTGCAGGCTGGGACCTCTCACTTCCTTTCCAATAAAAATACCAGCTCTGGGTATGCTGAAAGGTATCAGCACTATGTGGGGTGGCTGCTTCCATCCCCAGGACTCAGACTTTTGTTTGTCTGCTAGTCAAGGCATAATCTGGAAAAAGCATATGCTGTGGAGAGTAGGTGATGAATGCTTGTGAAATCCTGGCTCTGGGAAGAGCCAGTCCTGCCAGATGTGATAATGTTGTCCTTTGACAAATGGCCATAGCTTGGCCTTGTGCAGATAACCATGTGGTTTGTGCGTTAGCTTCAGCTCTTGATCCTGCTGGGGAAGGGCTCCAAATCCTACAGCCATCCATCCCACCTCCACAGTGCTCAGCTCTCACAGCCCGTGGGGTTTGGCTCCACTTCTCCCTTTCATTGGCACTTCTGCAGATTAACAATTACACGTGAGCATTTCCATTTATCTCACACCTTTCAGCTGGAAGTCCAAGTGCTTCCCCCTGGGAATCAGGCATTGCAGACAGCAGTGAGATAAGCATGGAGCACAGAGGGATCACCCAGTCGGTGTTGCCCTAGCACAGCTGCTCCTTGTAACACAGCAGACACTCAGCAGAATTCCAGAGAACCTTAACTCAAAGTTCAGACCAGCTGTTTCCAAGCTGACTTGAGTTGCCAATCCACAAAGTGCAGTGCCCGAGGCGTGGCCCTGCTGCTGTGCACGTGGGTGCAGTGGGGACAGGCTCAGCCCCTTGAGCAGTGGATCCAGCACACATCCTCTGCCTCTCATCCTGGCCCACACAACTCACTGCCTTTGCCAGGGCCCTGATCACAACTCCTGTGATCCAGAGTGTGCTGGACTAACTGGATCGCATTTTTGTTCAGTGTCAAGCCTTCATGTTTTTTTCTTTAAAACACTCGGAACTGTACCATCAGCTCCAGGTTCCTGAGTTCTCCCCAGGGCTCTCTCACCATCTTGAACATGGGCAGCAGCCACAGCCCAATGCTTCCCTGCAGGTCAGGAATGAGTGATTGAGCCAGAAGAGCTTTCCTGGGAATCTTCATGTGGCAGAACTAACTCATTTATTTATGTAAAGCCACATTGTAAAGGTGCTCATACACTGCTGTCTGTTACCTCATGACCTATGTAACCTTACATGAACTTTTGAAGGCCTGTGTGTTTGTGATTCATCCCAAGAACCTGTGGGGAGTGCAGCACTGCAGAGGCATACCAGCTCCAGTCTGGAGCAGCAGTGTGCTCCTCTCAAATAGCACATCCCCAGAAATGCCTGCAGTGCTGTCTTGCTGCCTGACATCACTCAAGTACAATTGGTTATGTCAGGTCTACCATAAAACACTATAAAAATGAAACTTCTTCCAGCAATAACTGCATTCCAGTAATCTCCAAGGCATGTAATCTGTTTGAGAAGTAAAGGTCCTGTTTCCTTGCTGCAATAGCCTTACACATCAGCTCTGCTGGACTGGGCACTAAAGATGGGCACAGTATGTCATCTGGGTTGAGAGGTAGTCACGTCTAAAAGGTGATTCACCCTTAGAGATGAGTGTGTCCCTTCCTCTCCACTGACAGCAAAGAAAGTGTGGGTAAATAGCTCAGAGAGCCCTTGCAAATTTACAAATTGCCTGAAAGGAACCTGACCTGTGAATTTGTAACTTCCTGTGAGAGGATGCTGAGCTTATGCTTCTTTGAATGAGCAGAAACCCAAACTTTAACACTGTGCTGTGGTGTGCACCACATGTGCAGCAATCCTAAATCCAGGCATATCTAAGGATGCCCAAAGCTGGTGTGTTCTGTCGTTGTCCACACAAAACAGCACCCCCAGCCTGAAGGGAGGAATCTGGGAAAGGGTGCTCATTGTTCGTGTGGGCAGTTCACAGAGCCCACAGGCGATCCCAGACCAACCACTATTGTTATCAGATTCTCATTGTGCCCTGGTGTCTAAGTGCACGTGGACCAGATACAGTGCCTTTTAATTACACCTACAGCAGTGGGAAAAATCCATCAGATCTGTAACTATCACCCCCGTTTGAGACCCTCTTTTCTCAAGAGCAGGTAATCCCACCCTTGCCCTGCCCTGCTTTCAAAAGTGCATGAAATAATCGGGTTGTTTTAGAGAATTTCACCATGCAGCATAAAGGTTTGAGAGCTGAAGCTCCCCTGAAAATAAAAAAAATGATAGCATGATGCAAATGGAGTGATATCACTGCACCTTTTAATGTTTGAGGGAGTGAAGAGGAGATGAAGGTGAAGATAGTTCAAAGTGCAAACTAAGAGGTTGCTGCAGGCTTCATGCATCTGAAAAATCAGTGTTAAAAACAAAGCAATAAATACACACTTCTTTAACATCTTGTCTGCTCAGACGGCTGCCTGCTCCCTGCCCCACCACCCAACAATTCCTACTGTTTTATCTTCAAGCTTCAATCTACACCTTAACCTTAAAAAGAAGTAGCCATTTGTCATTTTTCCTTGTGTTCAGGTAGGATTGTCTGATACTGAACAAAGCACACTGGTCATTTATAAGCCAAAACCTCCTGAATTCCTTCTCTGGCTTTAAGAACCTCAGTCTGTCCTTTTTCCTCGGTTCATAGTTCCAAAACACTTCTGCTGTGAGGAGATGCTGGTTTCAGAGACCTCTGCTGTCTCACTCCAAACTGCAATCTCTCCTGACCCATGTGAGATAATTTGAGTTTGAACCATCCATAGCAGAATTTTAAAAAATTATTTCAGTGATCCAGCCTGCAGCATGAGCACTAAGCAGTGTGACAGAGGGCAGCAAGCTGTGGCTGAGAGCACAGAATGGGATTTTTTGGTAGTTTTGTCACCAAAGCCAGTGTGTCATATAGCTACACAGTTGCTTTTCTGCCCTGGGAAAAACAGCTGGAGTGGCTGCTCTACTGATCAGATGCCCTCTGAAGTGTTCCACATGTGTCAGTATTGCCTGCACAGGATTAGCTGAGTGTCAGTCTGCACCTCCCCGCTGCAGGAAATGCTGAGAACACTGTGACTGCAAACTCCAGAGCACTCCAGAGCTGTGCAAGATGTACCACAGGGACACAGGATGTCACAGAAGCAGAGGCTGTTCCTTGTTCATCCTCTAATTCTTTTTTTTTTCCCTCTTATTTTTTAGTGTGGAAACAGTAAATGATGGGCAGTTTCATAGTGTGGAACTCGTGATGCTGAATCAAACTCTGAACCTGGTGGTGGACAAGGGGGCTCCCAAGAGTCTGGGAAAGCTCCAGAAACAGTCTTCTGTCAGCCTCAACACACCCCTCTACATTGGAGGTACTGTGAGTTGCTCTAGAATTGAGGGTTTAAGATGTTTTCTCAGAAACAAATCATCTTCCATCCTATGGAGAGGGCTCTCACACAGACACTGCAGGAAAAGCTCTCTTGGCATTTCAGAAGCTTCCAGAACTGGCTGGCACCAGGGTGTCATGGCTGAAGTGGATCAGTTGGAGTATCACAAATTGTCATGGCAAAAAAAGCAAGTTAATAGTCAGTGGGTTTAAATAGACCATAACTAAGCAGTATTTCTGCTGGAAGTTTTATAGAGGTCTAAAAATTAGGAGAAAGAGGTCTGTGGTTAAAAAAGATATTAACACATAAGCTCAGAACACCTTAGTTAACAGTTTTCTCATTGGAAACTGAAGCCACAGTTTTAGACAGATACTAGAATTGACCAAACCTCAGTTAAGAAATTTTTTCACATTAAGTACTGAATCTGGAGGGAAGAAGAGGCCAAATGGGGTGGGGAGCAATGCCCAGAATAATGACTATAGCATTGATTAGGTGTCTGGTTACAAGAGACAGAACAAAGGCTGGTTTCTGCCCACTGGATTGTTCTTGCCAGAACCCCCTTAGTTCTGTTCTGGAGTGAATGTTGAAATCTCTCTTTCACTGACACAGAGTTATTGAATTTTTAGTCCGCCTATTCCAAATACAAAAGTCAGCAGAATGGTAATAGACTCTGAAAGTCTTTGAGCCTTTTCTAATGAGATCATTGAAGCCAACTAGCAGCCAATAGTAGAAACTCTTACCAACTTCAGTTGGTGCTGGTCAAGGCTTTTGTAAATAATTTTCTTTAATAACACTTTTTCTAAAAGAACCCTGAATATTGCCCTTGTAAAACAGAAAACTGGCTTATCTTGCTTTGTACAGAGCTGAACTTCTATAATTGGCTCCTATTAAGAATGTCACAGGCTATTAAAGAGCATTGTGCATCAAAGATAATCTGCTGGTGCAGAGGCCATCACAATTTCTCCCTTTAACACAGCACAAAAGATACCAATCCTGCAGTAATTTATACACGGGGAACTTGGGAACTAATCTCATGGAAGAGTTTTGTTAGTAGATAAGCATCATGGATCAATACTTATTCTCAAAAGGTACCTGAAAAATTCTCAGGAAAAACCTGAGGTCTGGAATGAAGGACTCTTGGATACCAGGATCCATGGCCTCAGTAAAGACTTTTGCTATTGCCTATTAAAATTTTTCTTGCTTCTTTCTAAACTCTTTTCTTCATGTGCCACCTCTTCATGTGCAGCCCTCCCATGGAAGCCAGCTGCCCTTCCTCTGCAGGTAGTTTACTTAAAGTAGTTGCCTAAATTACCCCAGAGCAATTGTTCCTGAATTACCATAAGGTTAACACAGACCTCAACCTTCAGGTGCTCCCAGTTTTGTCCATCTCACAACCACATCACCTGTTCTAGCAACTTTCCTCCTAACACACAGTTAAACAGATGCTGGATTTGTTTTAGGACCACCTTTAACAGTGGCATTACTTATAGACAGCAAGTTCAGAGGCCTCACATGGCTGAAAATGGAAGCACTTGCCTGCGCTAATGCAGCTGTACATCCAAGCTGACATCAGTGGGGAAGGTATAAAACAATATCCAAAAGAACCTGCTGGTTCTTCATCCAGCTCTGTGAACTCTTCCAAGCCCTTGAACAAGATGGGAAGTGCTTGCCACAAAGCTTTGGCCTGGCCCTTCCCTGTCTTTAGAGCTTTCCTGCACTACTTTCCATGGGATGCACTCTTACCACTCCCTCTCTTAACACTGTGACCCAGTGTTGCATGTTGACCCATGTCTTGTTGCATCCCAGAGGTGGATGCTACCTGCTGACAAATGAAAGCTTTCTCAAACCTTTAAGAAGAATAATTGCTATTAAACTGTAGAGAGAAGTAACATTATCTAAGGACAGAAACACATGGCTACCTGGTAATAAAAAAAAAAAAAGGTTTGATTTGGTTTTTCTTTTTCTTTTTCTTTTTTTTTTTTTGGGTCATGTACTTCTTACAGAAGACTGGGCAAGTGAGTTTGGTTTATTTCCTTTCCATTTCCAGAATGAGGACAATGAGATTGTGCTACCTTACAAAGGTCCTATGCAAATTAATTATTCAAAGATTTTAAGTGACAAAAGAAGCTTCAGCAATTATAATTTAAATATTATCATTGTAAGTGAACCTTCCCTTTTTGCTTTTATCTGAAGGGATCCCAACCTCTACTGGATTATCGTCCCTGCGCCAGGGTGCAGACAAGACACCAAATGGTTTTCATGGGTGCATTCATGATGTCAGGATCAACAACGAGCTGCAGGATTTCAAGGATTTACCACAGCAGTCCCTGGGAGTCCTTCCTGGCTGCAAATCCTGCAACATCTGCAAGCATGGGATTTGCCGATCCCTGGAGAAAACAAGTGTGGTTTGTGAATGTCACCCAGGCTGGATGGGCCCTCTGTGTGACCAGGAAATTGGAGATCCATGTCTTAACCACAAGTAAGCTCAGACAAATGGTGACAGGAGAGCAAAAGTTTTACAGCTAATGCATATTTCACATTTCATCTTGCAAAACCACATCTGACTGTTTTTGGAGGTGGTGGGTCCCCACATGAGGTTATTGACAGTTGTGAGTCTGCATCTGTGGCAGCTCTCAATTTCCACTTCTTGTTCAGATGTTGCTGACTCACCAAAGGAGCTCATGGTCCTGAAGGAGTTCAGGTGTTAATGCTGCAGCTCATACCTTCAGCTGTGACTCTGCACATTAAAATACAAAACCTCCTGTTAATGGGCATGGCTTAACTCCAGGAGGTGAGTGCCTGAACTGATCCGGAGCAGAGCTGCCTCTGAGGGGGAGGTACACATTTTGGTTTTTTTTCCCCAGCAGCACTGAGCCCAGTCTTGAAACTTACTCCCAAGACCATTATGCACTCCAGTGTGAGCAGTTTTAAATTTCCCAAATAGCTGCCTTAAATACTGCACTTTGAAACAGCCCTTTTAAGTGCAAGTTTAAAGCATAGCACGGTGTTGCATGTGAAGGGAGCGTGAGTGTAAAGTATTTACAGTTCAAAGGCTCAATAACCACATCTCCATCAGAAACACGGGATGAATAGCTTTCTTATGGCCAATACACTGGAAACAGTCCTGTACAGAGCAGCAGGCTGCATATTTCAGTGTTGGTTCATAAGCAGATGGAAGTACTTTTGTTTTAGAAGTTCCTTCAGTTGCTGTCTTGGAAGGCACTTTTCATGAGCACATGCTTTTGACAGGTAAATTAATGTAGTGAATAATCACTCTCAGAAATTTAACCTGGCAAAGGTACCATTTTAAACTTGCTTCTGGTTCTAATTCTGCAAAATACTGAAGTCTGGAAGGTGTTGAAAAGCACCTGACAGTTAACAAACCAAAGGTATGAAGACCCAAATGTTTCCTTGAATTTGCAATGTCAACACAAAGCTGCTGTGGTTGGACAGAGGAAAATAAGGGAGTTCCAGATGTTTACATGATGAGGGATTGTTACTCTCATAGTCCAGGGAGGGTGAGGCAATCATGAACATAGCTTCTTGCTAAGGAAAGTAGCTGTGTGTATTTTTAATGCTCACACACTGTCCCACCTTTACTGAAACACTTCAGCCTTCTGGAGCTGGGTCCCTAAAGCCCTGCCCAGTGTATCCCGGGGAGTGTGGAGCCCTGCTGGCAGGTGTCTGCTCCAACACTCACAGGTTAATCTCATTGAGGAAATGCACCTGGTAAAGATCAGGTAACCTCTGGTTCGTGGGGCAGAAAATACTGCTCTATATAGACTGTGACTCCGTTCATTACAGTATTTTGCATGTCTGGATCTGACAGAAACTTATGATCTGTCCTTTTTAGTTCAAAGCTTAAAAATTAAATGTACAAAAATTCAGCATAAACAGAGAATAATTGTAAAGTACTAGAAAGAAAATAAAAATAAGAGAGACATAGGCTTCTGTCAAGTTATGTTATGCCAAAAAGCCCTGAGCAGTTTTTTCTTGGCTGGAGAGAGTTGCTGTTCTCAGCCCATTTCAAGTCTGCCCAGAGGTGGAGACAATGTCAGAGAACTTGCTAAGGATCACCACCCCACCCTGTGGTGTTCCTCGGAAATGCCAAAGCTCGCTGCAAACCCCCGGAGCCAGGGAACCCTCAACTGCAGGTGCCCGCTGATCAGTCTGTGCATTGCTTTGCCCCAAGCACCTTCATTTATCACAGGGGTTTTTCTCACCCGATATTATTTATGCAGTAATCTGCTCAGGAAGCCTGGGCATGCAGCTTGATTGTTGGCACTTAGTTCCACGTGCTGATGCTCTAAATGTGAGCTGTCTCGTGTGGATGCCAAGCCTTGGTCTGTGCTCACGGAAGAGCCTAATGTTTTCTACTTAGGTTCACAAATGCTAAATGTATTCTCTGAATGTTATCTAGTATTCACTGAAAAATCACAGTTTTCTCCAGAGTGTGACACTGAGCTGCTGTTTTTGGATTAGCGTCCTGGAAGGAAATGGGCAGAAATTCCAAAATCAAACATTGCTGGGAACAGGAACTTTGACGTGTAGCAAAGAGCAGCTCTAAATGCTTCTGTTTCTCCAGGTGTGTGCACGGTAAGTGCACGGCGGCCGGCGCTGCTTACACCTGTAAGTGCATGGAGGGCTACACGGGCACCTACTGTGACAAGAAGAACAATTCCTCAAGCCCCTGCAGAACTTTGAAATGCAGCCACGGGCAGTGTAAGGTCTCGGAGCACGGGGAGCCCTACTGTGAATGTGACCCCGGCTACAGCGGAGAGCTCTGTGACAGAGGTAGGCTTGGCCCCAGGGCTGGAGCTATGCTGCTGCATTCCTGCTTTACACCTAATTTACACCTGCTTTACACTCTCTTCCCTGCCACTAGGATTTGGGGGGAATGGCAAATAGAAGATAAAGCTAAGCCAGCCTCTGCAGAGTGGTACAGGGAGAACAGAACCACATAGCAGTAGGTAGCTGCTATCACATAGAGAAACGGGGACATGGAGGGAAGAGTTTTATTTTCTGTCTCATGAATCCTCGAGGTTTGCTGCTGCCAGGATGTGGGTGGAATGTTTAAAGAGGTTGTGAGGTTTACCCTCAGCAGGCAGGGATCAGTTATTTGCACTGCTGGGAAGGGAGGTCTTACAAGGAGGAACTGAAGTGGCATGAGAGATTCTCAGCTCACTCCTTCAGCTTGGGCAGGTTTCCAGGGGAATCTCACAGGTCATGCTGGACTTTCCTACAAGGGCAGAGGCTCAACTCTTCTGCCCTGACCTGAAAAGACTCCCTGGAAACTCACTGAGTTTTAACTGCATCCTTTCTGCCTTTTTTTGTTCTTGTTCAGAGGGATGGAGCTGGATTGTATTATTTTTATTTAGGTTGTCCCTTTCCTGTGCATGAACCACAGACTTTACAAATTTTACACATGCCTGTCACCAAAATGCATCTGTCTGCTGCACAGGGATTGCAGAACAGCACAGACACTTTCAGGTATCCCAGACCACTGTGTCACACAGTGCAGGCTGACCTTTGCTCTGGAGAAGCAGACATGGTAAAACTAATTCTTACTTTGCCAGGAGTGTTGCAGGACTCAACACTCAGCATTCATTAAAACACTTCAGGCTGCTGATCAAAGCCAGCAGGCCTGCTTGGCCTTGCACCAGATATTACACATTTGTGCAGACAAGCTCTGTTTTGGTGGCAGGTACAAAGCAATAAAAGATTAAGGTTCTTCTCATGCCCTCTGTTTGCCTTGAATTACACTATGAACCCAGGTCTGCTCGCTGATGTGCGGGGAATATCCAGCAAAATAGTTCTCACATTTTTTACTCCTTTCCATGTCTGTTGTCCCAGCAGAGAACCTCTGCCAAGGAGACATCATTCGAGAAGTGGTCCGTAAGCAGCAGGGCTACACCTCGTGTGCCAGTGCCTCCAAAGTGCCGCGCCTGGAGTGCCGCGGCAGCTGCGGCGGCGGGCAGTGCTGCGTGCCCCTGCGCAGCAAGAGGAGGAAATACTTCTTCCAGTGCCTGGATGGCTCCACCTTCACGGAAGAACTGGAGAGACACGTGGAGTGCGGCTGCTCAAAGTGCTTATAAGCCATTCTCCGGTCTCTGGCCACTTTAATCGACTCAGAAGCGTTATCAAAATGGGACCTATTTACTTGCAGAGTGAAGAAGAAGAAAAGAATTATTAAGTATATTGTAAAATAAGCAAAAAATAGAACTTATTTTTATTATGGAAAGTGACTATTTTCATCTTTTATTATATAAAGTATCGCACCACTTTGGGTATATGTATCATATAGTGAGCTATTTTTACCATGAAACTTTTTTAACAGTTGTAAGGAAAAAAAATTTCAAAAGCTAAAAGGTTAAAAAAAAATTATATATATAAAGAAAACATAGCCTAACAGGAGGAATGTGAGGTGACTTTATGTGTATGCACAACGAACAGATGTTCAAGGAAAGGTGTTCCAAGGACCTGCCGCTGGACTGACACGGGCTGAAGAAAGCTCCGAGGCCCTGGCTGGGAGTTCCAGGTGAGCAGATCCCCGTGACCGACTGCATCCAGGCACCTGAGAGCCTCCCCAGCCCCTTCTCTTCCCAACGCTGCTGATGCTGGTTTGCTCCTGTACAGTGGCCCCGCCTGCTGTTTGTGAACTGGTTCCCTGGAGCACACAGGCACTGCCAGAGCTTGAGGCTAATTACTTTATTTGACTATTGTAATACTATAATACATTTTTTTGCTGTGTATGTTGTATTTATCTGTGTTCACGTTATATTCTGCAGCAACTGTATCTATAGAGCACAGGCAGCTTTATCCAAAAGAAGGGTGCAAAGGGAAAGGAAGTGGAGAAATTTATGTTGCTTCGGGTAATTTGGGGGCAAAAATGTGAAATAAGTGCTAAGTGATGCCTAATAAATGACATAGTACTTTTGTGTAAACTCCTCAGCTATGTTATTTCCCAAGTTTGTGCCTTCTTGCTCCCAGTCTTGAGCTCTTTTTTGTATATGAAATGTAAGGAATGCACTGCTACATAGTTTATCACACCTTGACACTTTAACTTATAAAGGTTGTAAAAAGCATGAAAATACCGCAGGTGCCAGAATGCACCTGCAACATATCAGCTTTTACTGCCACTGTCACTTGAGCCATGGGTGTGAGCTGGGCCATGGCTGCTGCTCAGCCACACACTGGCTCTGAGCAGATGCCTGCCTCCCCACAGCTTTCCAAGCCAGCAGAAGTTGCACTAAATCCATGTGAAGGTATTCAGCAGACAGCTATGCACCCCAGCAGCGCTGCCCTGCAGGGAGATGTGTCACAGCTCCACACAGTGCAGCCTGACTGCTCAGCCAAAGCTCTTCCACCTGCTCCATGTCCTGCACTTGCGCCTCCCAAGGGACCTCCACTCACCTGAGCTGTGTTCAGGGCAACTGCTGAGTAGGACATGGAAATCAATGCAGGGATGAATTCTCACTGTGGATGTGAGAGGAAAATTGGCTCTGGGAGTGATTTTGATTTTTGAAGGGTTTTTGTCAGTGCTGCCTTTCAGGGTCAAGACATACATGCAAAGAGCACCTTGATTACCTTGAATTTTCTATTACTATAAGTGTCAAACCTGCCCATCAACAACTGTTCTATTACCTGTGTAATCCTTCCTTCCTTCCTTCCTTCCTTCCTTCCTTCCTTCCTTCCTTCCTCCCTTCCTCCCTTCCTCCCTTCCTCCCTTCCTTCCTCCTTTCCTCCCTCTCTAATGGAATAAGTATTATGATCCTTTCTTCAAGTTCTCTGTCTCTAAGAAAGGTAGTCAGAGATGCTTCCTAGCAGCCATAAAGTCCTTATGAGAACGCTTACTGGTCTTACCAAAAGGCTTTCAGATCAGGGGATTCAGCAAAAGATGAGTAGGAAAGTTGAATCAAGAAAATGGGACTTTGGTTTGATTTGGGCTTTGGAAGGATGGACAGAACACAACCCTGCCATGACAAGTAGAAATGTTTATTTCCCACTAAAGCAAAGAGACTATTTAGCTACAGCCAGAAAGTTGTAACATGCTTATTGTTCTTCTGCTATGTCACTGTCTCCTTAACTGCAGCAGTTCATTCATATTTCTCTGTTACGACCAGAACAGTGTGAGCAGAAGGGACATAACCAGTGTAACAGCCATCTCAAAAAATCATCAAAATAAACATCAGTACATGAATCTGGCAATCAGTGAAACATAAAACAATTGTTACTTAATGTGCCAGACTCTGGATGACACAGTACAGCTCAAAAGCCAGGAAAAAACTAATCCTGGTTGCAAGTACCGTGGACTGCTCTTTTTTAATATAACATCAGCAGCTCATAGCAGCTGGGGTTTGTGATGTACAACAAAAATCACCTAAACCACAACCTAAACACTTTAAAAATTCATGTGAGTAACTGCAAACATTTGTGCAAATATGTGCCAGGCACACTACTACCATTAATGTTTCATTCCTGCTTAAAAACATTTTAATTTCTAAAGCAGCAGCTGCTGTGGTGTTAGGCAGAAGAAATCCAGCCTAGCAGTGGCTCACCAGTCCTCAGATTTGTAGCTGCAGAAGCACGGCCCCTCTTGAAGCTGTCCAAACCTGTGTTCACTCTGTCACTGGAGCAGCAGCGCTGTGAGAAAGAGGGTGACATTTACGGGTGGCCTCACACCTGCTGCAGGGTGCTTTGAAAGCAACGGCCTGGCAAGGCAAAAGCCATCAACATCTTGTTAACACATCACTCTGGGATTTACTTAAGCCAAGCCTTGCAGCAAAGGGACCAGCAACAACTCAGCAAGGCCGGCCCTGTTCCTGGCCCGTTTCTGTCATGGCACTTCAGTGTTAAGCGCTGGGATAAAGAACTAAGAAAATATCTATTTTGTAACCAAATTATACAATTTTTGTATGCTTTTAGGCAGCACTTGCCACTGGATAGTGATGCTTTATGTCCATGATTCTCTGACTTGCTATAGAAGTATTTTAAGAAGAAAATTAAAAAAGCATTCAGATGTGCCAAAAATGTGAGGTTAACTGAAGTGTAATTAGCTCTAAAAGTTCCATTGTAACTTACCTAATGTTACAATAGATTTCAAGAACTACTGCCGTAGTTTTTACCTCCACAAAATTTTAATATAAAGTGAAGAAAGATGCTTACCCTTTAAAAATGGCAATGCAGACTGGTGTGAACTGATGTATTTTATTATTAGATTCTCATTGTGATGTAAGTTTAAATAAATTGTTGGGTTATGGAAGATTGTAACACTGTGTGATACAAATTATTTCTCTGTGTATTTGAAGTATTGAGTCCAATCTTCAGCATTCACGAGGTAGTTCACAGGAAATGATGGGGGAACTGCAGACATTCTTCTTGGACAAAGTCAAAGAACAGCTGTAGTTAAAGGTGGTATGTACACTAGTTACAAATTTTTATGACATCACAGCCTAATATTTTAGGAATACTTATATGCACAGGCAAATTAAGCCACATAGTTTTTGATCCTGGGCATTTTCTTTAATTAAAAACTTTATTTGCCACTTTTTTTAAAACTGAGAAAGGCCTGCAGCAAAAACACATTCATTAATGTTAGAATAAATTAAGAAATACTGGAAATGGAGATGGAGGAGGTAAGGCTGAGGAAATGGAAGTCACACAGCCAGCCATGGATGGAAGGGATCCATTACACACACACACTCCAAATCTGCTGCCATACCACTGTGATTATTATTAGTGACCCAGCTGTAACAGATTTCTGTTTTTCATTGCATTCCAGCTTTAGCATAGAATAAAATGAAGCTCCCACCTAGTCCTTTGCCTTCCCTCAACCATGTCTCTGTGCAGCACTCATATATTGCTAATTATTCTTCAAACTACGGCCCTTAAGAGTGCCATACAAAACTGGTGACAGCAGTTAGCCAATAAAAACACTCAACCTTAATGAGTATCATTAAGTCTGAACTATGAAGGTTAATTACATAATTGTAGCAGATGGCAGCTTTTTCACCTAAAGCAAACCCAGCTGAGCCCACTAAAAAAGCTAGCAGGGAAGTGTTCGAAAATGTCTGGGTAGCGGCTGCCCTGCTTTGCTCAACAGTTTATTTGCATTGCTCGTGGCTGTGCAGCACTCAAGGAACTACAGCCTGAGGATACTGCTGTTTGTGCTGCTGCTTGCACTGCCCCAGGTGCCGCTGATCAGCCGCTGGTACGAGGCAAACAATGCTGGAAAAGATCCGTCCCATGCTCCTTTACCTCCATGTTTTCTAGGCGCCAGGGAATAGTTGGATGGAGCTGCTGCTTGCACGGTGGTTGGCTGCTGTGTTCGTGTTGTTCTCTGAGGTCTTGTCACTTCTGGTGTCTGTGACCTCTCTAAGGAGTCACCTCCCAGTTTCTACTCCCGTTCACACCAGGCAGCCCCGCGGTTCAGTGGGGGACAGGCGGAGCTGGCTCAGTTTTGCCGAGCCCAAGGTACTCCCGATGCCTTGGTTTAAGGCCCAGCGAGGTGTCACACTTGGGTGGTTAGTCCGGTATCGTTCTGTTCTGTATCGTCTGGTATCTGACTGAGCCAGGGTGTTTTCCAGGTGTTTTTCCCAGATGTTTTTCAGGATGTGCTCAGCAGGTTTCGAGAATGGCGGAGGTGAAGGGGATCCGCCAGCAGGTGGCGCCGCAGGGCGGCCGGATGGGATGGGATGGGATGGGATGGGATGGGATGGGATGGGATGGGATGGGATATTTCAGTGGAAAGGGACCCACAACAGCCATTTGGTCCAGCTGCCTGAGCAACTCAGGGCTGACAGAATCACAGCCCATTGTTGAGGGCACTGTCCAAATGCCTCAAGCACTGCCAGGCCTGGGGTATGTCTGCTTCTCCAGGAAGCCTGTATTAGGCTTTCCACAAAAAAATGCTCCCTGACGTCCTGTATAAACCTCCCTGGTGCAGCACTGAATCTTTCCCTTCTGATGTCTGGATCCTGGGGAGAAAAAGCTTAGCACTTCCCTCTCCATGTCTCCTCCTCACAGACAGTGCAGAGTGCAATGAGGTCACCCCTCAGTCTCCTTCCCTCCAAGCCCAGAGGCCTCAGCTGCTCATCACAGGAGCACGTGTATATGTGATACACAGATTTTCTGGGACGTTTCAAATAATAACTTCTCAGGTTTTAGTGATCCTGAGCTATCACCCTCAGCATTGCTCACCTGTGAAGACAGGAGTCCCTGCTTTCCCCACAACGTGGCACGGGATCACTGTGGGTTTATCCCAGGAAACCGCATGAGCTGGCAGCAGAGAGAGCCCCAGGAAAGCATGTGAGACCTGAGGGTGTCCAACACTTCACCGGCACCATCCCTGGCAGCAGGACAAGAGCTCCATGTGCTGGCATATGGGACAGCTTGTGCCTATTCACTGTGGAAGCCTCATGACAGTGGCTTGGTGTCAGTGTCACACGGCTGCTGTTGATGTTGATTATTTTCATGCTAGCACCTTATGGAATAACAACTGATTCTGCTGTTTCTACCCCAATTCTGCTGCTGCTTGCTCACACACACCGAGGCAAAAGCGTGCCTGTAGAGTCCATTACCCAGCAGGGTCTCCAAGCTGGCAGGTGCACACCCCACAGCCTGTGATACCTCTCGTCTGTGAAGAAAGCACAGCTGCTCCTCTGAGCACCTCCAGCCTCGGAGAGCCCTGCAGGCAGCAAGGAACTCCTCGGGCATGGAAGGGAGAACACAGGCAGTACAAGCAGTACCTGTTAGTTTGAGCAGCTTACTCTTACCCTGATGCAGGGGGAACCCCACAGTCTCAAAAGCAGGAGGAACAGAGGTTGCTGCGAGACTTGCACACCTTTGGATCTTGTTCTATGTGATCTCTTGACCTTCTCCTTTCCCAGGGCTTCTGAGCTTTCAAAGTACAGGAATGCTCAAGGTAGTCTGGGGAGACAATACCTTCTCTGACTTGTCTATGAGGTTTGTCCCCATGACACAGGGATCACTCTTTTTCTATTAAAATTATCTTTTACAAGGCTGTGCCTTATCTGGGGTGTGCACATCCTACCTCTGGGGTGTGGGTGGGAGGGAAGCAGGTAAATGAGTGTTCAGGGGAAGCTCAAAACTGACAGGGAATCAGGCCATTTTCAGTGGTCCCTCCCTCCAGCTAATCCTCCACCAGCAGCATTTAAGCAGCTCTTCTGCTGGAGGAAGGGGGGATGTTTGGAGTCACTGTCACATGTGATGGAGCCCTGGTCCCCTGGAGATGGCTGAACACCTGCTCACCCATGAGAAGCAGTGAATTCATTCCCTGTTTTGCTTTGCTTTGCTATGCTTTGCATGCACACCTTTTACTTTCCCGATTAAACTCATTCCAAGAGTTTTCTAGCTTTTACCCTTCCGGTTCTCTTCCCAATCCCACTGACAGAGGAGTGAGGGAGTGGCTGTGAGGGGTTTGACTGCTTGCTGGGGTTAAACCTCAACAGGCAAAAGCCTCAGCCCTGCCTCTGACGCTTCCTGCACATCAAAGTTACAGGAATCAAATGCCACAAGGTAATTTAGGTGGGGACTTTGCAGCACATGAGATAATATCAGGCTTTCACCTAGCATGTGATAAGAGCAGGCACAAGAGGCAGTTCCTATAAAGCAGCTTAAACTTCATTGATGACACACCAGCATATTTTGCATCTCTTAACCTGCCCCAGTTTCTCCTGGTAAAGCATTCATTGAATTGTTGGGGGGGGGGAGGGTAATATTTTTCTTATTTACTATGTTGAGTTAAATACCAAAGTGTGATTTATGGCATCAAGACAGATTAAGTTGGTCACACCAATAAATAAATGAGATTCTTATATAGCAATGAAACAATTTTCATTTCACCCCAGTAATACTGATTTTTTAAAAAAAGTCCTTGCCTTCAGGTGTATGATTCATGTAGAATCATCTCGTCTGGTTTCTGCATTGTATTTTAGGACAGTAGGTATGTGTGTGTATATATACACATTTGTATTTATATAGGTGATCATACATTCACCTTCAGATTTATTTATTCTTCCTTGGGACTTTTCCAAGCAATGTGTTGACTGACATAAATAACTCTAATCTCAAAGGGCTCATAACTTGTAAATAAATTTCTCTGCAAATTAATGAATGTTCTGAGCCTCTCACAGGCCTGTGTTAAACTTCAGTTAGAGCTAAACCTCAGCTCTGAGATTAACTAGAGATAGCTGAGCATTGATCTCAGTTTCATTTTTTGCGGTTTTATTTCACATATTCTGTGTTAGCTGGGACATTCAGATAAAACACTGCAGCTTATTGTGAAGAAACCAAAACTTCAGATTTGCTGATCTTGTTTTTAACTGAACAGCCTTTAGCTCATTCATTATCATAGAGCCCTTTATCTATTCCAATTTTTCACATGGGGAGAGGAGCTAAGAGGGTTTTCTTGATACATCAGCTTAAAGTGGGTATCCAGTGTATTAAAATTCGGAACTTGCTCCTAAAACTCATACATGAAATATGCATTTTTGTCCCTGACAGAGTCAGAGGATGGGAAAGCAGTCAGTGAATCTGCATTGCTGGAAAAGGAGAGTTATCATTTCCTCAGTGAAAGGCTGGGTCAAGAATTTTTCTGCCTGTTTCAAGACAGCAGGAATCAGACAGCTGTTAGGCTGTATACTATGTTTTTTCTTATTTTTCTGGATTGCATGTCTATATTTATTACTGGCATTTCCCAGGGATGGTATTTCATTTCCTCTAGAGTTAGAAGGTGTGTAGGAAACAGTCAGAGGGTCAGTGCTGGAAAAAAGATGCCTCAGAATTAAGGTAATAAAAAATCTCCCCTGCAGATCTGTTTTCCCCAACCACACCAGAGATGTCTGCAAGACACCGGATAGCTCATTTTACACCAAACATTCCACACTGCACAGTCTGGTGACAGGCAGGAAATTACAGACTCTTTTCCAAACACTGTGTATATTTATGAGCAAGTTAACTTCCAGGTAGCAGCTAAATTCTTGTATTCCCTAATATGTATGTAAATGCTTGTGTTTAATGTTTCAATAGTAAACTACATTGCAGTGAAAAAAACCACAAAACCACACCAAAATTCCTGTGCTTTAAGAATAACACACGGGAATTTCCACAATTACATATAGCTTACAGAAAGAGAGAAGTTATGCAGCCTTGCTAATACACTCTGAACTTCCTTTAAAGGATGAGAAATGAACACTTAGAAGACTTCAGAGTAAGTTTTCCAAATACAGATACTTCAGAAAGGAAACATGATAAATGGGAAAGGGCACCCACACAAGAATTTCAGCTTTTTGATGCAAGATTCTGGATTAAAATGAAGAATAAATATATGACAGGTTTTACATGTTTAGGAGCAGTGGGGGAATGGAGAGTGAAAAGACGTGGCTCCTGTCCTTACACAACAGGTTTGTGAGTAAACCTCATGCCCAGGAAGCTGAGCATTTAGTCTTTCCTTGGTTTGTGAATGGTTATTTCAAAAGAGACTTTTGCCAAAGCTAAACTCCAGACACATAGAAATTTCAGCTTCAAAGGCAGAGATTATGCCCAAATCCTCCTCCTAGACCAGAGCTTTTAGGTTCATCCTAGGTCACCGTAACTGATCTATAATTACATGGTACTTTATCACAAAGGAGAAGGGAGAAAGTGGAAAAAACTCATTATGAATTCTTCTGGAAAGCCCAGGGTTGTGAGCAGGAGATGGGAGGCCTCACCATGTCCTGCCACTGGCAGTGGGCTTCCCTCTGGCCACAGACAGTCAGGAGACACTCGACAGCCCTCGGAGGGGGTGTGACACAGACTGTGCCCATAGCTTTGTGCACTGAAAATGAGCCAGTGTGTGCCCAGTGACATCCTGGCCTGTGGCAGGAACAGTGTGAGCACCAGGCCCAGGGCAGTGACTGTCCCCCTGTGCTGGGCACTGGGGAGGGGCACCTCAAGGCAGTGTCCAGCTCTGGGCCCCTCAGTTCAGGAAGGACATGGAGGGGCTGTAGCAAGTTTAGAGCAGGGAATGGAGCTGGGGAAGGGTCTGGAGCAGCAGGAGCAGCCGAGGGAGCTGGTAAATGGGCTCAGTCTGGAGAAAAGGAGGCTCAGGGGGACCCTTCTGGCTCTGCACAGCTCCCTGATGGGGAGTCAGGCTCTGCTACCGGGGAACAGGGACAGGAGGAGAGAGAACAGTCTCAACCTCCACCAGGGGAGGAATTTCTTCACAGAAAGGGTGATTAGATATCGGAATGGGCTGTCCAAGGAGGTGGTGGAGTCACTGTCCCTGGACGTGTTTAAGGGAAGCCTGGACATAGCACTCAGTGCTCTTGTCTAGGTAACACAATGGTGTTTGGTCCTAGGATGGACTCAATGATCTGAGAGGTGTTTTCCAACCTAACTGATTGTGTGAGTAAACATCAGCCTGATACACCACGTCAGGAAAAGCTTCCAGGGAAATAAATATTTTGCTACAATCATTGGAGTTCAGGCACAGGAAAGAAGCCATTTCCCAAACTGCTCCGGTGCTTAACTGTGGGATTACTTCAGTCAGAGCGAGGGGAAATGAAGGCAAACTTCAACCGCCCGTTTTGAGCGCGAACCCCGGGGCCCGACACCGCCTGCAAGTGAGGTGGCACAGTGGCGTGGGGCCTGTGCCCGCTGCCCCCGCCTGTGCCCCGCTGCCCACGGCCCAGGCACGGCAATTGGCGGCGGGCCCGTGGGGTGAGGGCCGAGGGCCCGTAGGGAGAGGACCGCTGGAGTGACGGCCCGTGGGGGGACGGCCCGTGGGGTGAGAGCGCGGGGCCCGCCGGGAGCTGTAGGCGCGGCC